>CM031244.1:363658558-363968558 GCA_018340775.1 Taxus wallichiana var. yunnanensis | reverse complement strand
GGTCCCATGCAATTCCATAATTATCTAACACCACAAGTATTAACTAAGAATAAAAATTATAGTGACGTAAAAAAATTCATAAATAAAAAATGTTGTTTTTGTTTTTACTATATCTAGGTCGAAGACCAAGGACTAAGTGGTCAATCCCTCAAGTTTGTTAACTTTGATACAAATATATAAGTCATCAACATTCCCAACCTAGCTAGGTATTTTATTTTAATCTTCAAATGATTAATAGATAAGGGAGAACAACTACACCCAAATAAATGTTGATATCACTCCACGATAGCAATGAGGAGAAACTATTAACAACATGAATCACGTACATCTATATTTATATAAGTATTCTAATATTTTCATAATACTTCGACCTGTTATACCATATAGATGATAAACGAAGAATTCATTAAAGGAGTAAGGGTTTGAAAAACAAATAAACCAAAACCCGAGAAGGAAACCGAGGTCTCATAATTTGAAAACCATGAAATCAATACAAGGAAGGAAACCCAGTGTCGCATAGCCCGACATAAAACAAGCCTTCCTATATTTCATTATTTCTATATATACAAAAAGAATATGCCTTCTATGGTTTCATAAAATTTGAACCATTATACATTCCATGGAATACTTGTTAGGTTAATTAATTATGCATTATATAAATAAATTATTTAATTAATATTAGTAATTAAATAATGTTGTTATATGGTTTTTAAACCATATTTGTCTTTTATTTCCACAGGCATAATTGTTATAATTGTTATAACAATTTATGTGCTTCTCGGATGTATTTTGGAAGTTGTTGTGAGTTTAGTTTTACATGTGCAACCTATTTCTTTGTCTGCACATGGTTGTTCAATTCCTATAAGAATTGCAACACTCCATTGTATTCTTGGTTGATTGAGTTTAATAAAGATAATCAGGCTTCCGCCCTGTTGCTCAATTTACATTTGGTACTAGAGCTAGTTGAAGCTCCTAGAAAGGTTAGAGAAAGTTTGTAGAGGAAGGATAATTCATGGAAGAAGAAATCTGCAACAGGAGAGCTAATGCTACCTCTTGCAGCCTTCCTGGACCTCCATGCAGTCTCATTTTTCAAGAGATTCAAGTGTGGACTTATATCAATTTTCTTATTTTAGTCACGTGGTTAACACACTCAAAAGTGGGACAAGATGTACACAATTAAAAATGGTCTTGATGGATTTATTAAAAGTCATTTTATATGTTTTTAGTGTACTTACAATTTATCTCATTAAGTATTAGCCCAAATTAAGTGTTGTTGATGTGTGTAACAATAAGGTTTGAATTCACTTCTTTAAAAAATAATAGAGACATTGTAGTTTAGTTGGCACAAGATAAGAAAAAAATACTCTTAACACTCTATTGTGTATTAATATGCTTTAAAAGAGATCAAACAATCATTATATTATTTACATGGTAATGTGTTTACCTTGTTGCAATATCATTGATCCGATCCGAGTAGTGATAATTGATGCCTCGGGACATCGTGGGAGCAAACCTGTCACTACCAACACATATGATTTTCAGGTGTATATGCCTTTGGGTGCTATGGCAGGCTCTACGGAGGCTCGGATTGGAGTCAGACCACCCGATCCAGAGCCAAGAACCCCTTCCCTATTAATCCCAATTCACATTTTTAGCAGAAACTTATGATGATCACAACTTGGTGCTTGGTCATCCAAACCAAGAACCATCTAAGCCAAAACTTGAGTGAAGGAGGCCTCTAGTTGCACCCAAGAATTTAGGGTCATGGCATTCCTTGAGCCTTCGTGGCATAATTGTTTACAAACTGCCTTTTCTAGGTAGTCCTAGGAAATGAACGGAGGCGAGTAGTGAGAATTCATGCCTTGGGACATCATAGACTGAACCGACAACACCATCATGTCCAGGTGGCATGGTAAACACTAGAGAGGCATATTTTCAGTGTGTGATAATATCATTTCTTCCGAGCTACTTTGTTTGTGTGTAGTCCTTTAATATTCCTAGGACCTAAAAATCGTTCAACTTGACGGATGATTACTCGGTCTATGTGGCACTTAGAGACGTCTCGTGGGATCCTAAACCTTGGAATAGGGACCCTCTACAATAACATGTCTTTTCCATCTCTAATCAGTGCTCTCACTGCCCTATTATTTGTAAACACGTGAAATAGTGCAGTTTGAGCGAGTGTCGAGATTTCAAATGCTATTTTTTACAAATGGTGGGTCATGGCTACCCAGCATGTATTGATGGACATGTAAATGCTAAATTAGGCGTCATTTTGATGTGTGAAAATTTCATTGCTTCTAGGCTACTTCATTAAGGTGTAGTCCCTTAAGAGCCTTGAGACCAAAAAATTGTTTAACTTCGACGGGTGATTATTGAGTCTCGTGGCACCTAGAGATGTCTCGTTAGATCCTAAACCTTTAAATATGGACCCTCTATAATAACCTATCATGGTTTTTTCTTTCTCCAATAAGTGCTCTTGTTGCACTATTATTTGCAAACACGTGAAATAGTGCAGTTTGAGCCAATAGAAGGTTGTCAAATGCTATATTTTGCAAGCGGTGGGTTTTGACACCTAACCGATCGTGCCAACACATCTAGGTGGCTAGGTAAATACTATATGAGGTGAAATTTTGTTGTGCGACAATGTCGTTGCTTCCGAGCTACTTCATTCTGACGTAGTCCCTAAAGAGCCCTAAGACAAAAAAACCATTCAACTTCGACATGTGATTACTCGGTCTCGTGGCACCTACGGATGTCTCATGGGATCCTAAACTTCAACATAGGGACCCTTTACAATATTGTCTCTCAAGCTTTTTTCATCTCCAATCGGTGCTCTCACTGCCCTATTCTTTGCAAACCCACAAAATAGTGTAGTTTCAGCCAGTGTAAGGCTGTCAAACACTATATTTTACAAATGGTGGGTCATGGCACTGAACTGAATACACCAACATGTCTAGGTGGCTAGGTAAAGGTTAGATGATGCATCATTTTTTGTGTGATAATTTTGTTGCTTTCAGTGCTACTTTATTCGGGCATAGTCCCTTAAGATCCCTGAGACCAAAAAACCGTTCAACTTGGATGGGTGATTACTCCATCTCCATGGCACCTAGAGATGTCTCATGGGATCTTACACCTCGGTGTAGGTACCCTCTACAATAGGTTGTATTGGTTTTTTCCATCTCCAATCGGTGCTCTTGTTGCCCTATTGTTGGCAAACGCACAAAATAGTGCAATTTGAGTTAGTGTAAGGATGTAAAATGTTATATTTTTCAAATGTTGGTTCGTGGCATTGTTGATGCATAGTCACAACACCCCTAAATTTTGTGACTCAATCGGTTGAAACCATCGGTGTGATTGCATAACATAGAGCCTTTCCTATGTGTGGGACTTTCAATCGAGAAAGCTTTCCGGATGAAGATCACTTCCTATTCCTCTATTCATACACACACACTTAAATTGTAGAGGATATAATGAAAAATATACTCTAACTTTACAAGGAGACAAGGTTAAGAAAATTACATGAAATTAAACCTAAACTAATAGGGGTGATGAACTAAAAGGAATGTTGAACACCTGCTTTTCCATTAAACACAAACCATCACAAATGTGATACAACCACCATACACAGATAACCAAGATTGTAATGAGAGATCAGAAGAAAAAAATGAACATAAGAGAGGGTTGAAATTCATCCACAGACTTATATTATTGCTCCACAAATTTGATACAAAGTGCATTACAATGGCCAAGAGGCAAAAACTTGCATTATAGTTTGAATGGGAGGTTTGAACTCCAAAATTCATTTGTAGATTAGAGAAGAAGGGAGGGTGCAAAGAAAAATTATCCAACCTTCAGAAAAATGCCCCTCCTTACAATATATATCAAGAATGAGATAAGAAAGAGAGAGGAATTCAAAATCCCGCTTCAAGCACCCTAAAATGCATTGAATTCACCTACAACAATGATGTGTTCCACTGCAAAACCCATGCCTCTATGAAATTTCCTTGTTGGGTAAGAAAGGAAGCCCATACCTTCATTATTGTGCTAGGTGAGAAACCTGAAACATTCTCTAAAATGGAGAACTGTATTTCTTTATTTTTAATAACTTAGTCTCACTTAAATTTAGAAGACTATTGTGTAGAGGAGACTATAAGATTTCAAAAAGTCCTTTCTTGTGCAAATCTAAGCTCCCAGTCAAAAGTTATGGCCATCTGAAGGTTAGGGTGTCATTCTACAAAAATGTGAGTTCTTGACCTTCCCTTTCAGAGTCTGAAATGCATCCAACCTTTGAAATCTTGAAATTCAGACTTTTGGACATTTTGGTTTTGGAAGTCGGGCTACTGTTCATCTATTTGGACATGCAAAAACTCCAAAACTCCGAAACCCGAAAGTCTAAAATTTTGGAATTTCAGAATTTCGAAACCTTCCATTTTGGAGATTTCGTTACTGTTCATCTCTTTAAGGGCTTGAGAGATCCGAAACTCTAAAACCTGAAATTATGAAATTTCAGACTTTAGGAATTTCAGAACTTTTTACCTTTTGGGCCCGCGATCACTGTTCATCTTTCAAATCACCTCAAGAGTTATGAAACTCTGAAAATATTGTTGCGTTGACTCCAAAACCAAGTTGACTTCTGAAATCCAGACCCTTTTGGGTTCAGACTTTTAGGATTTTAGATATTTTTGGTCACTTTTCTTGTTTTGTCGTTGAAGACTCCGAAACTCTAAATTTTGCATCTCTGAAACTCCAAAACCTAAAAGTATGAAATTTCAAACTTTCAAACTTTCGGAACCTTTTCTTTTCGAACCTTATTCACTTTGTTCATCCCTTTGTGCCCATCTGAATCTATGAAAGTCCAAAATTTTGGACTTTTGGACTTTTAGACCTTTTTCCTTTTCGTGGCCTGAAATCCACCTTTAGCCTACGTCGGAAAGCTCCACCTCCGAAGTCTGATTTTTGGACTTTGGAACTTCTTGATTCTCCAAAATAGCTTAAGCTCTTAGGCTTCTCTGCAATGTGTTCAAATCTCTTAAAATGCAAGATCTCTTGACTGAATCATTCCCATTTTCACAGTGTCCAAATTTATTTTTGTTCAATTTTACCAGAGAGGAAAAAGTGTATAATAGGCACCAAACCAAATGTGCCAACACATCCATGTGGTAAGATAAACACTAGAGGAGGTGTAATTTTGGAGTGCAAAAATTTCATTGCTTTCGGGATTCTTCATTGGACGTAGTCCCTTTAGAGCCTTGAGACCAAAAAATCGTTCAACTTCAACAGGTGATTACTCAGTCTCTATGGCACCTAGAGACGTCTCGTGGGATACTACACCTTAGAGTAGGGACCCTCTACAATAGCATGTATCAGTTTTTTCCGTCTCCAATCAGTGCTTTCGCTACCCTATTGTTTGCAAATGTGCGAAATAGTCTAGTTTGATCCATTCTAAGGTTGTCAAATGCTATATTTTGTAAACGGTGGGTCATAGCACCAAAATTACTACACCAACTCGTCTAGGTGGTAAGGTAAATGCTAGAGGAGGTGTCATTTTGGTGTGCGACAACGACATTACTTCTAGGTTACTTCGTTCAGGCATAGTCCCTTAAGTGCTTTGAGACCAAAAAATTGTTCACCTTCGACGGGTGATTACTCGGTCTCTGTGGCACCTAGAGACATATCATTAGATCCTAAACCTTGGTGTAGGGACCCTCTACAATATTTTGTATCAATTTTTTCATCCCTAATTGGTGCTCTCGTTGACCTACTATTTGTAAATGCACGAAATAGTGTAGTTTGATCCAAGTGTAAGGATGTTAAATGCTATATTTTACAAATGGTTGGTTGTGGCATCAAACTAATTTATCCAACATGTCTGATTGAATAGGTAAATGCTATAGTAGGTGTAGTTTCAGTGTGTGCTAATGTCGTATCTTCTGGGCTATTTCATTCGGGCGTAGTCCCTTAAGAGCCTTGAAACCAAAACATCGTTCAACTTTGATGGGTGATTACTTGGTCTCTCGTAGCACCTAGAGACATATCAATGGATCCTAAATCTCGGCATATGGACCCTTTACAATAGTATGTCTCAGCTTTTTTCCTTCTCCAATCGGTGCTCTCATTCCCTATTGTTTGCAAACATGCGAAATAGTAGATTTTGAGCGGTGTAAGATTGTCAAATGCTATATGTTGCAAAAATAAAGTGGGTCATGGCACAAACCGACTATGCCAACATGTCTAGATAGCTAGGTAAATACTAGAGGAGGCATCGTTTTGGTGCGCAACGATGTCATTGCTTAGGAATACTTCATTTGGGTGTAGCCCTTAAGAGCCCTAAGGAAAAACACCATTCAACTTCGACGGGTGATTACTCGGTCTTCAAGGCACCTAGAGACATTTTGTTAGATCCTACACCTAGGCATAGGGACCCTCTACAATATTCTATCTCTATTTTTTCTATCTCCAATCAATGATCTTGTTTCCTATTGTTTGTAAACACGAGAAAATACTACAGTTTGAGCCAATGTAAGGTCACAAACACTATATTTCTCAAACAGTGGGTTGTGGCACAAAATTGGTTGTGAAAAAAATCCAGTGTGGCTGGGTAAACAATAGAGTAGGTATTTTTTTGGTATGCAAAAATTTCGTTGCTTCCAGGATACTTCGTTCGAGTGTATCCCTTAAGAGCCCCGAGATAAAAAATAAAATGTTCAACTTCGACAGTGATTACTCGGTCTCTATGGAACCTATAGATATCTCATCAGATCCTAAACCTCAACACAGGGACCCTCTACAATATATTTTCTCATTTTTTCTATATCCAATCGGTGCTCTCGTTACCCCATATTTTGCAAACGTGCGAAAGAGTGCAATTTGAGCCCTTTGTAAGGCTACCAAATGCTATATTTTGCAAATGGTGGGTTATGACACCAAAATGAATACACTAAAACATCCATGTGGCCATGTAAATTCTAGAAGATGTGTCATTTGGTGTGCAACAATGTCATTACTTCTAGGCTACTTCATTCGGGCGTAGTCCCTTAAGAGCCTTGAGACCAAAAAACCGTTCAACTTCGACGGGTGATTACTCAATCTTCATAAAGCACCTAGAGACATATCGTTAGATCCTACCCCTCTCCGCATAGGAACCTTTATAATGTTATATCTCATTTTTTTCCATCTCCAATCAAAGTGCTCCCACCGCCCTATTGTTTGTAAACACACAAAATAGTGCAGTTTGAGCTAGTGTAAGGCTAGGCGCCAAACACTATATTTTGCAAATGGTGGGTTCTTGCACAAAACCAACTACACCAACACATCTAGGTGTCTAGATAAATGCTAGAGGAGGAATCGTTTTGGTGCATGTAAATTTCATTGCTTCCAAGCTACTTCGTTCGAGCATAGTCCCTTAAGATCCCCGAGACCAAAAACCGTTCAACTTCAATGGGTGATTAATCTGTCTCCATGGCACCTAGAGATGTCTTGTGGGATCTTACACCTTGGTGTAGTGACCCTCTATAATATCTTGTCTCGGTTTTTTCCATTTCTAATTGATGCTCTTGCTTCCTATTGTTTTTTGCAAACGCGTGAAATAATGCAGTTTGAGCCAGTGTAAGGTTGTCAAACACTATATTTTGCAAACAGTGGGTCATGGCACCAAACCAACTGTGCCTAACACATCTAGGTGGCTAGGTAAACTCTAGAGGAGGATTCATTTTGGTGCGGGACAATGTCTTTGATTTCGGGCTACTTTGTTCGGGCGTAGTCCCTTAAGAGCCCTGACACCAAAATATTGTTCAACTTCGACGGGTGATTACTTGGTCTCCATGGCACCTAGAGACGCCTTGTCAAAACCTACACCTTGGTGTAGGGATCCTTTACAATAGTGTGTTTTGGTTTTTTCATCTCAAATCATTTCTCTACCCTATTGTTTGTAAACGCGTGAACTAGTGTAGTTTGAGCCAGTGTAAGGGTGTTAAACACTATATTTTGTAAACACTAGGTCGTGGCACCAGACCAACTGTTCCCCCACATTTGAGTGGATAGGTAAACACTAGAAGGAACATTATTTTTGTGTGGGACAATGTCGTTGCTTTGGGCTACTTCGTTCAGTGCAATCCCTTAAGAGCCCCGAGACCAAAAAAATCATCTTCGTTGGGTGATTACTCGGTCTCCATGGCACCAAGACACATCTTGTTAGATCCTACACATTGGTGTAGGGACCCTCTACAATATTGTGTCTTGGTTTTTCCCATCTCTAATCGTTGCTCTTGCTTACCCTATTGTTTGCTGAAACGTGTGAAATAGTGCGGTTTGAGCTAGTGTAAGGTTGTTAAACACTATATTTTACAAACACTGGGTCGTGGCACCAAACCAACTATGCCCACACATCCGGGTGGCTAGGTAAATGCTAGAAGAGAAATTATTTTTCCGCATGACAGCTTTCGTTGGTTAGGGCTACTTCATTCGGGCATAGTCCCTTAAGAGCCCTGAGACCAAAAAAATGTTCAACTTCAACGGGTGATTTCTCGGTATATGTGGCACATAAAGACATCTCGTTGGATCATACACCTCAAAGTAGGGACCCTCTATAATATCATATCTCAGTTTTTTCCATCTCCAATCGGTGCTCTCGTTGCCCTATTATTTGTAAACGCGTGAAATAGTGTAGTTTGAGCCAGTGTAAGGTTGTCAAACGCTATATTTTGCAAATGGTGGGTCATGGCACCAAACCAACTACAAAATATGTTCAGGTGGCCAGGTAAAAACCATAGGAGGTGTCATTTTTGTGTGTGAAAATGTTGTTGCTTCCGTGCTACTTCATTTGGGCATAGTCCCTTAAGAACCATGAGACCAAAAACTCGTTCAACTTCAACGGGTGATTATTCGGTCTACGTGGAACTTAGCGACTTATCTTGGGGTCCTAAACCTTTGTGTAGGGACCATTTACAATATACTTTCTTAACTTTTTCCATCTTCAATCGGTGCTCTCATTGCCCTATTGATTGCAAACGAGTGGAATAGTGCATTTTGAGCCAAGTATAAGGTCACAAACGCTATATTTTACTAACGCTTGGGTCATGGCACCAAACCAATAGTGCAAAAATATTTGGGTGGAAATTTTAACACTACAATAGGTGTCATTTTGGTGTGTGACAATGTCGCGTTGCTTGCGAGCTACTTCGTTCGGGCGTAGTCCCTTAAGAGCCCTGAGACAAAAAAATCATTAAACTTCGACAGTGATTACTTGGTCTCCATGGCACCCATAAAACCTCGTCATATCCTACACCTCAATGTAGGTATCCTCTACAATATCCTATCTTGGCTTTTTCCATCTCCAATTGGTGTTTTTACGCCTATTTTTTACAAACGCATGAAATAGTGCAGTTTGAGCTAGTGAAGGCAGTCAAACGCTATATTTTGTAAACGGTGGGTTGTGGAATAAAAAAACTACCCCAATATGTTGAAGTGGTAAGGTAAATGTTATATTAGGCATAATTTTGGTGCATGAAAATCTCATTGCTTCGGGCTACTTCATTTGGACATAGTCCCTTAAGAGACCCGAGACCACAAAATCGTTAAAGTTCGACGGGTGATTACTCGGTCTATGTGGAACCTAGAGATGTCTTATTGAATCCAACACCTTGGAGTATGGACCATTTATAATATATTTTCTCATCTTTTTGTCTCCAATCGGTGCTCTGGATGCCCTATTATTTGCAAACATGTGAAACAACCTATTTTGACCCAGTGTAAATTTGCCAAATGCTATATTTTCTAAATGGTGGGTCATGGCACTGAACCGACTGCACCAACACATCTAGGAGGATAGGTAACTTTTAGAAGAGGTATCATTTTGGTGTGTGATAATGTACTTGCTTCCTGTGTTACTTCGCTCGCGTAGTCCGTTAAGAGCCTCGAGACCAAAAATCGTTCAACTTCAACGGTGATTACTCGGTCTCCATGGCACCTAGAGACATCTTGTATGATCTTACCCTTAGCATAGGGACCATCTATAATATCATATCTCAGTTTTTTTGTATGCAATCAATGCTTTCATTTCTATTGTTTGCAAACGCACGAAATAGTGCGGTTTGAGCCAATGTAAGGTTATCAATCACTTTATTTTACAAAAACAAGTGGGTCATGGATCCAAACCAAATACACTAACACATCCGAGTGGCCGGGAAAATGATAGAGGAGGTATTGTTTTTGTGCTAGACAATTTCGTTCCTTACAAGCTACTTCATTCGGGATTCCCTTAAGAGCCCCGAGACCAAAAACTGTTCAACTTCAACAGTGATTACTTAGTCTCTGTGGCACCTAGATACGTCTCATGGGATCCTAAACATTAGTGTAGGGACCCTCTACAATAAAATATCTTGGTTTTTATCTCTCCAATCGGTGCTCTCGTTGCCCTATTGTTTGTAAACATGTAAAATAGTGCAGTCTAAGCTAGTGTAAGGTCACAAATGCTATATTTTGTAAACGGTGGGTTGTGGCACAAAACCAAATACCCCAACACCTTTTTGTGGCAGGTAAACACTAGAATATCTTTCATTTCGGTGCACGACAATTTTTTTGCTTTTAGGCTACTTCGTGCTCAGTCATAGTCCCCTAAGAGCCCGACATAAAAAAATAGTTCAACTTCAACGAGTTATTATTCGGTCTCATGGAACCTAGAGACATATCATTAGATCTCGCACCTCGGTGTAGGGAAAATTTACAATATCATATCTCAGCTTTTCCCATCTCTAATTGGTGCTCTCGCTGCCCTATTGTTTGCAAACACATGAAATAGTGCAGTTTGAGCTAGTGTAAGGTTGTCATGCGTGATATTTTTAAACGGTGGGTCATGGCACGAAATGACTGCTCCAACACATCCGGGTGGCCAAGTAAATGGTAGAAGAGGAATATTTTTGGTGCATGATAATGTCGGCATGCGTTCAAGCTACTTTTTTGGGCGTAGTCCCTTAAGAACCCTGAGACCAAAAAATTGATCAACTTCGATGGGTGATTACTTGGTCTCTGTGGCACCTAGAGACATCTCATCGATCCTACATTTCAGTTTAGGGACCCTCTATAATAACCTATCTTAGTTTTTTCTGTCTCTAATTGGTTCTCTTGCTACCTTATTGTTTGCAAACACATGAAATAATGCATTTTGAGCTAGTGTATGGCTTTCAAACGCTATATTTTTCTAATGGTGGATCATGTCACCAAACCGGTTGTGTACATGCATAGGGATGGCCTTATAAACACTTGGGAAGGTTTCATTTTTTTCCTATGATCCTTTTGATTTTGTGCTACCTCCTCTGGAGCCAAGAACCACTTCCACATGTACATAAATTGTTGTTAGTTGCTTCTCTTTTCTTGTAAAACAATGAAATCTTCTCTTAGCTTCAAGAATATAAAATTATCTACTAACAGTGATAACCACATGAAGGTGGAATATTTTCTTGCACCACTAACCTACATAAAAGTGTTAGTCAAGAAATTTAAGGTTAATCAAAACCATATATTAGATATATATAAAATACACAAATTTAATAAAATATATGAACTTGAATGATCTAGTTGACAAATTTAAACACTTCAAAGAAATTATATATACCAGATGAACATGTCTAAATTCATTCCAATGAACCATCAGGTCGTGAAGGTGGAAGCTTTTCTGGTACCACTAACCTGCATAAAAGTGTTAAAGTCAAAGAAATTTAAGTTAAATCAAAACCATACTAGATATATACAAAATACACAAATTTAATAAAATATATGAACTTGAAGATCTAGTTGAAAAATTTAAACACTTCAAAGAAATTATATATACCAGACGTGAGCATGTAAATTCATTCCAATGAACCATCAGGATTAGATCTACTCTGAATAGCGGACATGATTGCTTCATGATCTGACTCTCAAACCTTCCAAAGAATCTTGTTATTAGGCCTTCCTCGATATCTATACAGTTGAATATTTGTCTCTAGAACTAGATGAAAATATAAGAGTATTTTCCGTGTGTCTCACAAGACTCAAACACCCAAACCGAGGAATTTTGTAATCGATACCATCGAAGCCAAGTTTTAGTAACTACCATTGACCCGTAGAGTACTCGATATCTTCTCCATCTATAATAGGAGAAGTCAACTTCCTTTTTCCTCGATGCAACGACATAAGAAATAGTCTCTTCCTACTTCATTGTCTTCTGTCATAATAACTACAAACACATGTCCTAAAAAACACAAAAGGTTTCAACTCAAATTTAAATTACATATTAATTTCAATAGACATTACTCAATACAAAAATTGTAAATAACCATTTACCTTTTTGCACCAAAATAAAAATTTCATCAAAGTCCTTGAATGTTGTAACTTCAATTGGAGAAAAAGTCATAATGCCTATGGAGGTTGATAAGCGGGAAGCAGAATTAGAGGCCTACAAATCCATCCATCTACACATTCTTGTGAATCACACGAAGTGACAAATTCGATATACGATGTAAAAAAATAGGCCAAATTTCTTGTCCATATGGCCCACGAAGTAGCGTTTGAGCTACAAAATGAGTGCATATCACTGGACCCTGTGAGTGTCATATAATCCTCATAGTTAGCAATTTTGTGTTCCTCTATCGACAAAAATATCCGCAAACCGTGGAATTTTATTGAGAACCTCGGGCCATGTTATCAATACACCATTCCACTATGCTCTTTACATCTTTCAATTTAGCACCATCTTTGTACTTCAACTCTTCTCTTGCAAGAGATATTTTCACACATGCCCCTACACCGACATGCTCTCTTTTTCCATGTTCAACCTTAGTGAAACTCCAAATATGTTCCACACCCATCTTGACTTGCATCTTGCTCATCCAATAAAACATTCGTCCATTCTTAAACCGATACGTGCAAGTATCGACCATATATAATGTTGATTGAAGTGAATGTTCCTATCAAACAAGTTTCCATAAAATAACTAGAAACACCCTTGCAAAAAATCAATAGAATGAGTACGATCATCACCGATATAAAAGTGTTACTCTCTTAAAAAATTGAGCATTCTCTATAGTATTAGGAGAATGTATAAGTGTTATATGCACAAAAATGACAACTTGTACCGAGTTGTAATATTACGATTGAACCTCTATTTGTGGTCGCAATGTGTAATTATCTCCAAACTCGACCAATAAAACAATAGTACCAATAGGAAATGTTTCTTGCATATCTTGAACTATTCATCCAACCATCGACCTCTGTGTGTATGCCTAGCATACTCATAAACAATTTCATCCTTAAATTTTCTCATAAATTGAAAAATAGGTATATATTTTATAACTATCTCACACTATTTAGACTCCTTTCCATCTTTCAACCGATATGGTACTTATTTATACTTATCAAACTCAACTAATTTATGTCCTATTTCACCTCAATTTTTTTCATGGATGCAACATTCCAATTTAGGTAATCCATTGCATGTACCACTACTTCCATCTAAACAATCCCAACGATAAAACATTTCTCCAAATTTTCTTTCACAAAATATCATATGAATGAAATCCCTGAAAGATATTGGTGGAACTTGAACACCACATTCCGATAACATAGTTTCGAATGAAAATCGAATGACTACGTAAAAATTTAGCATAATGCATCATAAATTCAACATGTTTGCTACGGTAAAAAGTGGTGTAAGCGTGGTTTATTTTCACATATAATAGTTTCAACATTTCAAAAAAACATTGACTAATTTTAATTTCTATATGCTCATGTTCAAAATTATGAAAAATAGAGTTTGTGTCATATCTAAGAAATGCTTTGGATGTGGTTCGCGATTAGTAGAACCAACTCTCCATTTTACAATATCTCTTGTATTAGGTGAAACTCTAGTGTTATCATGCCAAAATTTAATATTAAATTCTCTTATAGAATCGTATATATCTTTTTCCTTACACGGTGCTCTAGTAGAAAATGCCTAAAAATCGGTGTTATTTAGTGACTCAAGGATATTACGTATTTCAATTTCTTTCATTAGATTTTTTATTAACTTTCAACATTTGACTTGTTTCCGTAATCAAACATTGTTTTTTTGTTGATTCACTTAAAACACTACTAGCAAATACATGATGCACAATATTATTATCCTTGTGTGTCTCTTAACACCACCAATGTGATATGCATCATCAAGGTTTTCAACAATTGTAGAGGTTTCACCACGTATATTAGATGTTATCAATCCTATGGTGTTTAATGTAGTTATCATTTTCTTCACTTTATCAAACTAACCAACAATCGACATATTTGGGAATCATTTAAAATTTCAAAATGATTATCCCAAATTTCAAAGTGGCTTTTCTTCGATTTTCTGCTCAAACAATTTTTCATACATTGGTTTCAAAATGCTCTCATCAATAAAATAAAATAATTAGGTCTCTTACGTAAAGTATTAGGAGGTGATTTTGACAAATTTTTCTTGTCTACGATTTCTACCGAATTTCCTAATTCACATTTTCATTGTCTCCTTCAATTTCAACATCAGCTACATCACGAGTATTTAATTCTTCTTCAACATTGACAGTAAAAACATATTCATCATGAGTATTTAATTCATCTTCAACATTGACAGTAGAAACATTACGGTTCCTCATTTCTTACAATAGTAGGGGTTGAATATGAACCTCTTCTTGATTCACGAAGATTCCGCATTCACTCAGCATTTTTAAATATTTTTCCTCTAATTCATCTGGTCTTGTTTTACTTATTGACTTCCTTTTTTTATTTCATTTCTTATCTCCCATGATGTTTTACTTCCGATGATAAGAAAAACGTGCATAAAGCACCAAAATTTCATAGTAATTTGTATAATAAGGCCAAAAATAAAAATCACATACTAATTGGAATGTTTGGATACGTGTAAATATGATTTAATAATTGTGATCGCGATTCTAATATTAAACACCGCATCATTGCGGTTCTATCTATATCATCAAATCCGACCCTTAAGGCTCTAGAAATCTTTGTTTTTCCCCAACCAGAGCTATAAGAGGTCATTATGGCATGTTAAAGGTCAAAGGCTTAAAATTTGTTATTCCGTAGGCTTTAACCATGCTAAATAAATGAAAATAGCCCACCAAGATGGTACCATCGCGTAGGGGATATTGTTAGTTTCCTAGAAATATTGATTTTAATGTGAATAGAATAAGATAAATATCATTTTATAATTTTTGATTGATAGTAGATCTGTAAGACATTTTTTCCCATGAATTTTCATGTTTACGTTTAAGACTGCAACTTTTTTTTCTCTTATCAAAATGTGATAAAACCTATACCATCCTAAGCATGGCAAAAATTATATATACGTTAAAAAAGTATTTGATTTCGATATTTTTGATATGGTTATGGAAGTCAAATGGAAAGTTCTCTGTTTTCTAAATTTTTCAAACCACTTTCACGGAAAAAATCATAAAAAAATATTGCTCCAAAAATACAAAATAAAATCCATCCTAATATAGACAACAATATCTAAATTTTCACCAAAAGAAAACAAATAACAAGATTTGGTCATCCAAATTACGGGCAAATGGAATACAATCTTATAGATTTTTTCAAAAAAAAAAAAACCAAGTCTTATAATTTTGAGTGATTAATATAGCTAAACTTTCATGTTTTTAAAAAATTAGTAGTTTAGAAACAAGATTCTGGATGCTTATGATTCATATTTATTTAATTTTTATAATTTTGAGTGTGTGTATTTCTAATAATCCCTACAAGTTGAGATTTCATTGTTTTTTACAATATGACGTCCACTTATGACCCCTTTTTGGTCCACCAACTTATTGCACTTACCTGTGTTCCTATTGCTTTATGTGGTGTTTGTTGCATACTAGATAAGAGTTGTGTTGGAGTGTAGATGATTTTCAGTGATCCTTTGACTACCGTAACTCATTGGAAATTGGTCTACTTGTGAATATGTTCACTTTCAATGGTGACCGTGTGCAATAAAATCTAACTAGAAATATTCATTCAAGTAATATGTACTTCGATACAATTTGCTTCTCTGTGTTAGCATGTGGAAATTTCACATTATGGGGGGGAACATGACCCCAGTGTTCCATTTCCATTCTAAGCCTAAAATGACTAAAGTCAAGGGAAACTTCTAGTGGCAGTGACATTTGCCTTTGTTATTTGTGATTGAGTGACAACGATCAATGAAAGTGCCTATAATTGAGAACAATTTGATTCTTATAGGAAGTCATGTTACATATTTTTCTTGTATATGTTCTATTGTGCAGTTTTGTAATAAGCGAGTTGTGATTCTTATATACTTCCCTAATGTACAAGAAGAGGGGTGGAAAAAAAAAAACCGAGTAAGTTTGTGGGAGGATCCAAAAACCACATGAAGTGGAAAGTTGATATGGCTTGTTCACATCAAGCTTTGTGGTAAGCCTATTTAAAACCATGGAAGGAGATAGCCTTTCTTTTGATCAAGATGATGAGTCACATTATAGGACATGTTTCACAGGGGTGATCATATTGCAGTTGAGTGTGTTTATGTTTTCCTACCATGTTTTCACTAAGGGGGGAATGTTAGGAATTATTTGTTTAGTACCCACAATAGAAATTAGTTGTGAGTTATATTATATAAGTTTTCAAGAGTTGTTTATTTGTTAAAACAACTCACATGAATTGTATAGTAGTTTCCTACTTTATAGGAAACTCTATTACTATATGTTTATATGTAGTTCATTGAATACTTAAAAAAAATAGTTATTCTTTGTTAGACTATTTCAGAACTTTCGGTTTGGTATCTTTGGGAAGTGTAAATTTATCACGAGAAATTGAATCCATTCAATGAATTGTACTTTCCTCAATTCCATGGTTGACAATTAGAAACATCCACATTCTTTGTAATTATTTCGAGTTTAGTATAAGCACTTTCTTGCGATTTTTGTTGTCCATGGTAATCTTAAAAGGCATAGTAAAGATGAAAAAGAGAAATATAAAATGGAAATAAGAAGTGGTTTTTGTTAGGGAATGGATGATATCCTTATAAAACATAGAACATAGGTATGGGCAGCTAGATTCTTACTGAAATTTGTTTGGAGTCTTCTTTGGATAGAATCTCGATAAAATGTCAATGGAAAAAGTAGATGAAAAATTTGCTAAAGTTAGGGTTCATTTGACTCATGTTAGAAGGTAGTGATTTTCTCAAAAATTTATTTCCTTTCTTAGTGTGATGT
This sequence comes from Taxus wallichiana var. yunnanensis, assembly GCA_018340775.1. Taxonomy (NCBI): domain Eukaryota; kingdom Viridiplantae; phylum Streptophyta; class Pinopsida; order Cupressales; family Taxaceae; genus Taxus; species Taxus wallichiana. The sequence continues at coordinate 363,951,324 of CM031244.1, read as the reverse complement.
AGTTCGATTATCAATAATTTTAAAATTAGTAATTAACCTATACATGGAAATTTTTATAGACAAATTTCCCTCTTAATGGTAGGTCGGTTGTGTTTTCCAAAGCGGTTTGATGGTGGCGGCGGCTGAGGGGACCCTCCCTTCTCTCGGGATGACGATGGTTTCTCTAGGGGGGCTCCTCCCCAGGCTAAAAAAGTGGTAATGGCTATGGTTGGCCTTCTTCTCCTCTTGCTTCTAGTTCCAGATTGGGTGCTCCCGAGAAAAATTTCCACATCTAGCTTTGGCTATTTCTCCTAAAAATAGGATGCTCCGACCCTCGAGTAGAGCGATGGGTGCGATCTCGATCCGAAATCTCCCAACCCCGTGCAATGGGTGGGCTTTTGATTCGCATAGGCTACCTTCTTCGCCTCCTCTTCCATCCGCCATGTTTGTTGTTGCTTAGTTTGTCACGTTTGTGACTTGTTGTATGTTCATTTGGTTTTTGTTCCCGTGGCACATGTGCCAGGTGTGATGCATTCTAGGGTGTGACTTCTCCACCCAATTTTTTGATGTGAATCTCGCAATGTACTTTTCTTGATTATATCAATATAAAAGTGTGTGTTCAATAAAAAAATTGTTAGAAATTTTTAATTATTATCGATTTAATATTTATATTTATTGTTTTCATATGAAATTTAAATTCATGTCAAATCCTACTTCCCACCCACAACTTTGGGTAGGTAGGGAAGCCAACACCATTTTAAGTTCATGTCAAACCATTTTATTATATGCACTTGGGAATGCCAAATTCGACAAATGTGCTTCAAAATTATCATCTAAATGAATGTTCAAAGTCTTCACATCCCTTTGAAAAATGTGTGGGTTATGGTCATGATGAAGATATGTTAATCCTTCTACAACACCATGAGAAATATTTATCCGAGTGTCCCGGTCTAGCTTAATCTTATTTGATGACCCTATACGAATCTCTAACAACTTCACACATGGTGGGTCGATATGAGGGTTGTTTCTTGGTGCAAAACAAGGCCAACTGGAATATTTTTCTTACAATCCCAAAATCCCTGAATCTTTTTCACATTCCAATGCCAAAGAAAACTCCATCCACATTTGATTGGTCCATGCTCTAGACAAAAAAACTTAAAAATACTTAAAACAATTTACAATGTAAGCTCGAAGAAAATTAACAAATAAAATTCTTGCCAACTGAAGCAAATTTGAGTTATTGTCCATTATAAAGAACATGAACTTGTAACATCTCACAAACAAATTCCCATCAGAAGTGTTTCTTGTGCTCCTAGTAACATCTTTGTTTTTACCATCTTTATATTCATCTAAATATCTCCAATAAATATTACTAGGGTCAGTTGGTTTATTTAGATACTATTAACTTTCTTAGGGAAGGAACTAACAACATCGAATTTAGAACTTTGGTAACTTCATGCATGGTGGGTCGATCGAGGACTATTTCTTAGTGTAAAGTAAAGCCAACTAGAAAAATTTTCTTACAATCCTAAGATCCTGCAAGTTGATGTGAATTTTGTATCAACAGTTTTCCATGGTGTATTGTTACTGTTTTTATAGAATATGTATCATGTAAAACATACATACTATAACCAATAGTAATATCAGAAGTTAAATTTAGGTATGTAATTGGGGTTCTTATTCTATTTTGTAGGTGTTTTTATAGGCTTCTAAATATTTTCCCATGGTTTAAATCTAGTACTAGTTGCTCTTATTCTTGGGCCACTTTTATACTACTACAATTATATTAGTGCAAAACATATAAATAAAAAATATCTCCTATATACATCACTAGTATTTGTCATATCCTTTAAGTTAGTGACATTGAAAGTGTGTTTACACACAATTATGCTAAAACAAAAAGATGAATACACATGGCTAGAGGTTCCTACCAATCAACTACATAACATATTTAAGGTATTTATGAAACAAAGGAAAAAGGTGTGAATATACTGAACATGCTATAGTTTTGGCAACCTAATTAAGGTATGGAGCTTGAGCTTTGTTTTTACTTTCAACAAGATTTTCTATAAGCTCTTCTCTATCCTTCCTGGTATTGAACATAACCTACAGTCAATTTCATATCAATTTGATCTTTCAGTTGAACATAGATAAAGGTAAACAACGTATATATCCTATATGTATATTGTAATTGTATAAAGCTTCCCTTCAAAAGGATCATTCCTTCAAAGCATAATCACTTTGCTTTATATAGAAATTATGTAAGCTTGATATCAAATGGATTTCATATATGTCAATATTTACTTTAGGCCAAGAATCAAATCAAGAAGAACCACACAACTATATATATGGACAAAAATCTAAAAACACCTTGGAAATAGATGATATGTAACCTGAATGATGTAAATGGTTAAAAATATCTACTACTCGTCAATTATAAGTGTTATAGATAACTAATTCTATACATAGAGGTCTCAAATTTTGTTCATGAATGTTAAATCAAGACAGTTAAATAAACCTTGGATTATTTAATCAAAAATCTAATTCCTTTGGCAGGGGAGGGGGAAATGTAGGAACATGAGAAGTGGGTGCCTAAAAGTATCTCCAAATCTTAGAAACTATTTTTGAATAGAAAAATAACATGGAAGGGGAACAAGGGAGTGGAACCCCAAGTATGGGAACAACATCTAAGCAAATAGATTCACAATCGACAGATCCTATAGGCCAATTTGGCCTAAGGAAATTAAAAGTCACCTCATCTCCAACCAACTATGATAGGTTGAAATTACAATTTGTTACCTCTATAAAATTTGTGTGGAGAAAGTTCAGGAACCCTATTTTCTTGTAGCATGATGCATAAAGCAGTGCCTTCTGGTCTTTAACTGTTGTGGGAAGAAGAAGATCTACTGAACTTGATATTCCAAACATTTTGATAATAGATTGATTGATTGAATTTGTTATGGCAATGGCGAGTCACTTATTACCAGGCATGTAACAAGTTATGGATATAATTATTCCATTTTAAAAGTCACCATTCCTCCATATCTAAAACCCACCACAACACACCTCTCCAAACCCAAATTTTTAAACAATTTCATCAAACATTCTGACTAAAACACCACAGATCTCTGTTGATTAACAGTGAGAAATCTTTAGCCAAGTGTCCTAGTATAGCTTAATCTTATTTTATGATCCTATATGAAACACCGATAACTTCATGCATGGTAGGTTGATCAGAGGTCTAATTCTTAGTGCAAAGCAAGGCCAACTGGAAGATTTTTCTTACAATCCCAAGATCCCTGCAGGTTGCTGCAACTTTTGTATCAACAATTTCCATGACCGTGTTGTTGTCTTCTTTTGATAGAATCTGTGTTCACATGCCAATGTCAAAAACAACTCCATCCACATTTGATTACTCGATGCTCCAAACAAAAACCTTAAAAATATACATACCATTAAAAAAAAATCTTCCGAGAAACTTAGTAGATATTAAGCATAAAAAAAAACCACAACAAAGAAAATGCCGAGTCCAATCTTATAGAGATAAGACAACAAAATTCCAAGAAACCAAGGTTTCAAAATTCAAAAATGCATCACAATAAGTCAACTTTGAGGAACACATAGTATTTGGAAAGGCCAAAATGTAAATGCAATTTAGGGATTGAAAATTCTTTAGTAGGCTAGCGAGAAAGTTTCTTCTTTTAGATGGAGCCTACACCAAAACTTGATACAATCTTTGGCATTAAAACAATTACATTCATGCAAGCGGGAACACCTTCACCTTAAATCATTTATATTTTAACTCTAACATCTTTGAAAAACTTACCGACCAATCATTGCTGTAAAAAAGCGCATAATATTACCGCTCGCCTCTCATCCAAGAATCGCAAGTAGACATCCTTTGTTTAGAAATTTATTCCACAGAAATAAAGTGATCATGGAAATAATCTCATGTACAAAATTTGACACCTTTTCATTAGAGAATAGATTTTTCTTTAAACTTACTCTTCTGCAAGCTTGCACAATGTTAGATTTTGACCCTTGTACACTACCACACAATTCCAGCCATATCCACAATAGCCTTAATAAATGTCAATAAGAACCGAGAAGATAGTAAGGAAGCAAAAACCAAGAGATGAATACATTTAGAAAGAATTTAGATTTAATCAAACATTAGACATTACATGTACTTTGTATAAATATAACTTCATAGTTGGTATATTGAATATCACATTGCGAATCGACCTTATCATATATTCATATTAAAGTAATGGAAATATTTTATTTATTAATTAGTAAGGGGATAATTAATGTTTATAAGATCTATTCACCATAAACTTTAGATTACCAATTATGTAGAATAAAAAAATTTACGAGAGATTTTGTTATGTAAACAAGTAATGGAACATGTGAATATTTTGGAAGTCATAATTATTGAAAACTTCTATTAAAGCATGGAATGACACTTGAAGCTAAGCTCCACATAAAATGCATCGCATACATCCTAACGATCCATAAAAAGAGACAACGTACATGCATGTGTATGAATCGGTGGGATCCATGTGTCAGCCGGTCACATCAATGGTATCTTGTTTTTTTAACTAACTATTGTGAAATCAAAGGCTGAACCATGTGGCATGGAGTAGGTGGAATGGTGGGGTCTGTACATTTGGAACATGCATGTTTTTCAACACTATTAAAAAACACACTATGTTTTTTACCCCAAAAAGAAAAAAATCCAAAACCATGCTCTATGTAGCACCCAATGATATCATGGTCGGCATGATGACTTAGATGGTTGATGTGATGTATGTGGTACATTTTATGGGGAAGATAACTCTCGCTGGAATGGCACCAAGGAGATGTGAATACTTTTAAAAATAGTTGAGCCTATATTACTTTTGCTCGCTAGGAGCATTAAATTATCGTACCTAGATTAAATTTACAATAGTCTTAATATGAAACCGGGGTCCTCTTACAAATTTGTGCATATAGGTTGCGTCCAGATCGGAATAACTCCTTTATTCCGACAAGGTCTTAATGCGTCTGTTTTATGTTGTTTGTTAGATACGCGTCATGAGTCTTTTAAAGATTGTTTGCTTGCTGCTTTGCAAACTAGTTTAAGCAATGGACCTATTCATTTTAACGTGTTTCCTAATTACCCTGTATCCATACAGACTGATAATCTGTTGGATCAAGTTTTAAAGTTGCATCTGCAAACTACAGGAGTAAATATGAAACCAGGGTCCTCTCCATTTGCTATATTTTATAGAATCATTTTTAGATTGACTAACACAGCTCATCCTGCAATTAAGCATGGTCCTTCTCAAGGATCCAGTGTAGTCATGCATGCAAGTCTAACTGCACAGAAGATCGAGCCTGAAGTTGTTAGCTGGGACAAGATCCGTGTACCCCGTGAATGGACTATCTCCACCAAGTGTGTTGAAGGAAGCACATCGTCTGTACAGTCCGCATCCAAGGTCATAGAGGACAAAGGTAAGGCTACCATTTCATTTAGAAAGTCTAGTTCTGTTAAACCAAGACTGTCTACTTCATCTTCTACTCAGTCATTCATATCTGATAAAGAGAAACGTCTTGAGTCAGACTTTCCTCCCTGTAGCCACCCTACTCTGGTCCATGACCCAAACACTGACTGTCTATGGTGTGAACAGTGTCAAGTCCTAGTCCAACAAAAATATATCCCAAAAAATGGCCCGACAATTAGCATGAATAGTTGTTCATCTTCTTCTCATTACCAGACATTGCAGATGGCTAAATCTGTTTTGAACAGAGCCAAGATCTCTATGGACACAAAGGAAGCCTCTACCTCTCAGTCTGAGAACGAGTTTCCCATGGCTAAGGATTTCGAGATCTACACTGATGATCGGCAGCAGCGCCGATAGTACTGGTACCAACGGCAGCTTGACTCCAAGATCGAGCAATCAGAATCTGCCAGAATGATGAATTGGAACAACAAGGCTACAAGAGCTATACAGGACCAAGTCCTGTCACAAAATGAAAAGCTTAAGAGGATGCAGGACACTCTTAAGGCTATTGAGTTACATCAACGTGGTGATATCCAATCTGCATTGTTTCAATGTTAAATAAAAAGATGGATAATCTAACCACCAATGTTCAACAGCTGACTTCTCATGTGCAACAGAGTTCCAGATCAAGTCAAAGAATAACCTTCAATCCTAGATCCAAATGATCTGTTTGAGCGTTTGAAGGATCCGAGAAAAAGTAATCGACATCAGATCCAGACATCCAATGATAAGGTTAACACTCTGTGTTTCTCTATTTTTGAGTTAGAGCAACATTTTCCTGCTCTGTCTACTGCTATCAATAAAATTGAGAGTTCTCACTCCGATAAGAGCAGTATCTCCTCAGGAGGCCAAGGATCCAGTCCTGACTGGTCCAAAGCTATCACATGGGCACAAGTTGCTTCTATGCCGTCACCATTCAGTCAAAACAAGGACAAAGGTGACAAGAAAATTGGTATGGCCAGATTAACAGAAGAAGCTGCTGAGAGCTTCATGGACACGGCAGAAAGTTCTACACCACCACTACAAGGTACAATCAGAACTTTAAATTTTCAGCCAAATTTTTATAAAGTTGAGTGTAAAAGTGCTGATGAAATTCGTGAGATGATTCACGGAATGATTGGCTGGGCCAATACACAAGTTCTGCAGTTCGGCAAGCACGACAAAGATATTGCCGGCATTATAGCCAACGGCTTCGTTGGTATTTTAAAAGAATGGTGGGATGTAGTTCCTGAACGCATGAAAGACCAGATCATTAATGGCCAAGGTGCAGAAGGCAAGAAACACGTTGGTGGAGGAACCGCCAGCTTAACAGCTGCCATTATTGCAGAGTTCATCGGTACAGTCGATGATGAGAAAAGACTGTGCACACTCGAGTTTCTCAGAGCTCAACTCTGTGATATGTCCAAGGTAAAAGAGTACCAGTGCTACATGCAGAAGCTCCTATATAATTCAGGTACTCCTTTCAATTCTACTATGAAGTTAAGGTATGTGGAGTCTTTCCCGTCTTATTTCTCCACTGAGTACAAAAAGGCCATGCATAACTACTCAGATGCTGATTTAACATTTGGTAGAATAAATCAGATAATTACAGAAACCAATCAACGTCTCTGTCTAGAAAAGAAGGCTCGCAAAGAAGCCTTGAGAGCTGAGAAAATCTTAGGAGTCAAATTTTGTTCAAATCAAATAGAAAATCAATTTGGTTGTCCAACTCCTGGTTTTTCTCATAAAAAGCATAAGAAGCATTCTTCTCGCTTTAAGAAGTCTGCTCAATGCACTGACTGTGCATCTAAGCCTTTCCATAAATCTTTCAAACCCCGGAGGAAGTTCTTTAGAAAAAGAAATATTTCCCCAAAAGTAAGAAAATAGAATGTTTTATATGTAAGGGAAATCATTACAGCCGGGATTGTCCAAAGAAAGGCCATCAAGCCTCTGCAAAGGCTAAAGTTAGTTTTTCCTTCTTTAATGAAGATGAATATGTGCTCATCTCAGATACTGAAAGCTATGAGTCTGATGTTGAGTTCTCTGAACTCACTATTGCTGCCAATCAAGTATCTGCATCTTCATCAGAAGATGAATTCTCTGATTCCGATCAAGGTTATGACTCACTGCCTAGTTTTCACTGCAGCATGATCAGAAGTTCGTATGAGCATCCATTTATTGCTCCAAGCTCCATTGTCTGAAGCAAAAGCTGAATTCACTTCAGCAAGAATTGTCTAAGTGCCCGCCGCACATGGTGAATCGACATTATTCATTGCAGGCACAAATCTATGAACTAAAAGAACAGTTGGATGCAAAAATCCGACAAGAAAATAGTGAAGATCTTCAGCTTGCTTCCCGCAAGTCTTCTACTCCTGTTACTTCTTTTGCACCATATCAATATTCTCTGCCTTCTGGTCGAGGACGAGGATGTATGCCTAGCTCTCCAAGCTTTGGACGAGGACGAAGCATGCCTTCACGAAGTTTTCCATTCCTATTTCCCGAAGAGAATCCTGCAGAAGAAGAATCTTATGAAGATCATCCTTCCAACATTCCCCGCTCCGCTCCTGTTCTCGCTATCGGAACTCCTGAAAGAAAATGGTGGAGAAAAGCAAGGATTGACCTTCTTGAACGCGCAATACAAAAAGCTACTGAGGAATTCCAGTCATTGCTTCAAGAAGAAGAATCAAGCAACAGTGCTGATAATAAAGAAGAAGATGTCGACAGGCTGATAATGGAAAAAGCCTTCGACCAATACAATGCAGAACATCAAGCTGATGTAAGTACTGTTCGAACTTCTTGCAATCCTTTTTGCAAGATTCAGATTTGCATTCCAAACATCAAGCCATACACTTTGGATGCAATGATCGACACTGGTGCAGAAGTCAGTCTGCTCAAAGAAAAAGCTATTCCACAAGACTGCTGGGTACCAGACTTTTTGCAAGTAAGTTTCGATTCAAAGAAAATTGTTTCTAAATGTTCTGCTTACATTCCTGTATATCTTGGGCAAGTCCAAACTACATTTAAGGTTCATCAATTTGACCTACTACATTATGATATGCTTTTAGGATCAGACAACCTTAATAACCATATGCCCTATACTGTATGTGAGAACGAGATCCGTTTTCCTCAAGGATCTTTCCCGTCTTTCTACATACCAGTCCATAGTACCCTCTGTCATAAAACCATCCAAGGTTTCCAATAATGACTGGTTGCATAAATCTATTTCCCTAAATGCCTCTGTTATTGATAATTTGATCAATAAGATCAAGAGTGAATGTTCTTCTGACAATCCTCATGCCTTTGTGCATCGCAAGAAACATTTCTGTCAGTTAGAATTTCAGACAGTCACTCCTCCCAAGTTTAAGGCACACCACATTGGTATGTCTCCTTGAGCGAATTGAATGTCAAGCTGAAATTAAAAATCTCCTAAAAGGTGGATTCATTCAACCATCAAAGTCTTCATGGAGCTGCCCTGCTTTTTATGTAAACAAAAGGAGTGAGCAAGTAAGGGGCAAGAAAAGGTTAGTAGTTAACTATAAACCTTTGAACAAATACATATATACTGCCTGTACAACATCCTATCCCGAGTCGTGATGATCTTCTGACTCGTATAAGTGGCAGTAAGGTTTATAGTAAGTTCGATTTAAAATCTGGCTTCTGGCAAATCTTTCTGAATAAAGAAGATGCATATAAAACTGCATTCAGCATTCCAGGAGGTCAGTACGAATGGACTGTTTTGCCATTCGGTTTGAAGACTGCACCATCCATCTTTCAGAAAAAGATGGATCAGATTTTTGGTCATCTCTCCAAGTTTCTCATTGTGTACATTGATGATATTCTTGTATTCTCCCAAAACACTAAAGAACACTTGGAGCACTTAGAAGAATTCTATCAGACTGTATATTCTAATGGTTTATGTCTCAGTCCGACAAAGATGGAGACATTCAAAGATACAGTTCAATTCTTGGGCATTACTATTTCAAATGGAGCCATTCTTGCTGCAAGAGCATATTGTTTCTAAGATAAGTTTATTTCCTGATGAGTTGCCTGATAAAACACAACTTCAAAGATTTTTAGGTTGTGTTAACTACATTGCAGGATTTTATCAAAATGTTGTTGCAGATAGAATATTATTGAATAAAAGACTTCGAAAGAATGCTCTGTATGGAATTCGACATGACCAATGCTGTAAGAAGAATCAAGCAGTCATGCCAGTCACTACCATCTCTGTCTCTGCCTGGTACAGGTTTCAAGATCATTGAGACAGATGCCTCAGAAGATTCTTGGGGCGCAATTCTTAAAGAACGCAAGGAGAATGGTAAGGAAGAAATTTGCAGGTATGCCTCTGGTTCCTTTAGAGGTCCTGAATTAAAATACCATTCAAGTCATAAAGAGATACTTGCTGCCAAGAGAGCCATTCAGTCTTTCCTATTCTTTATTCAGCATGAGAAGTTCCTTCTGCGAACTGATCTACAACATTTTAAAGGAAGATTGTACAAAGGCGACCCAACAAACAAGACTACATATGGTCGTCTCCAAAGATGGGCTCAGTGGTTCGACGGATATGATTTTGAAGTAGAACACATTTCCGGAAAGCATAATGCTCTTGCTGATTTTGCTTCCCGAGAATTAGTTCAATGCAAATCCGTCAATGTTACTCAGATAATTCATGAGTATCTCCATCCAGTATGGGACACAGCTACCTGTTTGCCTATGATCAGATCTAGAGAAGCATGTGATCAGAGAATGTCCCAAGAAGCAGAACAGCTGCTTATATCCAGAGACATTATTTCAGTGTCTCATTATAACATGACAGAGGTTGCCAGTAGGTTTGTTGATCCAGACATTCCAACCTCTGATTTTCATACTATTCAAGACCCTATGGTCTTCTGTAATTTGAAATGGCCATGGCGCCATTCACGAGCAACAGAGCCTACTCATGATACGCCACCTTTAGAAGGAATTCGGCTTCAACACTTATTCCAAAGCCAAATACATTATGGCGTTTTGAACTTTCCAAGCTCTGGCCAGAAGGTGACCCACTCACAAATGATGCATGGAATCGTCCAAGTAGACCAGGAGATCAGCAATACATCTCAGCATATCATAAATATTTTCTGGTGAAATTCTTACCAACCAAGTTGTCTAATAGTCCTCTGCTGAACCCAAGTCCAGACACTGTGAGGAATATTATTATTAATTGTAAAATTCCTTGGTTTGTTAAGATGAAATATTATGTTGTTACTAATCATCTGCAGGGTCACCATGCGAACCCCAATGGAGCTCTATGGAGGAAATTCTACATACATCATACCATGAATGTACCTCCTCCTGCACCAGGATACCCTTTACGTATCCCTGACCAATACCTCTTTCCAACACGGACATATCTCAGGAGAGATACAGATGGGACCCGAACTGTTTCCAGACTATGGTACGAGCGTAACACACGTTAGCTTTTCCCTGCTGAGGAACGTGCCACTGAAGATTCCTCCTCGTCAGATGAGGATGATGCCGGGCCCAGTATTCAGTATAGTCCTTAAAGTCGATGACAGGCTTGTTGTCATCATTCCAATAAACAATGACGTGAAAACTCACTTTTGTGCTTTTGTGGACCTCCCCACATGTCTAAAGGTGCTATTACGAGTGGCATGTACTCGTCTTTGTTGAGTCGGTGGGAATCTTTTGGGTAACTGGGTTGCCGGTTCCCAGTGTTAGGTTTCTGGGTTGCCGGTTGTTTACTCCTCTCCTTTCCTATTTAAGGATGGGTCGGGTTCTTTGTAAGGCATCCGGAATTAGAGAGTTTAGCGATGTAATATAGTAATCAGTTTTAGTTTGTATTCTAAAGCATTTCTTATCTTCAGTGTTTACAAGAAGTTTGTAATGGAGTTTGGCTCTTACAATAATAAAAGAAAGTTTGTTTGTAAAAGATCCTGTTTTGTGGTATCAGAATGTAATTATTAACAAACATTAAATTCGTTATTTTTCTCTTCACGTGGACCCACTGTCACTTTTTCTCATGACATGGCCTCATGTAGCAATGTCACTTGTATTCACTGGGAAAGAGGAATTCATTGGGAAAGAGGAAACAATTTGGAGAGGTTTCGAAAATCTAAAATATTAGAAAAAATTTAAAGAAAAATGAGACATCTCTTGATGCTCTATATCAACTAAAGCTAAACAATCACGACATGAACATTTTTTTTATATATAACTATTACGCCCATAGGCGTTCTCTTTTATAGCCGGAGGCCTGACTTGGACACTGTGGCAGAAAATCAGCAGTTCAATTTTGATTGCGACGAAGCATGAATTTAATCCGACCGTCTGTTTCTGCAGGTGCCAAGGTGGAAGGCGTAGGAGGGTCCGAACGCGGCTGAGGCTCTCCGATTTCTTCTCTTTATAAGCCTCTTCCCTCACACTTGTTTTGCCTCCCTGTGTGCCTCTGTTTCTCTGTTTCATACTTTTTTCTCTGTTTCAATCTCAATGCCATTGAAATTGAAAATGGTCGCAGTTTGCAGTTTATGAGTTCCTCTCACATTATCGTTTACAGTAATTTATCAATGCTCCGAGTTTGTTTGCTTGATGGATGGGTTTGCGTTTAGAAGTGCATGTAATCGGCATTTGCCTTTGGGATGGCCTGGAATGTGAAACAACCCTGCATAGAGCCCAACAGTTTCATGTTGGTGCCGCCAAATGGTGGCAGAATCAACTCAGGAGATGCTCTATTTTCCGTGCTGGACTCCTTTAACTTTCCTGCTCTTAGAGGTGGTCAGACATTGTGATTTGTTGCATGCTTTTGATTTGATTAAATTATTTTACAGTCGTGACTGGTTTGTTTTTTAGCCAATGCAGGCCTGGAGGAGTCCAGAGCGTCTGGTTTTTGGTGGGAAACGGCCTTTTTCCTCCATGTTTGATCAGCTGGAAGACGACATGGACGAAAAAATGTTGGACTCGTGCGGATCCTCTCAGATTCAGCATGGGAAGAAAAAGAAGAGGTTGAGTGTTGAGCAAGTTCGATCCTTGGAGAGGAGCTTCGAATCCGAGAACAAACTTGAACCAGAGAGGAAAATCAAGCTCGCGCAGGAGCTAGGATTGCAGCCCCGTCAGGTGGCCGTATGGTTCAAGAACAGGCGGGCATGGTGGAAGACCAAGCAGCTCGAGCGCGACAACGATGATCTCAAAGAGAACTATGATGCCGTTTTGACCGAATATCAGAAACTCCATGCCGAGGTGAACTAAAACTCAGAGATTATTTAACCGCGGAACGGCGCGGATAACCGTAACAGTGGCTCGTTATTCGCTACTTTTAATGTTATTTCTATTCATTATTTTTAATGTTAGTTTTGCTTTTAAAATCACATATTAATATTACCTAAAGACATTTTAGATATACTAATAAATATGGATTAAAATAATAGAATTTCTAAATAATTTTACTATCAAATGACACTTTAACTTTTATTACGCCGTAGGCGTTTTCACAGCGGGGGATTTTTTGCCGTTTTCGTCAACATGCTTGTGCTGCTCCTGTTCCATTTTTGGCTCCCACGTGTCTGTCCGCCTGTGCCGTTTGGTTTTTGTCCTCGTGCCGTTTTCGTTGTCAAGTTTGGGGAACGTCGTTTCGTTGCCAGCATATTGTCTGTGCCGTTCCATTTTACCGTGTATTTACTTTCGGCTGTGATTGGCTCCGTAATTGGCTGGTGGTGCGGTGCTGTGTTTGTTTCTATGGAACTGCTTCCTGCCAAAATTGCAGCTGTGGATTCGAAACAGGCCACAGAAAATTTCTTTCCTCCGTCTTAAATAAGCTTCTTCTTCTCTACGCCGATTTCGAGTCTCACCTCCACCATTATACACCAGTAGTCAAGGGAAAGAAAAGAACTCTGCGTTTCCACACCCATAATGGCAGACAAAGCATGTAGAACTGGCGAGGATTGGAGAGTTGAATAAATTTCAATACTTATTTCTAAGTGTATGATATGATATCTACGACTTAAGACATGTCTTAATTTACAATTTTTAAGAGGAAACAAACATAACAAATTTGTGAAATCTGCAGGCATGGCATCCGAGGCCTACAAAGGTGTTTTAATTTATAATTCTTAAGCCAAAACAATAACATATGCAAAGTTGTAGCAGAAATTAAAAGATTTGAATCTATGCTATGTTCGCTGATTTCAATTTCTTGTATTGTTTCAACTGAAAAGAGGATGCACCCAAGGTGTTTGACAAAATGGCCAAACAAAATTTAGTGGTGGAGACTGCAAAAATCGCAGGGTGTATATACAATGGAGAGGTAATTGAATCCCTGAGGCTTTTCAAATGGATGCAACTGTCAGGCTTGAAACTTGACGTAGCTGCGGTTGCGAGTGTGGTCCTTTCGTGCACGTGTTTGAAGTTTGAACACTCTGGAGAAGAGTGAAACGCTTCATAATTATGTAATTAAAAGTGGATTCGAATCAAATATTCTCTACTGATTTTTAAGCAAATGGATTTAAGTTGTATGAAGCCTTGCTCAGTTACAATGCTGTGTGTTGTGTGTGCTTAGGAAATGTTCACACATTTAACCACGTCTAATACAGATCTCGTCTCATGGAATACAATGATTACTGGATATGCAATTAAAGAAACTGCCTTTTCTCTTCTACCAGGACAACTTCAAGCACTCGCCTGTAACTGAGCTCAAATCTATTTTCCATATTTGTTCTTCAAATTCTTCCCTGCCATGGTTACGCACTGATTATAAATTGAATATTATTTCTGCCACAGACTATTACATACTTTCTGTATTAACTGTGTTCTATTTGTTTCCTTGTGATACTTGAAACATTACAGCGGTTCTTACAAAGCCTTTACAGTGACGATACTATATTTCTTTTCACACTACCAACCTTTTAACTATCACCTAATACCTAAACCTTATAATTCTGTAAAAACAACAGGACAACATCTACATGTATTCTGCTAGAATGAGTAAAGAACAAATCATATTGAATGCTCATAAATGCATTTGGTATAGTTCTTTCAGTTGTCTACAAGACATTTCTCATATACCATTTCGTACAACAATTTACAAGCTTCAATGATGAAAAAAATCCAAATTCTAAATGGGTAACCATATTTACGCATGTTACACTTCCAAGTTTCCAAAACCTATCTACAGAAATCAAACTTGGAAATTTAACACTTCTGGTGTTTAAACCAATCCAGAGTTTATCTTCATTTAATTATTTGGAATCCATCTTGACAATGCCATCTCTCTAACTGTTTTACAAATTTTCTTAATCAATTGAAGGATCATTTACACATCGCCTAATTGTTTACAGGACACTCAGAAACCCAGCTTCAATAGCAACCGTTCCCAGACTCCGCACCCAGGAAAAACAAATGCAAATAAGGCCATGCCAATACGCAGTGCACTGATCAGACGCCTCCCACGTTGGACGACCATTTCACCATTCAGACTTCCCTGCCATCCAACACGGCGTATACTTGCTCCCCTAAAAAGGGAGCAACTGCTAGTTAATAATATCCTTCTGCCCGCAAGATGACTTCCGGCTCAGCTGGTGCTAGATATGATTTATTCGTCGTGTTTACGACTTCAACACTAATTTCGAATAACATATCCGTATTTCTTTTGGTAAAATTTCTGTATTTTTCTTAATGTGTTAAAAACAACTTTTTATATATATATATATATATATATATATATATATATATATATATCAATCATATATTTATTTCATATCTCAATTAATGTTATTTTTTACATTTTTAATAAAATCTATTTGGAATATTTTTACATATACTTAATTAGTTTGAATATGTATTAGTATAGTTTATATATAAATGTATAGGAAAAATGACAATCAAACATAAAATATGCAAGTCGCATGTGACATTTTTTCAAATATTTGTAAGTATTTTACAGGTTAAAACCATGACAGACGTCTAAACGGCCATCAAATTTAACCCAAGGGACACAAATTTATCTTTGTGTTCAGGGCCGATTTAACCCATAATGGCATTGGTTATGGGATGGCTATTAGCGAGAGCTCCATTTAGAACAATTCCCCAAACACCGTATTTGTTTGATAACATGAGGGAAGAACTTTGAACTCAATGCAACTATCCAATTGTCGTCAAATTTAACCCATGGGCCACAAATTTATCTCCGTGTGCAGGGCCGATTTAACCCACATAATGTCATTGGTTATGGGAAGGCTATTAGCTAGAGCTCCATTTAGCACAATTCCCATAATGTCTTGTTTCTTTAATTATGTACGGGCGGAACTTTGAGCTCGCCGCAACTATCCAATTACTACTAAATTTACATGTTTACTTAGTTTTGAGCGCCCGCATGATGTGGGTGTAAAAGGGATGGACACGAAAGAACACGCCAAAGGTGTGAGTGCAAAATAAGTTTACGGCACTAATTTTTATCGTGTTGAGAACTTCAACCCTAATTTTTGAATAACATACTCGTATTTCTTTTGGTCAAATGTATGTATTTTTTAATGTGTTAAAAACACTTTTTTATATATATTATTCATATATTTATTTCACACCTCAAATAATGTTATTTTTTACATTTTTAATAAAATACATTTAGAATATTTTTACATATACTTAATTAGTTTGAATATATATTAGTATAGTTTATATATAAATGTATAGGAAAAATGACGGTCATACATAAAATATGCAAGTCGCATGTGACGGTTATTTCAAATATTTGTAAGTATTTTACGGTTAAAACCATGATAGACGTCTAAACGATTGTCAAATTTAACCCATGGGACACAAATTTATCTCGTGTTCAGGGCTGATTTAACCCATAATTGCATTGGTTATGGGACGACTATTAGCAACAACTCCATCGGCACAATTCCCATAACATCTTGTTTATCTGATAATGTGAGGGCAAAACTTTGAACTCGATGCAACTATCCAATTACCTTCAACTTTAACCCATGGGCCATAGATTTATCTCCGTGTGCAAGGTCGATTTAATCCACAATATCATTGGTTATGAGACATCTATTAGCTAGAGCTCCATTTAGCACAATTCTCGTAACGTCTTCTTTCTTTGATTATGTGAGGGCGAACTTTGAATTCGCTACAACTATCCAAGTACTGCTAAATTTACCCGTTAACTTGTTTTGTAGCACCAACATGATAGGGGTTGCAAAAGGGATGGGCACGCAACTTGACGTTAAAGGGGCAAATGCAAAATAAGTTCACGGTCTTTGGATAGATAGTCATTGCACCCAAGTCCTTTTAATCCCAAGGAGCACAATCTTGCACACCCACATTTTCCTCATGGCCCTCAGCTCGTTGGCTACCAATAAGAACTTTTGCACAATCATTTGCATTTCGGCGTCTTTCAAGATCTTTTTAATGGCTTCCTAAGCAATATTGTCGTCCATTGACATGTCGGATGAATTAAGAAAATTGTGTAGAGAATCGGTACTTTCTTGTGCAATTTTAGGAGCCTTTTCAAATCATTGTGGAAAGCCATACATATTATATTGACGTAAATGTTGATAACATTAAGTAGATTATTGGATTTTGGGTGTTGAGAATCATTTTTGAACAAAAGTCATTGGATCCAAAGCTTGTTGGCGGGGATTCAAATAGCTTTTTCCAGTGCAATCGACACCCCCGTAAAAAGGCAAGAGTATTATGGTTGTATTTAGCAAAGAGAGTGTTCTCATCCTCATGTAGTTTTCATCTAGAATTGGGTAAATGTTTCGCAAAATCTGCACTGCTCGAGATGACCTATAATCTTCTTCCGCCTTCAAAATCTTGATAGTGAGATCTAATCATTAAAATTAGACCCTTGCAATTGCAACCTATCTTTTTTTTTTTTTGAAGTGAATCTTTGCTTGCTTCTTACATTTCTCATTGCCTACCCACATTTTTTCCATATTTCCTCATTAGCGACTATTGACATTTGAGATGCTAAATTCCAGGACCTTACATTCATAATTATTTCAAGAAAAGTTTAAGAACAATGACTGCTTCATCTGCAAAGCTCCATACAAATTTAAAGACATAACTTCTCCCTCCACACACATTCTTACTCCCTCTTCTTCTCGTCTCATGTTCTTCCCCAACTCTATTCGTCATCTTCTTCTACACACTTCCACTTCCTCCCCTCCGCAACATTACTATTTTCGAACAATCATTGCCTCACCTATTGGACTATCCATTGCACCTTTAGAGTGCGATTGCTAATTTTATAAGTCATATGTGATGAACTCTAAATTGTTTATATTGATTTTGGATAACGTATGTTAAACTTTATATTATATATTTACTAATGTGAAGTCAACTTAATTATAATCCAAACATTTAGTTGTATTGATTAAAAATTAAGGAATAACAACGAAAATAATTAAATCATTATCCAATCTTTAACACACTTCAATGTTTATAGATGTAGAAGACAATTCTTATGTGGATTCATATGTAGATAAAATTTATGTTACCAAACAAAATACTAAATTATTAAGCGAAAATGAGGTGTGAATTTATTGTTGACACGTTGGGAGCATGTTAGTTATTTATTGTGAGTGCTCTGGCTCTTCCATCCCGTAGACTAAAATCCCCACCTTATATACTTAGTCAATTTAAGATATAAATCATTAGAAACATCTTTCGTTTTAACAGAACCGTTTTCCACTATTTCCGAGTCCCACACCATCATAACCTATACAAAGTACAAAATTCTTCATAGTTTTCTGTGCTATTTTAAAAACTAATCAAATAACAATGTGACCATTAAGTTTTCAACGTTTATGTGATTTTTTTTTAAAATTTTTTTATGTTTTTTTTTTTTTTTTTGGCGTAGTTAAAATAATAATAAATATTATATGAAAATATGAATTTTAAAATAAAATTTGTATCTGATTTAAAAAAATGAAATAGCTTCTTTATTATCAAATAATAAGATAATATAACTATTCATAAATTATAAGTAGACAATGTATATCAAATGTTGATGGTGTAAATTGTGTTGTCTAGTCATTTACCATAGTTTCATTTTTACAAGATACTAATAAATAAGAGATGAGGTCAGGAAAGTGCCCAAGTGAATTTGGTCTAATAGAAACCACTCAGAGCATGTCCCCATGGAGAGAAT
This sequence comes from Taxus wallichiana var. yunnanensis, assembly GCA_018340775.1. Taxonomy (NCBI): domain Eukaryota; kingdom Viridiplantae; phylum Streptophyta; class Pinopsida; order Cupressales; family Taxaceae; genus Taxus; species Taxus wallichiana. The sequence goes on along the minus strand of CM031244.1, from coordinate 363,932,673 downwards.
TTTAGCAGTTTTAAGGTCCAATGTTTATTTAATAGTTTTGTCAAACAATACCTGCTGAGATATTATAGGATCCCATTGGATTTTTATGGTTATTTACAGGTAAATAAAATCATATTTCCCTCTAAAATCACAAAAAATAATAATGACAGCAATGCATATTATATTCCACATGGACAAAAATCAGCCTGAACAGTAGGGGGAAACTCTCAGCCCCCACTCTCCAGCGACCTCTTAAATTTATGGGGCTAAAAAAATGGAGGTCCTATTTTTTAGGCTTAGATTCTATTATTTCCTTTACCTGTCTTTAAAAATAATCATGGACCTTCTGCTGCAAGAAAATAGGAGCTGCAGTCCCTCCATAAGACCATGTTCTAAATACTTAACTACTAAACCTAAGAATTTTGCATAACTAATTCCTATAATTTGAAAGACAATATAATAACACACCTGAAATTACAAAACTTATTTTTCAGATCTGTTATTGAACATATTTTTTCGGAAACGTCACCGAATTTTTTTACGTAGCGCCGGCTGATTTTGATGGTATCAAGTGTTAGAGGCAGAGCAAAATTCTGGGAAAAATCACTTCTTTTCCAGCCAACATACTGAGATGCTTCCCAATGAAGCAGGCAAGCATAAACTTCAGGCCACGTAAAAATGTTTTTAACAATTTATGGGACAACTGCGTTTTTATATATAATAAGAGATTCCTCCGTTGCCTAACACAGAGGCCTTGGAATGTTGAGAATTTACAAGTGTAACATTAACAAGAATCGTTTGAAATTGTGTGGACTTTAGAATTGAAACTATAAAATTCTAGGAAGAAGCATGTGAATGGCGCATTGGAGAGAATAGTTTGAGGAGTTGGTTGGCTTTAGACTTTGTGGTGGGAGAAGCAGAATCGATCTGCACAAACACCAGCAACTTTTTGAATGCCACAGTGAGCAGAGCTTCGTTCAGCACAATTTTTTCGCCTGATTTGAAGCACATCCTCCATAGAATTCCAACGGCATACTCGTCGGCATACTCAGATACACACAGCAAGCTCTTCACAACGGCGGGCAGAGCAAGCGTGTGGTCGTCAATGGCGGCGCGGCCTTCAGCCGTGGTGGACAAGGCATCCATTATCCCCAAACATCTCTCTCGCAATTTCTTTTCGCTTTGGCTTTCGTTGACGATGTCGGTGAGAGCAGAAATGGCATCCCCATCCTCTGCGAGTCGCACTCTATTCCCGTTCACGGCGCAAAGATTAAAAAGTGTATTAGCACTCGCACTCACAGTGCTCGCTCTGGTTTCTTCATCTCCATCTCCATCTCGTTCTCGTTCCCGCAGAATACTTATGAGCGATGCAATAATGGGTTCGTTGGATCCTATCTCCCTTGCACGCCCTCTATCCCTGGACACAAATTCGAGTATAATTGCCGTATTCATTCTGGCCTCGCTCTTCTGATTATTATGAGGATGCAATAAGAGTTGTAAAGAGGGGAGCAATCGCGGTCCTCTCAACAGCTCTCGAGTCGCATCGTCCAGGGATAATTCAAAGCAGGCAATAAGTCCCACGCCCTCTTCCAGGATTTCTCTATTTCCAGTGGACGAGATTAGACGCGCCAGAACTGGGAGAATCCCCGCTGCGACCATGCACTTTCTATTTCTTCCGCTAGATTTGGCCATAGCCTTGAGAGTAGATAAAGTATCGGCCCCCAGGGCATTGATATCCTGGAGGATTCGGTGCAATTGGGTTGGATTAGCGGGGGATTTAGGAGTGGGAATCCTGTCGATGCCTTTAGTGACGCACCACTGCTGGATGAGACGTCGGAGGGTGTGGTTGGGGATATGAGCTCCTGGTTTTGGAGGGGTTCCATGGTGGCAGGGCACACCTGGTTTCCTGCGTCCAACCATTTCTCGATGCTCACGCGGTCGTATGTGACTCCCGTGCACACGCTCACCGGGTCTCTCATCACTTCCAGCGATATTGGGCATCTGAAATAAGGAGGAACCAACGTCCAGATCCTCAATTCATGCTCACTCATTCCCATTCTCATTACCATTACTCGCTGCAATTTTCTCGAGTCTAAGATAGATATTTGTTAACAAGATGGAACTTGGATGGATATATAATAATTATAACAGGGCAGGGCAATACGCGCATTTGAATTGCATGGCATTGCGTGTATGAAGAGAGGCATGATAGACTTAGACTAAGTATCGCTGACCTTAGCTCGTGTAGAATTTTGTGCCACAGCGCTGCTGACCCACCTCCCATTCCCACATAATAATATTATACGTGGGTAAATGGAAAATTTATTCCAGGTTAAAATATTGACTTTGACTTTGTATTTGTGCAACTGCAAGAGAGATATTTTCACGCGCAACGCCACTGCCACCGCCACGGACTCCTTGTCATCGCGGTCACGCATTTGTTTGCTTTAATTAATTAATTAATTAATTCGCCAGCCATCTCAAGAACTTTCGTTTACAAGGTCCTAAAATCGGGCAGCCGCAATTTAAAGTAAGCAAAGTCCAAACTCGAATTTTTGTTACCCTGGTCGGACTTGAAGATTATAAATAAAAACACCACTTACACTATACTGTGCAAATAAAACAAATAATACATCTGCTCACAAAGTGAGCGAACAACAAAGCTAAGAGAGAGAACAAAAATATTTGTTTTATTCAAAAAATTGTCTTCTTCTCCTTCTGCTGTACGTTATACTGCAAGAGAGAATGCATAGAATAAATAGAAAAAACAAACTAACTCCTACAGTTTATTAGGCAGTGAATGAAGCTGCAAACAAGAGAGAACTGAGACTTAACTGAAAGTGAACTAATCCTATGACTGAAGGAATTGCTCAGTCTACAATTTATTAACTGAAGTAAAAAACTAGTTAATGAGCTGGAGTTGTAGAAGATGAGCTGCAGTGGTGGTGGTGGAACTGCAGAGGAACTGCAGATTTGAACATGCATCCTTCAATCTCCCCCTGCATGTGAAATGGGGATGAGTCCCAACTGATTCCTCAAAGCAACAAAACTGGATGTAGGTAGAGCTTTGGTAAAAATATCAGCAACTTGCTCCGTTGTAGGGCAAAATTGTAATTCCACTGTCCCATCTTGAACCAAGTCTCTGATGAAGTGATGCCGAATCTCAATGTGCTTCGATCTAGCATGAAACACTAGGATTTTTGTCATTGCAATGGTACTACTGTTATCACAGTAAATAGTGGTTGGATGTCCTCAACCAATTGCAAATTTGCCAAAATCCGTCTAATCCATATGGCTTGACAACTAGTCTTGCAGAATCGCATATATACTGCCTTCGGAAGAGAGAGAAATGGTTGCGCTTTTACTACTCCAAGAGACAACTCCGAACCAAGTGAGAAAATATAACCGAGATGTGGATTTTTAATCATCCATTGAACCAGCCCAATCAGAATCTGTGTAATCACATAGCTCAAACTTATGTGTGGGAGAATAATGAATGCCAAAATTGTGTGTACCACTCACATACCTTAAAATTCTTTTTTGCAGACGCCAATGAGACTCATGTGGATCTTGCATGAACCGAGAGATGAGGCTCACAACATACATAATATCAGGTCTCGTGGTAGTGAGGTACATGAGGCTCCCAACCAAACTTCTATATAAAGTAGCATCTACTTTGGAACTTGCATCTTCCTTGGTTAATTTTTCACCAAGGGTAACAGGAGTGGAAACTGCAGTGCATGACATCATTCTAAACCGCTTCAATAGATCAGCCACATACTTGGTTTGAGAAATGGATATACCTTCAGATTGTTGTTGCACCTCCACTCCAAGAAAATAATGCACGAGTCCCAGATCTGACATCTCAAATTCTTGTTTCATTTCTGCTTGAAATTTCTCCATGAGAGATGGGTTGTTACCTGTATAAATGAGATCATCAACATAAAGGCAAACAATTAGAATATCATTACCAAGATGTTGGATATAGAGGGTTGGCTCTGAGGAACTTCAAATGAATCCTTTCTTTAAGAAATAACTATCAATCCTTGCATACCAAGCATGAGGTGCTTGCTTCAACCCATAAAGAGCCCTTTTTAGCTTGTAAACCAAATGTTCTTTTCCTGGAATTTCATAACCAATAGGTTGTTCCACATAGACTTCCTCATCAATAAAACCATTTAGGAAGGCTGATTTTACATCCATATGATAGATTGGCCACTTGTGTTGTGCAACAATAGCCAATATAATCTTGATTGTATCAAATCTTGCAACTGGAGCAAAAGTCTCTGAATAATCTACTCCAGGCATTTGTGCAAATCCCTTGGCAACTAATCTTGCCTTATGTCTATTCATAGAACCATCAAAGCATGATATTTCACCTTATAAATCCATTTGACACCAATCACTTGCTTATCTTTAGGAAGTTGCACTAATTCCCATGTATTGTTTTTATCAATTGCATGCATCTCTTCATTCATAGCATCAATCCATACTTGTTCTTTCATGACTTCTTCATACATAGAAGGTTCAACTTGGATGGTACTAAATAAAGCAAGATTGGAAACTAGATTCACATTAGAACTCCTTTGATAAATTTCATTTAAACTTCATACCTTTCATGAAGAACTTGGACTTGATTATGGACTATCACCTGAAGAGGAACTTGGTGAACTTGGTGAACTGGGGCTTGAACTTCCACTTGCACTTTTCGGGAGAGGAGGAACTTGTCGAACATCTTCTATACCCATGATGAGTGGTGTAGTTTGTTGAACTCCTTTTTGCAATTTCCATACTCCTCCTTCATCAAAAACCACATCTCGACTAATAATCCATTTCTTTGTGTCAGGATTATAGAACTTATATCCTTTCGTGAAATCTGAATAGCCCACAAAGATACAAAGTTGGGATTTTGCATCCAACTTCTTTCGCTTCTTTTCTAGAACATGAACATATGCGGGGTAACCAAATACACAAAAGTGAGCTACTGAGGGCTTGTTTCCACTCCAGGATTCCTTGGGAGTGATATTTTGAAGCAATTTTGTTGGGCTTCGATTCAAAATATAAGTTGTGGTTACTACTACAACTCCCCAATAGCAATTAGGAAGGGTTTTGAACTGCAACATATTTCGTGCCATCTCCATAATGGTATGGTTCTTTCTTTCTGCAATGCCATTTTGTTGTGGGGTATACGCTTCCGTAAGTTGTCTCTTAATTCCATGAGTATTACAAAAATCAACAAACTCATTGGAAGTGAATTCTCCCCCTCTATATGTTCCGAGTATTTTGAGAGAATACCCGCTTTGATTTTCTGCCATAGCCTTAAAATGCTTGAAGCATTCAAATGCCTCAGATTTATGTTTAAGAAAATAAACCCATGTGTGGCGTGAGAAATCATCAATAAATGTCAGAAAGTAAATATTCTTACCCAAATATTCCTCTTGCATGTCACCACAAATGTCACTATGCACAAGCTCTAGAGGAGATTTTTCCCTCCATGATTTGTTCACCGGAAAACTGTCTCGATGTTGCTTGCCAAGTGCACACCCTGAACAAACTTCTTCTTTTTCCTGAATTGCAGGAAGTCCTCTCACCATGCCTTTCTTATGAAGAAAACTTAATCCTTGAAAATGCAAATGACCATACCGTTAGTGCCATAACCATGAATCATCTGTGGTTGCCTTGAGGGCATGCATCTTACTGGACTCCAAAGTGAGAGGAAATAATCGATTCTCTGTCATACAAGCCTTTGCTACAAGATAATGATTAGCTGATTTATCAAATATTTTGTAGCAGTTATCTTCAAACACAACCTTGTAATTTTTGCTACAAGCTGTCCAATACTTTAAAGATTATGTTGTAATTTAAGCACATACAAAGTGTCATGAATAAATGTAGTTTCTCCTTGCTTAGTTTTCACTTTGCAAGGGTACCTTTTCCCATTACATCAACCTCTTTATCATCACCAAATTTTACTTGAATCCTTATGATTCATCTAATTTGACAAAGAGATCAGATTTACTGTCATATGATTTGAGCAACCGCTATCCAAGAACCAAATATCCTTTTGAGGTTCTTTTTCCAAATTACAAGCGAAGAATGTAGAGTGGTTTGCTTCTTTAAAAGGCGCTTCAGTATAGTTGGATCTTGACTTATTTAAATCAGATTTTTGTTTTCTACATTTAGATTCATAGTGTCCATACCTTTCACAATATTGGCACTGGATGCTTCTCCGATCCATTGAACTTCTTCCTCTGCCTCTTTTGTTTCCTCTTCCTCTTCCTCTGCCACATCCTCTAGATGTAGAAGACTCCCCTTCAGATTTGTTTGATTGAGAAGGGGTTGTATATTTTTCTTCAATTCTTACAGTAGACTGGAAGGCTTGAACGAGGTTCACTGTAGAATGTTGCATACGCTCCTCATGAGATTGCAAAGAACCTATCAACTCTGTAACTTTAAATGTGGCTAGATCTTTACTTTCTTCAATGGCTATGACCACTGGATCAAAATTTGGAGGAAAAGATACAATTTTTGCTCTATGACACTTTCCCCTTGAGTTTTAAGATGGTTCACAATACTTTGAGCCCTAGTAATAAACTCTTGAATAGACTCAACTTCCTTCATACTTAAACTTTCAAAATCTCTACGAAGGGTTTGAATCTTACCATCCTTATTTTGTCGATCCTTGGTATGTAATTTGTAGGGCCTCCCATACATCCTTTGACTTTTTCATACCAGCTTTATGGGAAAAATTGATATATCCAATGGAGATTGGATAGCAAAAAGAGCTCGATTGTCCTTCTTTTTGTCTTCTTTCAATTGCATTCATTGATTTGTTGTTAAAGCATTTAAAGCATTCTGATCTACAGGTTCTGTGTATCCTTCTACTAAATCCCATATATCTTGGGATGATAGTAGGGTCTTCATATTTATACTCCAATAATCGTAGTTGTCTCCGGTAAACAACGGAAGCTAGAATGAGAAATTGCCACCATTTGACATTCTGGTAATTCTTGGAGAGAATCGTTAACCTGCAACTTTTGCACAAAAAAGAGCATCCTATAACTAGCTCTGATACCAATTGAAGATTATAAATAAAAACAACACTTACACTATACTGTGCAAATAAAACAAATAATACATCTGCTCACAAAGTGAGCGAACAACAAAGCTAAGAGAGAACAAAAAATATTTGTTTTATTCAAAACTATCTTCTTCTCCTTCTGTTGTACATTATCTGAAGAGAGAATCCATAGAATAATAAAAAAAAAAAAACTAACTCCTACAGTTTATTGAAAGAGAATGAACTGCAAACAAGAAGAACTCGAGACTTAATTGAAAGTGAACTAATCTTATGAGAAGGAATTGCTTAGTCTACAATTTATTAATTGAAGAAAAAACTAGTTAATTGGAGTTGTAGAAGATGAGCTGCAATGGTGGTGGTGGAACTGCAGATGACTGTAAATTTGAACATGCATCCTTCAAGACTTGTATTTCAGAGAGAGATTGCAATGGCTGAATTTTGAAAGCACTGTAGATCGAACACGAGAGCGTATATTTGATTCCCTAGTTGCATTGATTCCCTAGTGGAGCATCGTTCACCCCATGGAGATGGCCATTTCTTCCAGCCATGAAAAGACTAGCCAAAATGATTTAGATTGTATCTCTAAAGCTACATTGGGAAAACAGGGGTTAGTTTATTTATACCATTATAGGCTTAGGAAAGGGATATATCTCATGTATGCTTGCCTCTCGGACCACACCCAATATCTTTGAGTTATTTGTAGTGGATCTTTTATTTAGAGGCATGGAGCTTTGAGTTTCATCCGTCAGGGACCGTCCGGATCAAAATATCCCATGTGGGTTGAGTTCCCCTCCCTTAACCTCGAAATTCATAAGGCATGCGAAGAATGCGGATATACGAGTTAACATCTGAAATTCATGAGAAGATTATTCATCAAATGGAATACCCTTTTACGAGAGTGTCGGTGTGCTAAAGTAGTTCGAGAATGCATTTGGCGAATGTAAAGCCCTCATTCCTTCACAACTAAAGTTAAGAATGTTGTGCAAGTAATCCCTACAGTTTCAAATTCAATCAAAAAAGAAAAAAAAAGAGAGAATATACATGAAGCTAATCTCAAATTGCAAAACTTATTGTTTAGACGTGTAATTGAACATATTATTTGCAACATCACCAAAAATTTTTATTAGCGCTAGCTGATTTTGATGGTATCAAGTGTTAGAGGGAGAAAAAATGGAAAAAGATCACTTCTTTTTCAGCCACCTCGTCATCCATTTTGTCCTCTCGATACATAAAGATGTTGTCAACAAATGCAAAAGCTGTGTTTTTATCTACAATAAGTGATTCCTTCGTTGTATAACATAGAGGCTTTGTTATCATATTCAATGATCAAATTTGAAGTTTTCAATGCCCTTCAAATGTATTTTAACTTGTCATAGAAGGGTGTTTAAAAATTTACACTTCAAAAGAAATTTAAAATTTAAAATTACATATCAATACTAAAATGAGGTCACTTATGTTAATTTTTCATTAGAAGGGCCAACTAAAAAATCACTTGTCATACAAATATTAAATGCTATGTTAATTTTTATAAATATTGGATTCATTTTAATAAATTAATTATTAAATGAATAATTGTAGCAGTGCATAACTCATACTTACTTTCTATTTTTCTAATATGCTTTCACTTTACACAAATCATGCACAAAATCTAGGGAGAAGATGAATCACCACTAAATAAGCAATTAGTTGAGTGTTTCTATTTTCATATAATTTTTTCTAGCCACTAAATCAATTTGGGATTTTATTCTCAATGCCCTTATTTTATTTTAGAAATTACGTTCTAAAATATTTTATAAAATATGCAAACTAAAACAACAAACAACAAATAAACAAAGAATAAGATAACACATAAAAACAAAGTAATCACAAAAATCAGCAATGTTTTTGATAAAGTTAATTTATTCATTCACTTCATAAGAGCTTTGGCTCATTACATTCCAAGTTGTTCATGTGCAACACTCTTTCTATCATCATACAACAATTAAAATTTCTCTCTTAATATATAAAAAGGTATCATTCTAAACTTGACTACAAACTGCTCTAAAACAGATCTTTCTTAAATAGAACTCGAAATCTTCTAATTCCAACGCAAGTTATGCATGCACAAAAAAACTCTTTATTTATTTGTCTCTATCTATTCCTAAGATAGAACTCTACCAAGCTATAGTCAAACTATTGTTTTCTAATTTAGTCTTTATTCACGGGAGAAATTAAATACATAAAATATGCATATTCCAACACTCCCCCTTAATTTTGACCTTGTAGCTTTCACTATTCTAGAGCTGAGTTTGTATTTCCAGATCTTCATATGCAAGATCACAAACTCCTAAACAACTTCATAAATATTCAAAAACTTCCTTTGCTAAAGCTTTGTAAATATATCGCAAACCGATCTTCGCAGATCTGTAAAATTTAAGTTGAATTTCTTTATTGTTCATTAACTCCCGATGAAATGATATATTGTATCAGTATGCTTTCTTCTCTTATGAAAAACATGATTTTTGGACAATGTTATTGCTGAGTTGTTGTCATAAAAATTTGCGTAGTGTCCTCTTGATTATGTCTCAAATATTTTAATACTCTTCTCATCCACACAACTTGACAAGATGATCCTTTTTCCACTATGTACTTTGGATCTCTGCTGAGGATAACATGACAATGAGCTGATTTTTGATACCCATGAAACCACTCCTGTTCCAAAATGAAAAGTATAGCTGAATGTTCTTTTCCTATCATCTATACTTCCAACACTGTCACTATTTGTATAACCAATGAGTTGGAAATCATCTGAAGTTGAATACAAAATTCTATGATTCTTTGTTCCACACACATACCTCAAAATCTATTTTCCAACTTGCCAATGTGAATCTTCTTCGGGGATTCCATTAACCTTTATATGAGACTCGCACCATACATAATATCAGGCCTTGTGGCCATCAAATACATGAGACTTCATACTAACCTTTTGAACAAAGTTGGATCCACACATAATTCAGTTGTCCTCTTTGTTTAATTTCAAACCTACTACAATTGTGTTGTGTAATGGCTTACAATTCAATATCTGAAATCTCTGTAAAATATCATCTAGCATACTTTTCTTGTTTGATAAAAAATCCAAATGTCTAATTGTTAAACTTCAATGCCAAAAATTAATGCATAAGACCAAGATCTATCACCTTTAATTTTTTCTTTATGGCTGATTTGAATGACTCGTAGATAGATTTCCAAAGTAATGATCAAATCATCTACACATAAACAAACAATCAAAATCTTACCTTGCTCATTTATCTTGTTGTATAAGGTAGGCTCACTATTGCTGCTCCTATGGAAACCATTATGAATCAAATAAGAATCAATTATATTGTACCAAGCTCTAGGTGATTTCTTGATGCCCTAAAGCACTTTTCTTAACATGTATACCTTTATTTCATGTCCTTCAATCTTATAACTTTCTAGATGATTCACATAAACATCCTCTTCAATAAAACCATTCAAGAATGTTGAGTTTACATCCATATGATAAATAGGTCATTTGTTTTGAGCTGAAATTTCTAAACCCATTCTTACCATATCCAAACATGCTACTAGTGCAAACTTTTCATTGTAATCAACTCCATATTTCTGCATAAAACCTCTTGTAACCAACCTTGATTTATGTTTCTATATTTTTTATCAACATTGTATTTGGTCTTGTAGACCCACTTCACTCCTATCATGTCCTTTCCTTTTGAAATATCCATAAGCTCCCATGTTTTATTTTCTCTATAACATTTATCTCATCATCCATGGATGAACCAAAATTATTTGATTATAGCCTCTTCAAAATAAAGTGGATATGTAACTTGAGAAAGTAATGCAAAAACCAAAAATTAATTAGTTGTATCAACATTATAAATCTCATTAAGACTCTTATTTTTCCATTGCAAAGGGATATTAGATAATGAAATATTTTGTGGTGATGGAGTTACTTTTATGTTCTTTGTGGTGTCTTTGCATACTTGAAGATGACTAAAATCTTGGAGACCTTTTAGTTGTAGATGGAGGTGTATCTTGTGCTACAACTTGAGATGCATGTCCAAGATTTGAAGATACATTACCTTGCTGCTCTAAATTTTCATCCACCATATCATCATGCAGGAATAAATGTTGTTATATTGACCATTTTCTCTAAACTTCCATCCCATGCTTCATTTTCAATAAAGTGAACATTTGTGCTGATCAAAAACATTTCTAGTGACATGATTATACAACTTGTATGATTTTGTATTGTCTTAATAACAAAACATATGCACTTTTCTCCTTTTTTTTTTGTCTAACTTCTTCCTTAACTCATCAGGCACATGTGCATATGCCACACAACCAAAAACTTTGAAATGCAAAACAATGTGTTTCTTGTTTGTCCAATCTTGTTGAGGAACCATGTTCCTAACAATTTTTGTTAGACACCTATTTAAAATGTAAACATTAGTTGCTACTGGTTCTTCCTAATACTCATTTAGAAGATGCTTTTCCTTCATCATACTTCTAGCCATTTCCATAATGGTTATATTCTTCTCTCTTTCGACACCATCTTTTCGCTATGGTGTATACCGGTAGTGAATTTATTTTTGTATACCATGAGATTTACAAAAATTTAGAAAAGCATTAGAAACATACTCACCTCCTATTTCTGTCATCAAAATTTTGATATACTACCCACTTTTCTTTTGCACTAAAGCCTTGAACTACTGAAATATATCAAAGGCATTTGATTTTTGTTTCAAAATATACACCCATGTCTTCCTTATATAATCATCAATGAATGTCATAAAATATGAACAACCTCTAATAGAAGTTTTTTGCATAGGTCCACATAAATATGAGTGTTCAATCTCAAGAGGTGCACATGCTCTTATTATTTTGCCAACTAGGAAAGAATCGATGTATTACATCCCACAAATAAAAACTTCACATACCCTTTCTAGTGTCTCGAATAAGAGGAAAAATTTAACAATATTTTTCTATGTAATAACTTCAAACATCAAAAATTCAAATGTCCATACCGTGGATTCCAAAGTCATGATTCATCTTTCATGACTGATTGAAAAGTTGATTGTGTTCCTTCAACATAGGACTCAATTGTATTAGCGCAGAATCAACTTAGGAATAATCTTATTGAGCATAGACCTCCTTTACATTGGTGAAGGACTCAACACATGAATCATTCACCTTAGCTCAAGACTCATTTACGCTAGCACGAGACTCATTTTCTTGAGCGCAGGACTCAACACATGACTAATTTGGCTTAGCGTAGGACTTGGTCAGTAAACTAAGGTACTAATTTTGATGCAAACAATTATGATTTTCTCTTTTTACCTTGTTTTAATATCAAGGGAAACATTATATTGTTTCTCATTTTTACTTTTGCAATCAACTAAGTCTTAGGAGCTTTGTCTACAAGCATGTACTCATTGTCTTTAATATAAACTATGTATCCTTTCGCACTAACCAATTGTCAATACTCATAAGATTATGCTTTAAACATGCAACATAGTAAAACATCATGCATAACCATTTTCTCCCCTTTTTAGTTATAATAATTAAAGTCCATTTTACTTTTACAAACATAATATTATTATTCCCAAGAGTAACATCACTCTTCACTGACTCATCTAAACTAGAAAATAAATTTAGATTACCTGACATGCGATTATTGCAATGAAAATCTAAATACCATACATCACATGGAATATCTTTTGATATATTTCACTCAATAGGGATAAATAAGGTATTTCTTCAGCAATCCTTGTGCATGCAATAAACATAGATATAGGAGTATAACTTCCATCTTGATTATGATTGTGTCTATCCCGATTGTATTAATTTTTCTTACAATCATAAGCATAGTTCCCATACTTCTTACGATAATGGAACGAACATGATACTTATCCCGTCTCTCGACCATGAATGTGTTCTTGAATCTATCCTCTTCCACCTGAGTTTGATGAAATATTGTTGGGTCCTTTGGATGAACTTCTTCCTTTGCCTCTAGGGCCGAACCTTCCTATTCCTTTTCCACGAATACTTGATGTTTGAGAGGAAAAATCTTGATCTACAATTATATGTGATCTATTCAACATATGTTCATGATTTATTAGTGATGCATGTAACTCATCAATTGAAAAATGAATTAGATCCTTAGTTTCTTCAATAACAACAACTAGAGGATCAATTTGTGTAGGCAAAGTCTTAAGTATTTTTAATAATATTTCGTCTTCAATAGTCTCACCATGGATTTTATTTGATTGACTAAGCCAACTACGAAAGTAAATAATAATTCTATGGAATCTGAATATTTCATTGACATATTTTCAAAATCTCTATGAAGTAACTATAGCTTGGTGGTTTTTACTTTCTCCTTACCTTGATATGTAACTTGGAGAGAATCCCATGTGAATTTATCTTCACTAGCCACTACCACTCTCGAAGAATTATTTCATGCATTTCCTAATGAATATAGAAAAGACATTTTTGTCTTTCTTCCATTATTCGTTTAAAATATCTTTCTCTATCTCGTGAAAGTGTAGTATATGATGCCGCATCTCGTGGGCTCTGGCACTGTTGACAATTTCTGCACTTGTGCAAAAATGGGCAACTCGAAACTTTGTTACAATAGATAGCATTGGTGAAGTATACCTAAGCTAGGGGAGATTATATCAAATTATATCATTACTGCTGATTTATTTAAGAGATTACATGAAATCTGCAGCTATGTGTGCTGTTACAAAATGTAACAGATCACATAGTCTGTAATTTCATGACTATCCTATACAAAATAACACAGGCCCCAAATGATAGTTGTATTGTCTTGATGAGGACATTCAATTACAGAATAGGTGAAGTGTAAAGTTTTGGAACAACAAACATAAGTACAGATTCAAGAAAATTAGAATTCATTATTGGATGTTACAGGTTCTCTAAACTTTTCCTTCATGATTAATACATTCAATTATATTACTGAGTTGTTTAGTTCATCATACAATCCATACAGAAAGTAGAAATGTAGAAAGAAATATACAACTCATTTAAAAAATTCAATGTTTTATTCATAAGGAGTTTTCAAACATTTCCCACACAAGCCGTGGGATGTAACTGAAAAGTAAAGTACAACTACTAAAATCAAAGGTACACATGCATGAAAGAGAAAGTAAAGGAGTATGAGTTAACCCATCATTGCCTTGGGAGTTTCTTTCTTTGATCGAAGCATCTCTACTCCATCTTTTTCCATCTCTTATAGAGGCCACTATACTTGAAAAGGGAAAAGTTAACTATTAGTTACGAGCTCAGGATTAAATCATATTCCTACATTGTCCTATTTCGTGCATATGAATCTCAAATAATAAGAGATATATTCTACTAGAAGATCAAACTACATACATGCTTTATTCACTCAGAAAGAAGAAAGAGAAAAGAAAGAAAGAAGAAAACATGGACATAAGAGAGGCCAAAAAGCCTAATTATTTTTCTAATTGTTTTCTTAAGTGTGCAGGTATAGGTTGCAACCATGAAAAATTGACAAGTCATAAGTACATGTTGGAAAGAAGGAAGAATGTAACTTGAGTTTTCAGTGACTATTTTGCAAATGGAAGAAGTAATAGTACAAAGGAGAGACTGAAAGAAAGAAACACTTGTTTTAGTTGTAGCAGAAGAGGAAGAATCAGATTTCAAGAAGCTGAAGCTAGATAGAAAAGGGAAAACAACTAAAACAAGATGAGAGAGAAGATTCTGGGAAAATTTTGACAGGGCTTCACCATGTAAAATGGACATTTACAACTTTTCATCATGTTGTTTTCAATTACTACATGCTTTAAAAGAACTATGCAAATCAAATAAGTGATACAAGAAATAAAAAGCATGATATGATCAAGATAAATAGCTAACATCTTTCCAGTTCTCAAATTGCTATATCAGTCCAACAAGAAAGGTGTTATTTTCTATATTTAGATCAGAAAATACAACTACTATTTCTGGAAATGCATTAAAGAAAAGATTCTGGGAAAAAATTTTGCAGGGCTTCACCATGAAAAATCAACATTTCAAATTTTCCAGCAAGCATCTAAGTAAGAAACAATTGTAGAAAGGAAATAAAGCATCTAAATCAAGGTATATACCCTGGAAATAATATCTAAAATAGTTAAGATATTGTTCCTATTTTTAGAAAAGCACTTACAGATTACATATTCATAGATAGAAATAATGCAACTACTGTTATACTTTCACAGTCAAGTATTTTAGATCTGAGTGAACTGAAGAGAACATCAAAGGGAAGTACATTATTTAAGCAAAAAAATAAGAGTACAACATTTCAAAAGAAATGCCTAAATGAAAGGTTATGCCCTCTAGATGATGTTACACAGATGAGCTATTTATAGTTTCAAGAAGGCCACTTGGACAAAAGGATAAAAAAATCAAAGCTAGTTCCTACAGGAAAGAATAAGATCAAAAAGAAGAAAAGTTGCCATATCAGTATTATAAATGCTTAAATAAATGAGATTGCAAAATACTGCAAGTAATGGTTTCATTGATCAAATTGAATGCATGATTTGCAGTTACAAAATAGAAGTCATTCAGAATGAATATAGAGATGTTGCCATGACAAGTGAAGTACACCTATTTATGCATTAAAATAAACAGAAAAGGGGAAACATCAGTTAAAACCTTCAAAAGCTTCAAATCATGTAATTAAATGCAGAGATAAGCTATAGTCATTTAAAAATTATGGAACAAATCAATAGATGATAGAGCCAAAAGAAAGAATAAAAGAAATCTTAAAATATAATAGATCTCAAGTTTTTCAAGTATGAAAGAGCAATTTATAGAGACTAAAATCAAGTAACAAAATGAGTTCCTAAAAGACCTTCAATATTAATTAGGACAGATTTGATATATGAATTTCCAGTGGGTCATGTTATAACTATCAAATTGGAACCTACATTAAGGAAATGATTTAAAATGCAATATGGCTTCAACAGATTTCTATAAAGTGGTTAAAGAAACTAAAAGGAAGTTAAAGAGTACTTGGAGATTGCAAAAATAGATACAAGAGTTCGAGCTCACACAAAGAACGATAAAACCCTTAAGAATTCATCAAGTTAGAAGAAGAAGATCAAACTCAAATATTAAATGACGTTAATAAAAATGAACCAAGGCCGAGTCTCAAAATCACACAAAAATGCAAAGAAAGAAATAGACTACCAATATGCCTCAAATATCAATTTGTTTATAAATGAGGTAATAATCATAATCGAGGAAGATCAAGCCCGAACAACAAAAACCCAAAAATACAAGGATAATTTCAATATCAGTAAGTGGTTTGAATGAATGAAGTGATTTTCATGTTCGATGTTCACGAAGCTCACTTTTCCAAACATTAGCAGAAACCCTCAAAATTGTAGAGAAAAGCGAGTCAAGAATCAATGATAAATGTTTGAATCAAGCTACATATTCACAAAACTGGAATCGAACGGAAAAAAAAAGAGCTCAAAACAACCACGATGGCAGCGAACCAATAGAAAGAAGCACATGAAAATTTCTAAATCGGTGTTTCAGTGTCCAAGTGAAATTGCAAATACCCATATCTAAAAATATACAGATCTACAAGTCGACAATGGCAGTCATTGTTCTAAGTAAAAAACAACTCTATACTCAGAAAGAGAGATTGACAAGATTCAAGTAGCAAAATTGAGCTCGAAGGCTCACCACAAAGGAACAATACGAAAGCATAGCTCGAGTAAAGAGAAATACTCAAAAAGAAATGGGTATTCGAACTCTAAAATTCACTTACCAGAAGAAATCAAGACCTGCAGAGTCCTTGCAGAGCCCAAGAAATAAATGTCACACAAAGATTCCTAGGTCAAAACTGACTGAGTTTCAGAACTCACGATGACAACCGGAGGAGAAAGAACTTTTATCAGCTTACACAATAGTTCGAACAAAGATCACAGAAATAATACCAAAATGAGAAACAAAAACCGAGTTCGAAGTTCGGGACAAGCTAAAAGATAAAAAATATTGCTCAAAAAAAGAAAGCATGACAAAAGATGGAAGATACGTGTATAAGGCTACAGAAAGCTAAATTTATAGAGTTCAAATGGAACAAACCTTGGTTTTTGGAAAAAAAATTCACAAAGATCAATATAAAGACTAGAGCCCATTTCAACTTCAGATCAGGACCTCAAAAATATAGAGATAACCAGAGATGTCGGCCATTAGATCCAATGTAGATCAAAGAAGCAAAGAACGATGAAGGGAATTTTCATTTCCCGGGCCGAGCTAAAAAAACAATGGCGGTCTCGCAAAATTTTTTTCCAGTGGCTTCACCGCTTCCTCCGAGTAAGCTAAAATGATCAAAATGAAAGATCAAATTTTAACTCTTTACCATACCCTCGAGAGGAGAGTTTAAAACCCTAAACTAACTATGATTAATAATGATGGATCAAGATCAGAACAAGACAGAGATCAAAGGGCCAAGGATCAAACATAGAAATCAAAGCAAGCAAACCACAGTTAGTTCCTCACTGTCCAACATTCAATGCATATGAAAACCCTAACCACAGGTCATAGATCGACGACATCAAGCCAATAGGTATAAATATCAATGGTGCAGGTTCCATTTCAAATATCAAAGCTAACTCAACACAGATCAAGTTTCCACCGACAAAGTGTATGAGGGGTGAGTCACCATGAGGAAGGGGACAACCCATGTGTCCTCCAAATAATAATCATTGCAAAAGACTTTTAAAGTCTAAACTATAGTGCATGCGAATAATCTTGGCCGACCACATCATATTGCTAATGATCACCGAAAAGGTGGATCTCTAAAGTATATACCATGCAATATATCAAATAAACCAAATGCCGACCACATTGTGCCCAATGATCACCTAAAAGGTGAATTTCAAACTACATGCTACCAACTATGCAAAAACCGACACATATATACATGTGTATAATTATCAAAAGGTGGTGGATATAGTGGCATGTGCCATATCAAATGGTCGACCCCTTAAGTATTATGCTAAGTCCACACAGTGGCCAAACCATGGTGGAGTGCAAAGGTGGTCCCCACTTCAAGGAGGTTGGGTTGAATTTCAAATTTCATCCATGTGATCACTATCAAAAAATGAGTGTTGTAAATATCGAGACATGTGCAAAGGTGGTCCCTGGTCCCTTGATTAATTTGGATGAATTATTTTGCAAAGTATTGCAAATAATGTAATTATTTGCTCACATATAGAGAGTTGTTTTTTTTGCATGCCTTCACAATAGGACATAATAGAGAAGAAGACAGAAGTTGCATGTTCATGGAGAGAAGACTTGCTTAACAAGCAATCTTATTTTTGGAAAAATTATTCACCCAGCCTTATTAAAAATAGAACAGTCAACTTCAGTTGATGAAGATGTAATCAAAGGCTATTAATGCCTCTTGCACTAGTTTGTATTATTTTATCCTTTTATTTATTATTAAATAAAGGATAAAATTAGGATGCATGGGTGAGTACAACCTTAGGCTATTTTTAGGAAGGGTGGGAAAATTTATTTTGCTATATATTGTGTGCCTTTATAAAGCACAAAAGAGGACTTTTTGGATATAGGAGTATTGAAGCATTTATGCTAGTTTTTTGCCTTTCGAGTATGAAGTAATTTCTTGCCTTACCAATTATTTGTAGCTTGTGTTTGTTTATTTCGTTAGTCTTGTGACCCGACCAATCATCTTACCCCTCGCCGCTGCAACAATATAAGTAAATTCTACTTAATTTTAATGTGCATGTTGACTTATCAATACTATTGTGATATTCTTCCCTCAGTACCACCAAGTTTTTCCCTTAAATAATTTGTAGAAAATTGTTGGTTCGTGCATCAAGAAAGCCTTCTTACATCAATTGTGCATATACTCAGTCAAATCCCTCACATAAGTTTTGGTGTATCACCTCAGTTATTTATTTTACAACTTTTCTTACCCTAAACCCCAAGAGAATCAATTTAGGATACATCAAGAAGGAACCGGCCTTTTAATCCTAGAGATTCACCTCACAATAGGTATACCCACAGACCTGAGGTGTCTCCATTGTATCTACGAGAGAGAGAGAGAGAGAGAGATCAAATATTTGTAGGATTAGAAAATATGCAGCCATCTCTCTATAGGGTGCACTTTTGAGAGATAACAATTTTTGGCACACCCTGGTGGGACAACGAATTAGATATGCATGCAAGTTACAAATTCTAGAGTAGATCTAGAGCAAGATTTACAGAAAATAAAAGTTACTTTTGGGAGCAAGCTGCAACAATTTATTCTAAAGATTTTATGATCTTTTGGCGACTCCGTAAAGCTGATTTCAGACCAGTATTGCAGCATGTTCCATGCCTAAAGTGACTACGAGATCATCGGTAAGAGGAATTCCTCCTGAGTTTGTTTCTTTACCTTTGAATTCTGCTAGAAGGAGAAGAGTTGGTAATACATTACCCTATAATAGACCTGGTTTTGATAACCCTCCTCCTGATATTCCTTCACCACATATCAATTTTACAATCAATATCCCAATTTTTCCAATGGCCCTTCAACCACCCAGAAATTTTGTGACCTTTACTAATGGCAGCCCATTAGTAATTCTAGTTTACCATGATATTCCCAATGCTGCCATGAAAAGTTTTCCATCATTCACCGGTGAAAATCAAGTTACACCCTACGAACATATTAAAGATGTTGCAGCCATATGTGTAGTCCATAATATCACTCATGAAGACGTAGCTTTAAGACTTTTAGCTGCATCTTTTAAAGGACAAGCCTTGCAATGGTATAGAAACCTAGAGATTGGAAGCATAAGATCTTGGGATGATTTAGGTGAAAAATTGCTGAAACAGTTCCAAGATAATTCAGACCATTTATCCCTCATAGAACAACTATCTACTATCAAAAGAGCCCCTCATGAGTATATGTCTAGTTTCAACATCCATTTTGCTAGGACTTGGGAAAGAATCCCAACAAGTGTTAAGCCTCAAGCTGATCACGCTTTCCTTTATTACCTCAGAGCATTAAATAGTGATATTTCAACTATGATTCAATCCATGGGAGGTGATACTCTTCCTGATGCCTATGACATTGCTATAAAAGCTGAAAACAACCTTATTCAAGATGGAAAATTAGCACCAAGGCCTTCAATGCCATTTTTGGCAGATTTAGCCCCTATTCCATAGCCTATTACAATTGTAGAGCCTACTTATTGCAGCCCCATCCCTAGATATGTTTAAAGATTTACAAACCATGGGAAATAAGCTGACATCAATTGAAAATAGACTTGCATTGCCTAGAGACCTTATTAGGCTCCTTATCAGCAAAATCAGCAAAATAGGTAGCCTTACCAACAAAATCAAAATTATAGGCAGCCTTATCAGCAAAGACAATTTGATCCAAATGTTCCTAGTACATCTAATGCTTTGGTTCCAGTTAACATGGCTACAGAGGAGTGGTGTCAACCTTGCAACCAGCCTCATTCAGCTGCAAATTGCCCAAATGCTTTCCTGAACCTGAATCTTGTTGCACAACCTCAATCTGAAGCATTGTTCATGCCTCAAATGGAGAGTGGGCAGCAAGAAAGTCATGTTCAGAAAGCACCTGAATAGAATTTGGTCAGCTTCAATGAGGAAGATTTCATTGCAGTTACCACTAGAGCTCAAGAAAAGGCTACTGAAAATAAAAAACAGCAAAATAGACCTGTGCTGCCCACTGTCACTGATAATTCAACATCTACAACCCCAAAACTAGCTAGCAGTCTGTTGTCCCACAAAGAACAACAAGTGTTATAGCTGGTAAAGAGTAACAAAAATAGCTACAACCTGATCCAAGAAGATTATTTATTCCTTAGATATCTAAAGTTGTTGAAGCAGAATCAGTTTTTGCTAAAGCTTATGCTAAAATAGTTGAATCTATCTCTAAAATGGTTGCTTCTTTTAACATCATTGATGTAATGAAAAAGCATAATGTTAACATCTCGATGTGGGATGCTCTAAGTATTCTAGGACAACAGGATTTTCTCTCTCATGAACTAGCTAAGCTACAAATTTCTTCCAAAACAACAAAAAAGGAGTTCAAAAGGTAGATATGGTCCTTGGAACACTTGATCAAGACCACCTAAAAGGGGTTAGATGGATGGTTCAGAAATTTTTAAACGCTCATGACATAAAGAAACCACCACCATTTTATCTATCACTGATTATTGGAGAAAATCTAGTTCATAACTGCATGGTGGACAATGGTGCAAGTAGCACAGTTATGCCAAAAGCAATTGCTGAAAAATTGGGCCTATAGTATGAGCCTATAGAAAAGAGTGTTTTACAGCTTGATGGAACTACAACTAATAGTTGGTGTAATAAAAAATTTAGAGGTAATGTTACACGCTTGCCCAAATGTTTCCATTTTGCAAGATGTTACTGTTGTGGATTTACCTCCATATTTTGCTTTGTGCTTATCTAGAGATTTTACAAGTGAAAATAGGAGGTTATCTCTCTTCAGATTGGTCTTTCTTGTTTTTCACCACACATTATGGCACTAAGGTTACTATCAATTCATAACCGTTGGCTAGATTTCACATTGAGCCTCATTCTCCAAATGCAGTGGCCAATTATTCAGCGTTGGATCAATCTGATTTCGATGATGTAGCTCAAGTTTCAGCATTAGAGGGTGTTTCTAACATGTTTATGGATGAAAAAATAGTTGAAGAACATGCCCATGATCCTTTTAAGGAAGTTGAAGAACATCTTTTTGGTGTATATTGTATGCATGAAGAAAATGCAACACTTCCCTTGCTGTCCAAAATAGAAAATTCAGTGGAAGGGATTTGGAAGCTTCATTTCGATGGAGCTAAGAACAAGAAAGGACAGGGAGCAGGTTTGATGCTCACTTCCCCAACAAACAAAAGGTATTTCACAACTTTGAGTCTCCAATTTACATGCACTTGTAATGTAGCTGAATATGAAGCATTAATTCATGGCTTACTTTGGGCCAGAAAGAGAGGTATCAACACATTACAAATTTTGTGATTCTGAGTTGGTTATCAATCAAGTAAAAACTTCAATGTTTGTAAGAATCCATTAATGAAATCTTATGACATAGAGTTTCAGACTTAATGGAAGATTTTGATGCTATTAATATTCAGTCTATTCCTAGAACTGAAAATAAGCACGCAGACAGACTTACAGTAGCAAGTTGGTGCTAGTTTCAAAGTGTTGGAACAGATAGAAAACAACAAAATTCAGCCCCATATTAAGCTAATTGTCAGGCCCTCTATACTGATAATGAATCAAATTGGTAGGTTTTTGAAAGTGATGATCAAATCTGTAGGTTTTTGCAACAAGAAGCTGAATTTTCTATGAGTAAATCAGGATAAATTACAACATTTATACGGTGACCAAGATTGTTCAATTAAAGACAAATAAATTACCTCGAGGACTTGTCACATTGGAAGACATCTTCAGCACTGATGACCAAGTTGAGAAAGGACAAAACTAAGATGTCAACTCATGTTGATAATTATGAAGAGATTTCAGTTGATGAAGGAAAAATTTATTCCTTGGAAAGGTATGTTCCTTAGCTGAAAAATAGTCTTTTATTAATCTTTGCACAGAATTTAAAGATGTTTTCACTTGGAGATACCAAGACTTGAAAGGGTTTGATCCCAGTTTAGCACAACATACCATTGAATTGCAGCCAAATTCTAAACCAGTTAGGTAGAAACAGAGGCCTGTAAATCCTAGAATAGAACCTCTTATGAGGAAAGAGTTATCAAAATTGATTGAATCAGGAATTATTTTCCTAGTTAAGCATTCAAGTTGGGTAGACAAATCTTGTTCCTATTAGGAAGAAGAATGGAGAAATCAGATTATGTGTGGATTTCAAAGATCTTAACAAAGCATCGTTAAAAGATCATTACCCACTACCGAATATGGATCAGATTTTGAGAACAGTTTCAGGTTCAGATAGACTATCTCTTCTAGATGGTTACAAGTGGATACAATCAGATTTTAGTCCGAGAAGAAGATAGATATAAAAAACTTTTACCACCAAGTGGGGTACTTATGCTTACAAAAGAATGCCTTTTGGTCTTTCAAATGTTGGTGCAACGTTTCAACATGCAATGGACATGGATTTTCATAGCCTATTAAATAAATGCATCCTTGTTTATTTAGATGATGTTACTATATTTTCAAAAGATTTTGAAGAACATCTAATGCATTTAAGGCATAGACTTTTCAGTTATGTAGGCAATTTGGAATATCCTTGAACCCCAAAAAGTCTATCTTTTCAAGTACATCAAGGTAAACTACTTGGCCATATTGTTTCTAAGAAAGGTTTAGCAATTGATCCTTTTAGAATCAAAGCTATATCACAACTATCATTGCCTCATCACAAGAAGGCATTACAGAGCTTTCTGGGAAAAATCAACTTTGTTAGAAGATTTGTTCCATATTTTGCAAAGCATTGGTTAAACCGTTAACAACTATGTTAAAGAAAGAGAAAACATTCTCTTGGACCAACGAAGGGAGAGAAGGTTTTGAAGCTATCAAAACAAGCTATCTCTCAGGCTCCTACTCTTGCAAATCCAAATTTTGATAAATATTTTACAATGTATGCACTTGCAGGAGTTGAAACAATCTCAACTATTCTAACTCAGGTTAATGATGAGAATATCGAGCAGCCAATTGCTTTCTTTGGACAGAGTTTGCATGATTATGAAACAAGGTACACATTTCTTGAAAAACAAGTACTTTTAGTAGTCAGAGGACTAAAGAATTTTAAGTACATGCTTTCAAACAATAAAATTCATGTTCTTGTTTCTCATCCAAGTGTGAAAGCTTTCTTGCTAAATAAAGAATTGAATGAGAAAAGAGAAAAGCTGGATAACGAAGGTTATGGAATATGATGTTGATATCCGGGTTGCTAAGACAGTTTGAGGTAAAGGTTTATGTGAGCATCTAATTGCTGATATGGAAAAACAACAAGCTGCAGAACCGAAGATTCAAAACAACATGCTGAAATTACATATCAACAATCAAATATCATGGTCCAACAAGAAAATCAGCAACCTGAACTTTCTCAAGAAATTCAGAATCAAGGTGGATGACTGATTTGGTTAACTATTTACAACATGGCACCTATCCGGAAGGTATGGATAAGAATAAACGAAGGTATTTCAGGTTACAAGCTATTCCTTATCTTTTTGTTGATGGTGTGTTGTTCAAAAGAGATATAAATGGAATCTTGCTGCGATGTGTTGATTACGATAAAATTCAGAAAATATTATCAGAATTCCATGAAGGACCTACAGGAGGTCACTTCTCAGCACGTACTATAGCCTTAAAGATCATGAAAGTAGGTTACTATTGGCCTAGCATATTTAAAGACTATTTTGAATGGATTAGAAAGTGTAAGAAATGTGCTTTCTTTGTTGGAAAAGAACGTTTAGCTTCACTACCTTTACAACCTATTTCAGTTGATCAGCCTTTTATAGTGGGGTCTT
Source organism: Taxus wallichiana var. yunnanensis (assembly GCA_018340775.1). Classification (NCBI taxonomy): domain Eukaryota; kingdom Viridiplantae; phylum Streptophyta; class Pinopsida; order Cupressales; family Taxaceae; genus Taxus; species Taxus wallichiana. Next base: position 363,908,061 of record CM031244.1, on the reverse strand, counting down.
GACTTTATTGGCATGATAAACCCACCTTCTTCATAAGGACATAAGTGGATCTTAACTGCTATAGATTATTTTACATGATGGACTAAAGCAATAGCCTTGAAAGATGCTAATGAAACTTCAATACTATCCTTTTATGAAGGTATAGTTTGTAGATTTGGTGTTCCAACAACTATCATATCAGATAATGCTCTAGCATTTCTTGGTGCTAAAGTAATGATTGGGTTGTCAACCATGGAATCTATTTAAGCTCTTCATCTAATTATTACCCACAAGGTAATGGCTTAGCTGAGAGTACTAACAAAAATCTGTTAAGGATCATCAGAAGAACACTCAAGGATAATCAAAGAGCTTGGCATCTGATGTTGAATTCAAGCACTTTGGGATGATAGGGTGACTCCTAAGAGATCAGTTGGTAATTCACCGTACAAACTTGTGTATGGAAAAGAAGCAAGAATGCCTATTTTAGTTGAGTTACCTGCATTAGATTTGTTGCATCAAATGGAGCTACTTGAGAATGAACCATTGCAGGTTTGTTATGTAGAGTTAATGGAATTACAAGAGCTAAGAGATCAAGCTCATTTAAATATGGAAAAGAATCAAAAGTAGATGAAGAAGACTTTTGATAAGAAAGCCAAATTAGAATATTCAATGAAGGAGATATTGTGTTAAAGTGGGATGTTGATCGTGCAAAGCCAGGAAGACACACAAAGTTTGATACAATTTGGAGTGGTCCTTACATGATTTCAGCTTGCAAGGAACACAATGCTTTTCAGCTTTGAAGTTGAATGGAGAGGAACTCCCCATTCCTGTGAATGGTATGTTTCTCAAACATTGTTATTGAAAATCTTACAGTGATTGTTAGAGTAGGATTTCCATTCAATAAGTGTAGTTTTTACACATTGCATTGTTCTTTATTTCAATAAGTGCATTCGTGCACGTGATCTGGTTTGCCAGATCTTTTCCTAGTTTTAGTTTGTTTTGGAAGGGTTGGACCTTTTGAAAAAGGCATATTTTGGTTACATATTTGGACTCCATGCCCAATGGACAAGAGCAAGGCACTGGTATATAAGCTAGCATGTAAGCTTTCCCAGGATCACCAGAAATGTTGACAATTTCTGCACTTGTGCAGAAATGGGAAACTCAAAACTTTTGTTACGATAGATAGCATTGGTGAAGTATACCTAAGCTAGGGAGATTATATCAAATTATGTCATTACTACTTATTTATTTAAGAGATTACATGAAATCTGTAGCTATGTGTGCTGTTACAAAATGTAACAGATCACATAGTCTACAATTTCATGACTATCCTCAACAAAAGAACACAAGCCCCAAAGGAAAGTTGTGTTGTCTTGATGAAGACATTCAATTGTAGAATAGGTGAAGTGTAAAGTTTTGGAACAACAAACATAAGTACAGATTGCAGAAAATCAGAATTCATTACTGGATGTTACAGGTTCTTTAAAATTTTCCTTCATGATTAATACATTCAATTATATTACTGAGTTGTTTAGTTCATCATACAATCCATATAGAAAGTAGAAATGTAGAAAGAAATATACAACTCATTTACATAATTCAATGTTTTATTCATAAGGAGTTTTCAAACGTTTCCCACACAAGCCATGGGATGTAACTGAAAAGTAAAGTACAAGCTACTAAAATCAAAGGTACACATGCATGAAAGAGAAAGTAAAGGAGTATGAGTTAACCCATCATTTCCTTGGGAGTTTCTTTCTTTGATTGAAGCATCTCTACTCCATCTTTCTCCATCTCCATTGTAGAGGCCATTGTACCTAAAAAGGGGAAAAATTAACTATTAGTTACTAGAGCTGGGATTAAATCATATTCCTACACTATCCTATTTCATGCATATGAATCTCAAATAATAGGAGATATATTCTATTGGAAGATCGAACTGCATACATGCTTTATTCACTCAGAAAGAAGAAAGAGAAAAGAAAGAAAGAAGAAAACATGGACATAAGAGAGGCCAAAAGCCTAATTATTTTTCTAACTATTTTCTTAAGTGTGCAGGTATAGGTTGTAGCCATGAGAAATGAAAGTCATAAGTACATCCTAGAAAGAAGGAAGAATGTAATTTGAGTTTCAGTAACTATTCTGCAAATGGAAGAAGTAACAGTACAAAGGAGAGACTGGAAGAAAGAAAGAAACACTTGTTTTAGTTACAATAGAAGAGGAAGAATCAGATTTCAAGAAGATGAAGCTAGATAGAAAAAGGGAAAACAACTGAAACAGGATGAGAGAGAAGATTCTGGAAAAATTTTGACAGGGCTTCACCATGTAAAATGGACATTTACAACTTTTCATCATGTTGTTTTCAATTACTACATGCTTTAAAAGAACTATGCAAATCAAATAATGATACTATTGTTAACTTTCAAAAAGCATGATATGATCAAGATAAATCAAAGCTAACATATTTAAGTTCTCAAATTACTATATAGTAGAAACAAGAAAAAGGTGTTATTTTCTAGATGGTGTTCTAGATCAGAAATATGAACTATTTATTTTTGGAAATGCATTAAAGGAAAGAAAAAAACTTTTGCCAAGGCTTCACCATGAAAAATCAACATTTCAAATTTAAGCTCTAAATTAGAGCATCTAATAATTAAACAATGTAAAGGAAATAAAATGAATCAAGATTGAAAAATACTATCAAGTAATAGTTTCTATTGATTAAAAAATTGAATGCATGATTTGAGTTACAAAAATAGAATTCATTCAAAATGAATAAAGACATGCTATCATGACAAGTAATTTTAGATCTGATTTATAAATCAAAGAACATAAGGGAAGTACATCATTTAAAGAAAAAAAAAGAAGTACAACATGTAATTAAATGTAGAGATAAACTATATGTCAGTTTGAATGAATGGGTTCGAGAAAAGATGCCCTCTCAAAGAAAAAGATGTTATTGTTAGATGAGCTAGTTTTGTTAGACAAACCATAGTTCCTAAAAAACCTTTAGGCCACTTTGATATATGAATTTCAAAGCTAGGTCATGTTATAAGCTGTCAAATTAGAACCTAATTAAGGTATTGTAGATACCCAAAATATTATTTACAATGTTTGAGATATAAAGTGGTTAAAAAAAAGAAGGTTTCATTGATCAAATTGAATGAGATTTGCAAAAATAGATACAAAAATAAGTCACACAAATGAAACAATGATAAAACCATCAAGAAGTACATCTATTTATGCATAAAAATCAAATTGAGAAAAGTGAGGAAACATCCGAATCAAGCTAAAACCTTGAAAACTTAAGAAAGATCATGTAATTAAATGCAGAGCTAAGCTATAGTCAGTTTCAAAGATGTGTATGGAACAACTCAAGAAAAGAAATACTTTTCAAACAAAGAAAGAGCAAGTTATTTGTTTAAAATGTGATTCGATGTCCAAGTAAGATTGCAAATTCCCATATCTTAAAATAAAGACCTTCAATAATTAAGTCATTGATTTCTAAGTATACAAACTCTAATTTCAGAGTGGGTCATGTTATAACTATCAAAATCGAGCTCGAAGGCTCACATTAAGGAACAATTGAAAGAATACATCAGATAAATATGGTATTCAAACTTAAAATATTTTGTAAAGAAAGAAAGAAAATGAGAGTTCTCGCAGTTCCAAGAGTATAACTTTGAGATCAAAAAACAGATACAAAGTTCGAGCTCACAAAAGAATGATAAAACCCTCAAAATTCATCATATCTTGCAAGAAAGAAATCAAGCTCAAAATTACCAAGATGTTGGCTCAAAAATGTTCCAAAGTCTCAAAATCACAAAAATGCAAAACAACCAAGAATACCAATATACTAAATGCAAAAGTGCATCACAAAGAAGTGAACAATCATAATGAGCAAAGATCAAAATCAAAAAAAAAAAAACCTAGAAAACACAAGGAGAATCAGAACCTTCAATAATGGTTTAAAGAGAATTTTGAAGTGATTTTCACCCTCTGCAAGAAAGTAAAATGATCAAACTGAAAGCTCACTTTCACCAAACATTAGTCAAGAAACCTCAAAATCAAAGAAAAGATCGAGTCTCAGCCCGAACAAGATCAAAGGTTAATTCACAAAACTCGTAAAAACAAAGAAAGTAAAAAAACCCGAGTTCAAAACAACCGCATTCAAAGCCAAGTCAGAAAACCAATTGAAAGAAGCACATGAGGATTTCTAAAAAAGAGGTATAGAGATCAAGGATCAAGATGATTAGCGAATATCAAAAAAACTCCATATTAAATGTATACCACCAATCTGAGTTTACAAGGGTGAGTCATTGTTCTGAGGAAGGAAAAACCAAATGTCTATACAAAATTGCAAAAGACTTCAAAGTCTAAACCATAGTTCGAGTAAATAATCAAATCTCAACCAAGGCTCATGATCAAAAACAATTTCAAAGCATATGCTGCTAACGAGCAAAGAGAAATACTAAATATCAAAAGGGGATGGAATAGTGAAATTTCACTCACTGAGGAAGAAATCATTACTAAGCAAGTCCTCGTAGATCCCTTAAAGTAAATAAAGTCACACAAAGTTCTATATTAAATTCCTAGTCAAGAAGCTTACTAAATTTCTAAAAAAAAATTATGATTCATTGTCCAAGTAAGATTGCAAATACCCATATCTTAAAATATATAGATCTTCAAGTTCGAAAATACATATCAATTGTTCTAAGAAGAAAAAAACTTTTTTATATTCAGAGATAGAGACTAAAAAGATTTAGTAACAAAATGATCTCGAAGGCTCACCACAAAGGAACAATATTAAAGCATAGCTCGAGCAAAGATAAATACTACGTGATAAAATGGTTATTCAAACTCTAAAATGTCACTTCCCGGAAGAAATCGAGACCTGTAGAGTCCTCGCAGAGTTCTACAGAACACAGAGATCTTCTTTAAACCAAAGTTGAGCTCAAAATCCATGATAACAGGTAAAAGGATGATCAGATATTGCAAGAAAATCAAACTCGGAGCTTAAAACAACCAAATGGTGGCTCAAAGTTCTAAAAAGTTAAAAAAATCAATGGCACAAAATACAAAAAAAATTTACCAGGCTTCATTTAAGCTTTACAGAGCCAAAAAGAAAATGATCAAACTGAAAGAGCTCAAGCTTTTTAACTCTTTACCTCAGAATGATGAGAGCTCAAAACCTAAAAAGACCGAGCTTGATAATCGATGGCAATCAAGATCGAAGGAAAAATTTTCGAGGGCCAAGGATCAAACATGAGCAATAAAATGATCAAACCAAGAGCTTATTTTTAACTCTTTCACATTCAATGCATATGAAAACTCAACTAACCACAATAAAAATCAATGATCAAGCTTAAGCCAAGTACATAGATCAAAGGTTGATGATTAAACTCAAATATCAAAGCAAGTAACCAACTTCATCACCTATGCATTCAAAGCCAAGTTAGAAACCAACAAAGTGTATGAGGGGTGATCATGGTGAGGAAGAGGGATAGAGATCAAGGGCTCAAGATAATCATGGATATCAAAGAAAACTCCATTTGAGTATGTATGCAACCGAAGTTTATCAAGGGGTGAGTCATCATATTGAGGAATGATCAACCGAAAAGGTGAATCTCAAAAAAGAATCATTGCAAAAGACTTCAACAGTCTAAACCATAGTTCGAGAAAATAATCAAATGCCGACCACATTATGTCAATGATCATCGAAAAGGTGAATTTCAAATTATATGCTACCAACTATGCAAAAACCGACACATATATACATGTGTATAATTATCAAAAGGTGGTGGATATAGTGGCATGTGCCATATCAAATGGTTGACCCCTTAAGTATTATGCTAAGTCCACACAGTGGCCAAACCATGGTGGAGTGTAGAGGTGGTCCCCACTTCAAGGAGGTTGGGTTGAATTTCAAATTTTATCCATGTGATCACTAGCAAATAGAATGAGTGTCAGCATCAGAGACAAAGGTGGTCCCAGTCAGATTGTTTTTGGATGAATTATTTTGCAAAGTATTGCAAATAAATGTAATTATTTTGCTCACATACAGGGAGTTGTATTTTTGCATGCCTTCACAACAAGACAAAATAGAGAAGAAGACAAAGTTGCATGTTCATGGAGAGATGCTTGCCTAGCAAGCAATCTTATTTTTGGCAAAATTATTCACCCATCCTTATTAAAAATAGAATAGTCAATTTCAGTTGACTGAAATGTAATCAAAGGCTATTAATGCCTCTTGCACTAGTTTGTATTATTTTATCCTTTTATTTATTATTAAATAAAGGATAAAATTAGGATGCATGGGTGAGTACAGCCTTAGGCTATTTTTAGGAAGGGTGGAAAATTTTATTTTCCCTATATATTGTGTGCCTTGCAAGGCACAAGAGAGGACTTTTTGGATATAGGAGTATTGAAGCATTCTGCCAGTTTTTACTTTCGAGTATGAAGTAATTTCTTGCCTTACCAATTATTTGCAGCTTTGTGTTTATTTTTTTGTTAGTCTTGTGAGTGTAAATTCCCTGACCAATCATCTTACCCTACTGCAATATCAATAAATTCTGCTTAACTTTAATGTGCATGTTAACTTATCAATATTGTTGTGATATTTTTCCCTCAGTACCACCAAGTTTTGCCCTTAAATAACCTACAGAAAATTGTTGGCTCGTGCATCAAGAAAACCTTCCTACATCAATTGTGCATATACTCAGTCAAATCCCTCATATAAGTTTTGGTGTATCACCTCAGTTTATTTATTTTACAGCTATTTCTCTTACCCTAACCCCAAGAGAATCAATTTAGGATACATCAAAAAAGGAACCGGCCTTTTAATCCTAGAGATTCACCTCACAATAGGTATACCCACAGACCTGAGGTGTTTCCATTGTATCTATGAGAGAGAGAGACCAATAAGGCTGAAATGTGGTCTCAAACTCTCATTGTTTGTCAGATCAGATTTCCTATCCCGTAACGGATGTCGCCAATGATCCAAGATGATGTAAAGACCTAAAAATGCCAAAAGAAGTATTAAAACCCTAAAAAAATAAAGAAGTAAATGAATGGGTTGGATTGACCTCAACTTCCACAACAATGGGCTTACTAACCGAGTGTTGCACTACATTTCAGAACTGAATGTAGTTCTCATGAGTGTGTGCATAATGTGCCCTTGGTGATCTTGTGCAAATCACACTTTGTGAAGCAGAGAGCAATAGCTAAACATATAAAATGTAATAGCATGTGTGCATGGAATAGAATAAAATCCTCCCCCTATGAAGTGTGTGATGCATATTTCCTATTCTTGTTCCTTGATGATGGATCTATGTGGATACAAATGATCTCTAATGCAATAGATGTTTGAAATTCTAGGTGAGTGATAGGAATGAATGATGCTAGGTCACTCATTACGGTCTCATAACTTTTTATTTATATGTTTCTTTTGATCTAATTTTGTAATGAACCCCGAAAAGGTCAATCACAAGAAAGATAAAGATCTCAAACAACTAGAAAGAGCCAAAAAGTGGTGGGACAAAGTGTAAAAGGAGGACAGGTGCCCCTAGTGGGACAGGGCACCCACAAAGCGCTCCAATACTAACTGGGCATCCTATTCGAGGCTAAAATAAAGTGGGATGACAAAATATGATTGGGCATATAGGTGTAATAGGCCAATAATGACAAAATAAAATAAAACAAGATGGCCAAAAAATGGGGGTTGATTAGTACTTTATTCACTCAAGAACCTTCTTAATAGAAGTATGAAACCGAGATAAATAATGTCTAAAGTGCATGATGTTGTGACTACATTTTTCCCCCACTTAATGTTGCATTGAGTGGAAATATCGGTAACGTAAAGTAGATAGAGATGCATACCTGATGTGCATATATGAAGAGTGTAGTAGAAAATGTGACGAAGGACTAGAAAAAGTGTGGAATGAAAAAAATATGGAGGAACGTGGAAACTAAAGATGAAAAATGCGCAAAGAAAAGTGATGAGAGTGAACCTAGGGCAGAAAATGCATGTGTGTAGTTCTTTGCATAGTGTAGTGTACTTGCATAAAAATGTGATTTGTGTGCTATAGTGTGTTTTCGCATAGTGTTGTTTTCATCATTGTTGTTTCCCCCATTTGTTGCTTATTTCACATACGGTTGTACCTGCAAGGAGAAGACAATCAGTAGTCAAATATATATGTATTTATGTGTAAAAACACAATGTAAAAGATGCATGCATATGTATGTAAATGTAAAGTAGGAAAATTAAAATTTTTAAATAGAACATGTGTACTTGAACCATATAAAGAAAGAGAGTGTAACGAATATCATATACTCATGCGAGTTTTTTGGGCGATCTCACACCACCCTAGCCAAAGAAGTGTAGGGATAAATATGCATTATTCTCCTTCTTGTAATTGCTTCCCGAATATGTGTGAAGAGATTTGATGTCCTTATTTTTGGGTGATCCGACGCGTCGGTAGTAGAATAATTATTGGTAGGAATTCTGCTATATCCTCCAACCATTAAATGCTCCCCTAAATTCTAAGGACACCATATCATGTAAAATTTGTTGTGTATGGGGCTTGTAGATTAGTCTTAACCCAATCGTTGTATATAATTGAACGTAATTGGTGTAGAATATTTGTGTTAGTATGTAAAATACCCCAAATGATGCCCCCTCTTTGGGGTCATATGCAAGTGTCACCGATAGGAGAATGCGGGCCCAAAAGAGGACCAATCACATGAACTATACCTCGAAAGTTCTTGGTAGAAACCAAGGCATGCACAATCAACAAGGACATCAAAAGACAAGTGTGTACAAAAGTGCATGCATATGGAAAACATGTGTAATCTACCAAACAAAGTAGTAGTTTAAACACGCAAGAAGACAAAGTAAGCCACAAAAAGTGGGTTGTAAACATGTGACATCACTCATGATGTCAAAAGGAACACAAGTCCATGATGACCGTAAACAAGAAAGGAAGTGTGCACACCAAACATAGGGAAAGGCTTGCATACAATAAAAACAATAGAAAATAATAAAACAAACAAGTATGGAAACCAATATCCCCGCATAAAAATGATGCACATGAAGCACCCATTAGCATGTTAGAAATATAATTACTATTTCAACAACGTGTATAAGAAAGTAATGTAAAGTGCTAAGTAAAAAATAAAACAATTGTTAGGAGAGATTAGTGGAGGAAGAATAGAGATCATATATCTCTCATATATATTACATGAAGCACATACAAATTTATAGTGAAGAGAAATAACAATAATCCCCAAAATGAAAGGAGAGGTTACAAACGGGGAGAGAGAATAATGGGATACACAAAAACAAAATCTCCTAATAATATATAATTATTAGATATGTAATCTATGCCAACATTCCCCCCTTATTACATTATTCTTGCAAATGTAACCCCTGAAAAGTTCAAATTTCACTTTTCCAAGAGATTTGGTGAGAATATAAGCTACTTGTGCTTCTGTAGGATAGTACTGGAGCTGAATGTGATGGTTCACGAAATGCTCTTGAATGAAATGACAACCAATCTCAATATGCTTTGTTCATTCATGAAAAATAGGATTCTGCATGAGCTTCGACGCACTCTAATTTTCGCAATAGAGAATAGGTGATTGCTTTTCAAGAATCCCATGTCATCCAAAATGTGATGTAACCATATTGCTTCGCACATAGCTCCTCGTGCGGCGTGATATTATGCCTCTATGGATGAAATAGAAACAACATTCTACTTCTTTATTATCCACGAGATAGGTCCAGATCTAAGATGAAAATATATCCTGTGGTTGACTTCCTCTCATCAACAGATCTAGTGTGGTCCGAGTCAACGTATCCCTGTAAGAATAATTGATCATTCTTCTTATATTTCAGACCGTAATCAATTGTACCTCAGACATACATCAAGATATGATTTTTTGCAGTGTAATGACATTTCTTTGGCTCTTGCATGGACCAAAAAAAGGTTGCTGACAAACATAGCATAAATGTGGTCTGGTATATTTCAAGTAGATGAGCCCTCCAAAAAATTTCTTGTAAAGAGTAGCATCTACTTGAGGTGAGTCCTAGAATCGTGAAAGTTGTAAACCTTTTTCCATGGGAGTGGATATAGGTTTATAGTTGGACATATTGTACTTTTCCAAGAGTGTCTTGGCATACTTTATCTAAGAGACAAAAATGTGATGCTTCTTTTGCCATATCTCCAAGCCAAGACAATAATGTAGTAGCCCCAAATCTGTCATGTCGAAGGTTCTTTTGAGATCATTCTTCACAATATCAACCTGATCTTCTGAACTTCCAGTGATCACAAGATCATCCACATACACAACAATAATGACAATTTCTTTGCCTACCTTCTTTATATACAAATTTGAATCTGAGGGGCTATGAGTGAACCCATGCTACAAAAGGTGATCATCTATCTTGATATACCATGCCCTTGGAGCTTGTTTCAGTCCATACAGTGATTTGATGAGATGACATACCTTTTTAGGATTCTCTTCATCAAAAATCCTTCAGGTTGGGTCATGTACACTTCTTCTTTCAGATCGCCATTTAGGAAATCACTCTTAACATCCATCTATTGAAGTTTCCATCCTTTCTATGCTGCTAGTGCGCAAACAAATATGATGGTATTGATCTTCACAGTGGGTGCAAAGGTTTCTTCATAGTCAATGCCCTCTTTCTGAGCATACCCTTTTGCTACAATTCGTGCTTTGTGTTTGTCGATGGATCCTTCTGACTTAGATTTTGTCTTGAAAATCCATTTGCAGCCTATGGGTTTCTTTGTTGTAGGAATATTGACAAGTTCCCATGTCCTATTTTGCATGAGTGAGTCATATTATGCATCCATGGCTTCTTTCCAATGAGGTTGACTAAGTGCTTCATGAAAATTATAAGGATCGAGCTATTAATTAGTGAACTCATGAGTGAAAAATTTACCTTATTTCTTGTTTGACTCCTTGTTTTGACTCCGGATGAAGTATCTGGGAGTTGTTGTAAATGAGATTCTTTGATGGTGCTTTGTACCCACTTCGGACGAGAACATGGCTGATTTTGTGAAGAAATGCTTTGTTGACATGAGGATGGATGCGGAGTAACATTCTCCAGTTCTCCAAGGTCAACATATAGCTCCCCTTGCAACACATATTTTCTCTTAGTAGTCTCCTTTGGTTGATCATCGATTCGAGAGACTAGTCGTGACAGCGGTTAGTAATGGTTCTTCTTTGTCTTTGCTAGTCAAAGGATGAATCGTCACAAACCATGTCTCAACTCTCGTATATTTTATTTTTCTCAGGATCCATGAGACATTATGCCTTCAAGGTAGTGCTATAGCCCAGTAGGATGCACAAGAGTGTTTTCGGCTTGACTTTCTTTCTCTTCTAAGTTGGGACATGCATATATGTTATGTAACCAAATACTCGTAAATGAGAAATTGATGGATTTCTTCCACTCCATACCTCTTCTAGAGTTTTATTTTGTAGAATATTTTTCAGTGTTCTCGTTGGAAGATAAATAGCTGTCTATATCTTTGCTTTGGCACAATATTGATCCTCCGGCTTTGTTGTTAATAACATGCAGTGAGCAATATCCATCACTATGTGATTTTTTTGCTCAAAAATGTTGTTTTGCTATGGTGTGTAGGGAACAATCGGGTTCTCGCTTAATGCCTTGTTGGTTCAGGAATGCTAAGAACTTATTTGATGTGAATTCTCCCCTTCGATCTGAGTGGAGTAGAAGAAGAGCTTATCCGGTCTCTTTCACAACAATTTGATAGAAGATCTGGAAATGGTGAAGAGCCTCACTATTCTTTTCAAGAAAAACACCCACATATTTCGAGAGTAGTCATCCACGAATAGTTGGAAGTACTTGTATCCCTAAAAGGAAAGAAACAGATTGTTCATATCGGTATGAACTACCTATAGACGTTTCTTAGCATGGAATGTGCTCACCTTAAATGGATCCCTATGTTTTTTTCCTACAAGATAGCTAGGGAAAAGAGGCAAGGAACTGGACAATTTGGGAAGTCCATGTACCATTGATTGTGAACTCAACTAGTGCAAAGATCCAATAGATAAGTGACCATATCGGTAATGCCATAGGGTAGTAGATTCTACTATTGAGGTAGATAAAGCTACTGCAGAAGATGAAACAATATCTAAAGAAAATAACTTATCTTTTAGAAAAGCTATAGCAATAACTATACCTTGTCTTGAGATCAAGCATGATTTGATGCCATTTTGAACAAGAAATTCTACCTTTAGATGATGATTCAGAGCTAACTAACTGACAAGAGGTTTCTAGTCAATCCAAGAACATATAGTACCTTTGTAAGTGTACATTTTCATGGTCCCAAAGGAATGTTAACTTGGCCTATTCCTTCTGTAACGTACTCTTTTTCATCTCGCTATCCGAACTCGATCTCCGGTGGATTATTTTTTCAATGAATCAAAAACTTCTTGTCACCTGATATATCCTTACTTTCACCCGAGTCTATTAACCAGAATTTCTTCATGGGTTGCAAAGTATGAGATACTATTACAAGGTTCTTACCAAAATTGGCTACTTGGTGTCTCTAGATCAGAGTCATCATATTGTTGAGTTGTGAGGTGTCCCTTCTGCTTTCTTCGGCGGGGACATCATTTTGAATTTTGGAAATCATCACACCTAGATGGGATTGATTGACTCGAAGACCTTTGTTTCAAGCCATTGTACCAGCAGTGATCAGTGTCATGAGTTTTGGTTTTGCATATTTGACACCACCTCTTGGAATTTTGAGCTTGCTTCCCTTGATGTTGATGTGCTTGTGTTTTCTTCTCTAGGGGACCTTTTCAATTCTTCTGGCCACAATGGGGCTTTGAGAAATGGGATTTTTTGGGCCTTATCTTGGATTGAATTTATTGCCTCCACCTACTGCGCAATAAGTTCACGAGTTATTCAAACGTCACTTTCTGTTTGGATACATTCAGTGTCATAACGAACACTCATAATTGAGAAGGGAGTGCCCTCAAGGTGATCGGAACTAGAATCTTTTCTTCTACCTTTTCACCGAGCACTAGTAACTCCGTTCGCAACTCAGCCACCCAATGTAAGAACTCCTCAACTTTCTCATCGACCCCATAGATAGGGTGTGCAATTTTGACTGAAGATGGAGTATTTTAGTATGATTTTTCAATTCGAAGATGGTTACTAACTTGTCCCATGCTTCCTTTGGTTTCTTTGCATCACGAACATGCGTTGCACATCATCGGTGATACTCAGAATAATCAACACCAATGCTTAAGCACTAGCCATCTCATATATCATGAGCTCATCAGTGTTTGTTGGAACTGGTATGGACCCTATGACAATGCCCCATAATCCCTCAAATTGAAGGATCATACACATTTTTGTTTTCCAGGCTGCATAATTTGGCCCTTTGAGTAATTGTGCATCCAATAGAAGCAGTTTTGGTGTAGACATTGTAATAAAATAAAATAATATTTATTTATTTATTTATTGCTTGCAAAAAATATTATAGTCTGTACTCACTGCTGAGAGATACTAACTCGTAAATTTTTCGATACTCACTTGTTGAGAGACGGCGACGCTTCGTGGGGCGTCCATCCTCATCTTCATAGTCTGCACCGTAACCAGCTTCTAGCTCAACTTGAACTCTGTTTCCTGACAACTGACGTTTAAAATAAAATACTCTAGAATTCCTCTTTGAACCAGTTCTTCGAATATAAGGTTTCTGGTGTTGCAAAGCTCGTTAAGCACGGCAAAATAGAACCCGGAGCTATCTTGAGCGTCTTGACGATGTTCTTGGGCTTTCGATTCTTCATTTTTACTCCCGGATGTCCCGATATTCTCATGCACATTTGACATTCGGTGTGGAACATAAGTTGTCCTATGCAAGGCGCATATTTTCTTCACGCTGGCAAGGCTACGTGATATTGCATTGGGATCTTCTTGTTTTTCCCAGAGATCACAAATAGCAGCAATTTGTAGGAATTTAATTGTTTTCCTATTATAATTTATTCCTCCAGCATCCAAGTGCAGCCAGTCTTAAACAAAGTTGAGAGGAATAATACCAACGCATCAGTCATTGTAGATGAAGCAACAAATCATGTACATCAAAAATTAGCTAATTTCTTACCCAGGCACGAAAAATACATTGAAATGCACAACAATGTTGGCGGTTTTTCTAAAAAATAATGATGGTTCTTGCAGGTTTGGAAGACTGCTCCTCCACCTGAGACCACTGATCAAGAAAATTTACTCTTTTCTTTACGTGGACTGTTCCAACATAATGATATTAACAGTCAAAAACTTGCCTCCACGTGCGCAGGCCAGAGAATCTTCTTTGATGTGAATTAGCCAGAGAATTTTCTTGCAAACGTGGGTTATTGATCTAAGACTGAATTAAATAATGCAATTCAACTAGGAAAATCTTAGTCGCTTAGGAAAACAAACGTTGATACTTATCCCACGTTGCAGTCTTATGTTGTACACGTCCAGACTTATGAGCACGAGAAACACTTTGTGCGTGCTGAATAAAACAATCCCGCTTGTAGCACCTCTTGTCACTTTAGACGTTTTTTAAGGTCTCTGGAATTTTTCAGTCTTTAAACTAATCTTCTGTCGTGAAATATCTGGCTAGGCCTATCTCTCACGCAAGTTCGCACAATAGGGAAAAAGTATTTTCTGTCATGTCACCGTTAGTTTTGTCGCGTCGCCGTTAGTTTTGACGGAAAAGGAAACAACGTATTACGTTGTTACCTATATAGGTAACAACGTAATACGTTGTTTCCTTTTCCGTCAAATTTCCGTTTGTGGTTTTTTAAAAGGAACCGGCGCCGTATGGTTTCATACGTGAGTGCGCAGCAGGATGGTGGGGCACGAGAAATAGGGCGCGGGGTCCCGGGTTCAAGGCCGGCTGGGTGCAAGGATAGCACTGGTCAAAGTTTTGTGCAGGTTCGCGTTGACTGCGAACCTGCGTGATGGATAGGCTCATCGGAAATATCTCCATGTATATCACTAAAAACAAAAAAATAAATTCCACATAGCCTCTTCCACGCAGTCGCTCCTCCACGCAGCAGTCTCTCCTCCTCACGAGATCGCTCCCCATGTCTATGTTGGAATTGTTATTGCTTTCTCTTTCAAATATTTGTTTCTTGTCTACGGGCCCAGATAGAGTAAATGCACGATACAGGATTTTTAGGAGCAATTATGGAGGAAGAATAGAGATCATATATCTCTCATATATATTATACAGAAGCACATACACATTCATAGTGACGAGAAATAACAATACTCCCAAAATTAAAGGAGAGGTTACAAACGGGGAGAGAGAATAGTGGGATAAACCAAAAAAATCTCCTAATAATATATAATTATTAGCTACGTAATCTATGCCAACAAAAATAACACCTGTGAGAGACGAATGTGGATGCCCCAAGTGACCAGTGTAGGAAGGGTAGAAGGCGAGCCTCTGTGTTGCATGTAAGCGTCCCGTATATGCGATCATAACTAGAGAAATATGTGAACGTGTATGTGTGGATGGTATAAATAAATGAAATACAAGAAATCTAACTAGCATGTGTAGTAAAGTGGCCGTGAACAAGAAAAAGTAAGCAAGATTAAAAGTAACCATAAGTATGCGGTATGTTGCGAGATGGATGGAATGGAATGCAAAATGGAGTGGTAGGAGCCACGTGCTCCCAAGTTTGTGGAAATGTATGCAGTTTGATTCATTTTCCCCCTCAAGTAATCAAGAATGAACCGTAAACGAGAGTGTGTCATCGGAAATGGTCAAACCGTGTCTTGTGTCTAACGCAGTGTGATGAGTGTGTATGTGTAGTAATGAGATGCAGGGTTCATTTTAAGACACCCCTATAAAATTGAAGGTGGAAAATACCTGGCGAATATCCCCGTAACCAGTTTCAATGGAAAGGTGAATTTGACAGTATTAAAAAACAAAATTTTCGCCTGGTTTTTCAAGGCTCCATCAGTGACGTCCGACAACACTAGTTCGTAATGACGCACGTCACTGGCGCGACACTTGTTTCGTAATGACGCGCGACACTGGAGCGACACTAGATAGTAATGACGCGCGACACTGGCGCGACACTAGCTCGAAATGACGCACGACACTGGCTCGTAACGACGTCACTAGCCCCTGATGACGCGCGTCATTTGCTTCTATTGACGCGCGACACCATCTTCTATTGACGCGCGACACCATCTTCTATTGACGCGTGACACCATCTTCTATTGACGCGCGACACTATCTTCTATTGACGCGCGACACTATCACCTATTGACGCGCGACACTATCTTCTATTGACGTGCGACACCATCTTCTATTGATGCGCGACACCATCTTCTATTGACGCACACCATCTTCTATTGACGCACGACACTATCTTCTATTGACGCGCGACACTATCATCTATTGACGCGCGACACTATCTTCTATTGACGCGCGACACTATCTTGTATTGACGCGCGACATTGTAATCAAATGACGCGCGTCACTGTAACCTGTTGACGCGCGTCAATAGGGGCCAGTGACGCCCTATTTAGGTTATAAATACCCTTGTGCCGCTCATTTTCTCGTCTTCGTTTTCCCGTTCTTGAATTTTTGCAGGTCTAAATCTTTGACAAAGACGCAATAACAGCTATAATGTCGACTTCACATGCTTCCCAATTGCAAGTTCAGCAAGAAAATCAAGAGAATCCAACTCAATCGATTTCCAAGATCAACTACAGGAATCCCTTATGCCCTCACATCCATACGGCTTTAAAGATGTCTTCAGAATATCAAGCTATAATGGAAGAGTGTGAATTTACAGGGCTCGTTAATATGCCCCATTTCGAAACAGATCCGGATATTTTGAATTACCTTCTGTCATGCTACAATTCAGAGGACGGTATATTTTATGTGACTCTGAACGATGGCCAAATGTTCCAATTCACTATTGAAGCAAATGACATACATCGGTTTACTGGCCTTCCTATCAGAAATTTACCAATTGTTACAACCAAGGCAACACTAGTGGAAGAAGACAAGAAATTTCTCGAATCAACGTACGGTTTCCATGTTGATTGTAAGTATAATTCCTTTTAATTCATATTTTTTAATCTGTTTTTTATTCTGATACAATTTGCTGTTATAGATTTAAAGTAATTTTCACTGTTTCGCATTTGCAGCCCATGTCAATAAATCCAGGCGTGGTGTAGATACACAATCAATTGCACACCACTTTCTTGCTGCACTTATTTCATTTTTTCAAGCCAGAATTGTTTTGCAGGGTCGCCAAATGGATATACCAAATTGGGCCATTGCATATATTTGTGCCACTATCTCAAAACATAAATTCGATTGGTGCACATATCTATCCAAAAAAATAAGAACTGAAATAACAAATTCAAAACTCTCAGATAAACCTTTCATTTATTCAACAAACTATCTCCTCGGCTTCTACTATGAGGCACTTTTAAATTTAAAACATAAAGAAATTCCTACTTGCTCTGATGAGGCTTTGAAGAAATTCTCAATTCCATTTGATGAACAACAGGTATAAACTATTTAGTTTGTAATTGTATTACAATTTTCGTCATTACAGTGCACAGTTATTAAAACTTAAATTTTAATGTTTTGCAGAGAAGATATCTTGAAGCCATTCCAAAAAAAAAAAAGATGTCGAGAGGAAGAGGCCAACAACACGCGGAGGCTTCGGGGGACTCCCAATCTGAAATGGAAGCTCACTCTCTAAACCCTCAAGCGTTTGAACTCGTTAAATGCCAGAGAAGTAATACATTCTCATATATTATTTACAAATTCCAAAGTTGCATATTTATTTTTCAATTTAAATTTTAACCAAATGAATTGACAACATTTAATATTGATGAATTGCAGGGAATATGGAACCTTCTTCCCCAACTCACTCCATACAGTCGCATGCATTCATATCTTCTGAATAGCCACTGAGTTCAACTCCTACAAGGCCACCCGTGGCACCGAAAAAAACAACCCCTCGACAACAAGGTACAACTTTTCTATAGTACGTTTAATTTCGTAGTTTTCACTTTATGAATTGTTTTAATATTTTTCATTTTTTTCTTGTACTTTTCAGCACATGTCAGTCATGATCAAACCACGGCACCGACACCCACTCAACCATTAATTTTTAAAATGCCAACCAGAGGAACAGTGAAAAAGAACATTGGTAAACGCATGCCTTTTGCTCCGGCCCCTAGTGGGACACTAAACCTTGACACCTCGTTTCGAATTCCAACTCTCTCACTTGGTGGCTTGCCCAGTGCAACGGGCATATCTGTTTTGAACAATATAAATTTAGATGAAGATTATTTGGGCATTGATAGCAATGACCCAACTGGTTTTTTCGATACCCGCGAGATGATTCAAGGCCAGAAGGTATACTTCAAATTTCAATTTTAATATGCTTTACAATTTTGAATTACATTCTGATTTAAATTTATTTATCTAAATCTTGATTTATTTTTTCAAAAACAGGATCAGCCCACCCAAAGGCAGAAACAAGGAGCAGTTGATCTTTGTGAAAGCCCCCATTCTTCTCCAGCAAGATCGTCTGCATCAGATTCAGATAGTGAAGAGTTCCCACCTTTTCCTTTGGAGAACTTAATAGGTAATGATTGTCAATCCCATGTCAGTGAGTTTATTATTCCTCATATCCAACAGCTGATAGAATGGGAGAGAAGGGCTAAAGTTCTTATCAATGAGATTATTAGTCGTTATGAAAATTATTGGCAACGGGATAGTTTATACGCTGCAGTCCAGAATCAACCTGCGAAGATGGATTCCTTACTTACCCAAGTAAAATGTGGGACTGTCACGTTTAACAACTATAAAGATGACATTTTAGATAAGGCACTAAACAAATTGGAAAATATTAGTGCCGAGGCCCAGGCATATTTTAACAAATGGTCCAAGGACAAGGATTTGGTATCAATCGCAAATGCCGAAAGAGATAGAGCGGTTGTAAGTACTATTACATTCAAACAATCATTTTTGTTAATTTGAAATTTTGAATTTACATTAATATTTTGAATTGACATTACTCTTTTTGTGCAGTTGAAATATGAAAATTTGAAGAGTCAGGCGAAGGTTTTGCAAGTTCACTTGGAAACAACAAAGAACAACTTATCCGCAGCAAAAAATTTGAAGCAAAATATTGTTTTGGTTAACAAACAAAACAATACACTAAAGTGGATAATTAAAGAGCATGGTCTCGACCCTGACATATTGTTCAAAGCCAAAGCAGCTGCTGATCCAAATTTGCTGTCGCATGGAGATGCAACAAATCAAGAAGAAAGAATTTTAAAAACTGGATAAAGGCGCCAAGATCTTGTAAGTTCAGGGGTTATTTCTGGTGTTGGGGAAAGAGGTACAGCCACAATGGAAGAAGCCGTTGGGGAAGAGAGCAGAGTAGAATTGTCTAAAGAAAAAGAGGGTTTTGAAAATTAGAAACTTTTATTATTGAGGAAACTTTAAATATTGAATTTGAAAACTTCTACTATTGAGTATGTACTATGGTATTTGAATTTAATTATATGGTGATTAGATGGTGATTATCATGAATTATATGTATGTTTCTTGTTTACTTGCATTGTCATGAATTGTATGTGGACGTAGATGATGAATGATGACAATTGATAATCAATGATAGATGATGATGAAAGACGATGATCAATTTAATGTGTATAATGTCAAATTTAGTGCCTAAATATCTTGTGGGACTTTAATTATCTTGAAAATTGTCTTTGGGGAAAAAATAGCAACTAAGATTTGAAACAGATCTTTACTATTTAGGATTTCTCCTTAATAGACTTATGGTGTCGGAAAATTCTATTTTAAAGAGATTCACCTCTATATTAGTGCATAATCTCTCATTACAGAGCTTGTTTGACATCCAAAATAGTCAAGACCATTTGTCAGAAAATAACGTTTTGCTGGAAACAATCATTGATGTAGAGGCTAGATTAGCCAATTATGAAATAGTTAAATTCCAGGCCATAAGAATTAGAGCTTGGGAAATAATCAAGACCATGGTTTAAAAGATATGGTTTTTTTATCATGGATATTGTTTTGTGTAGAGTAGATTATGGAGGCTATGGAGGCTAGATTAACCAAAGTTGGAATAACCATGTGATTAAAAGATAGGTCAAGCTCGATATAGAACTTTGAAGTTTAATGTAAAACATACAAGGTTTTTATCATGAAGATTAGTCTGTATAGATCATTTTTTTATATTTGATAAGGGTGAAGAATAATTGTGGATTAGAACTGGGAGGCTATAAGTTGGAATAATTTTGAGTGTATAAGAAAATATTGAATTTTGCAAACATGATCATAGTAAAATATGTTGTATAGGATTCACATATTGAGATTCTCTCTTCGGGACTGATTCTTGGAGTGGTTGAATTAAAAAATCTCTTTTTTTTCAAATTTTTAAGGTGGTGCATATGATCATAGCTCAATAAGGTTGTTTACATATCGTATTAGTTACAAGAAGGTTTGAAAGATACAATAAGGGTAAGGTTTTTACGGAAAGTTGTTTTTACTTTCTTCTAATTATCATTGTTGAGCTAATGAAATACTTGGTTGACCCGTGCAATGAGTATCAAAGTATAAAATTCCTGCTACCACCTTGTTTTGTTTTCCTTTGCTGAAGATACAATGTTCAAGTGTATGTTTGAAGACAATTTTCTTGAAGCTCCACCATTTCTATGCCTTGAATTGATTAATCATGATCTTCTTGAAGTACAATCTATAAAATCAAGTGTCTAAAATATTGAAAAAAATTTTACAGCTCAACATAAAGTTCTCTGTGCAAGGTTGGATCATCTTAAAAAGGTAACATTGTGTAAATTTTGTCAAGAGTGCAAGGTTGGATCATCTTAAAAAGGTAACATTGTGTAAATTTTGTCAAGAGTGCCTTACTGGTACCTCATCTCAAACTCAGTCTTAGCATATATCATGAAGTTTCTTTATGAACTTATCAAACAAGACCCTATCATCATCAAGTACACACCAATCACTGTTTGTTTCTTTGGTCTGGGGATAAATTTGAAGTCTTCATCTCAATTGGCTGCATTGCAAACATGAAGGGAATTTCCTCTAGTGCAAAAGAGGTGACGCGCGTCACTTGCATCTATTGACGCGCGTCACTGGCACCTATTGACGCGCGTCACTGGCACCTATTGACGCGCGTCACTGGCACCTATTGATGCGCGCGCGTCCGGCACCTGATTGCGCCACGGCACTATTGGCGTCGGCCATCGTATTATCTGACGCGCGCGTCACTGGCATCTATTGACGCGCGTCACTGGCATCTATTGACGCGCGTCAAGTGAAGCCATTGACGCCCGATTTAGCCTATAAATACCCTTCAACCGGTCATTTTCTCATTTTCATCTTCCGGCTCTTGAATTTTTGCAGGTCTCAATGCTTCCCAACTGCAAGTTCAGTAACAAAAATCAAGAGAATCCAATTCAATCGATGTCCCTTATGCCCTCACATCCATATCGTTAATATGCCCCATTTCGAAACAGATCCGGATATTTTGAATTACTTTCTGTCATCCTACAATTCAGAGGACGGCATTTTTTATGTGACTCTGAACGATTGCCGAATTTTTCAATTCAGTATCGAAGCAAATGACATCCATCGTTTTACGGGCCTTCCGTTCAAAAATTTACCAATTGTTACAACCAAGGCAACACTCGTGGAAGAAAAGAATTTTCTCGAATCAACGTTTGGTTTCCATGTTGATTGTAAGTATAACTCGTTTTAATTCATATTTTTTATTCTGTTTCACATTTTTAGCCCATGTCCATATATCCAGGCGTGGTGTCTAATATGTAGCATTTCTGAGTACATGTAATTTTTGCAATGCTAGTGTCTAAGATGAGCTTTGTAACTTTGTTTTACCTGATGAGTGCAGTGGAAAAGTTTAAACAAAAAAAAGATCTTAAGAAAACTGATGGAACCAAGAAGGGGAAATTAATTGATGTTCCCAAACCTGATGATGCAAATCAAGCAGGGGGGAAGAATTCTGATCAATGTACTTTAATATTAATGGAGGGTGACTCAGCCAAGGCTCTTGCAGTCGCTGTAAGTGTTTGTGCCTTGAATCAGGGAAATGTGAATACTGAATTTGGTAGTATTGTGACATGTTTCGACATCACTTTCCAATTTAATTTTTTGTTATTTTAGTTATCTTTATCCTATCAGGTGGTAGGAATATCTATTTTTTGGGAAGCTACCACTCACCAACAAATGGAGAATAAAGAGATAGTAAATAGAAAAAAAATCCTTGGTCTACAGGAAGATAAAATATATGACAACATTAAATCTTTAAGATATGGCCATCTGATGATAATGACAGACTAGGTACATGATCTTTGTATAAGCTGTTTAGTTTCTGTAAATGTTCCCCCTGTATATTTGGTTGTGTTTCGAGACTTTTTATATTTGTTTTCTAAGCCTCCAGATGTTATGTATCTCCATGTCTAATGTCGGCACATGTTGATGTAGGCAACTCACAAAAATGGAAATGTGTTATCTTTCTACACAATTCCTGAGTATGAAGCTTGGAGAGAATCATTGAGTGGATCGATAACCGGCTGGACCATATAGTGCAACAAAGTAATGCTAGTTTGTTTTCTCTTTATATGTTTTCAAGTTCTGGTTTTGTTCACTTGCTGATTAGGTATCACTTTTGCTTGGACCATACAGGGTTCCTGGTTTGGGCACAAGTACTTCTAAAGAGGGCAAGGAGTATTTCATAGATCTGGACAAGCACAAAAAAGATTTTGTGTGGGTTGATGAGAAAGATGGAGATGCTTCCTCATATCAATCAGCTTATAGAATGGGACAGAAGGGCTAAGGTTCTTATCAATGAGATTATTAGTCGTTACGAAAATTATTGGCAACGGGATAGTTTATACGCTGCAGCTGATCCAAATTTGCTGTCGCATGGAGATTTCTGGTGTTTGGGAAAGAGGTACAGCCACACTGGAAGAAGCCGTTGGGGAATAGTGCAGAGGAGTAGAATTGGATAAAGAAAAAGAGGGTTTTGAAAACTAGAAACTTTTATTATTGTGGAAACATTAAATAATGAATTTGAAAACTTCTACTATTGTCTATTGTGTATGTACTATGGTATTTGAATTTAATTATATGGATTTACATACAATCTTTAATTTTAATTGCATTAGATGTTGATTATCATGAATTATATGTATGTTTCTTGTTTACTTGCAATGTCATGAATTGTATGTGGACGTAGATGATGAATGATGATAATTGATAATTAATGATAGATGATGATAATGAGGATATGATAATGATATGGTGATGATATGATATATATGGATGATGAGGAATTTTATGTGGACTTATATTTAAAATCGTATAATGTATTGTTTATCCCGAATTTTATGTGAATTTTATTAGGAATTTTATGTGGACTTGTATTTAAAAATAAATTAAATATAATTCTAAGAAATCAAGAAAGAATCATCACTGGTAAGAAATTAAACATAATTGCAAATATGCTAGGGTTTAGCTTACCTCTTGCGTATTGCAATCATCAAGGGTAACATGACATTGTAGATGGAGGGGTGAGTTGCCTGACATTGTCAGTCCTGAGAAGTGCCAGCAACATCTTTAAATATATAGACCAACAATATCTTTAAATAAATGTAAATATAAAGAATTAGACCTGTAACGTCTTTAATGATAACAAGAGCTGAAAAAATGTAAAGTAACAAACAATAAGATTATGTTGAAGAAGATACCTATTTAAAATTGAAATCATCACTGGTAATGTGCTATATCTTTGTCTTAAAAAATTCAACACAAAAAATTGATTAGTAGATAGATGGGTGAGTTGCCTGACATTGTCAGTCCCGAGAAGTAACAGCTTCCTCGGACGGATGTCAACCCACGTTTTCAAAAAATAAAAAGATTGTATTTAACTAAATGTAAATACATACACCTGTAACATCTTTAATTATAACCATAGCTGAAAAAATGAATAGTAACAAACAATAAGATTAAGGGGAAAAAGATACCTGCTTAAAGTTGAAATCATCACTGCCACTGGTAATGAGCTAGATCTTTGTTTTAAAAAAATCCAACACGAGAAATGGATTAGTAGATAGATGGGTTAATTGCCTGACATTTTTAGTATATAGACCTGTAACATCTTTAATGATAAAGATAAAAGATAGATAAAGAAGATACCTACTTAAAGTTGAAACAATCCATTATCAATAGCTTCATCAAAGTCGATGTTGTCTTCTGTAGAATGTGACGAAGAGCCAATTACACTCTCAAGGTTGGGAATATTTGTACTTGTAGCTGTATTATTTACACCTCTTCTTTCGCAAAGGGAATTCCAGTGAGCAATTGCTCTGTCAAAAAATGAATAGAAACAAACAATAAGATTAAGGGGAAAAAGATACCTGCTTAAAGTTGAAATCATCACTACAGTAATGCACTTTGGTAATGAGCTAGATTAGTAGATAGATGGGTGAATTGCCTGACATTTTTAGTATATAGACCTGTAACATCTTTAATGATAAAAATAAAAGATAGATAAAGAAGATACCTACTTAAAGTTGAAACAATCCATTATCAATAGCTTCATCAAAGTCGATGTTGTCTTCTGTAGAATGTGACGAAGAGCCAATTACACTCTCAAGGTTGGGAATATTTGTACTTGTAGCTGTATTATTTACACCTCTTCTTTCGCAAAGGGAATTCCAGTGCGCAATTGCTCTGTCAAACGGAAAGGTTTCGAGGGAGTATCGAGAAACGTAACACCTCATGCAACTTTCCAGATTTTTATCCAACCTGTTTCTCAGTTTTGATTTTATAAATGACAATGCACTGAAAACCCTTTCATCCTCCACAGACCCCAAAATCATTGTCTGGCATAACTCATATAGTCTGAAATATTCACTGATATCTTCTTGTAAGATAGAACTTTGATAGATTCCTCGCCACAGCCTTGTAATAGCACCACTTTCAGAAGGTTGATCTAAATTCCTATATTGGTTCCTCATTGTTGTTGCAAAATTTGTTGACTGAAACTTTAATAAATCGGCATTCAGTATACCTTTGATTTCCGTACCCTTGAGCTCTGACGTCTTTGTAAATTGTTCCATTATTGTACCCATTGATTTATGGAAATGCTTACTGAAAAAGTCTACACGGCCACCTTCTGTATTCCAAAAATTTGGATTCATCACACCCATGGCTTCCAGAATTTTATCTTTACAGAAACGTTCCCTAATTTCTGATGACAAGGTTTCTGAAAAATTTTTAAGCTTTATTTTGGTTTCAACTATCACAGACTCAAACAAATTACGTGTCACGGGAACATCTTCTCGTTCTGATCCTGTAATATCTTGACGTTTTTGCAAAATGTGCATTGGTATTTCCCTCCCATTAACAGAGATGCATAGGTGATCGTGGATATTAAATCTCAAAAAGGTGTTAGGATTTTTAAGATCTAATAAATCTCTCCAATTTTCAAAAACAGGTGCATCAAAACTATCCTGGGAACAATACAATATATCAAGACTTTGACATACCATTTTCCTCATCCGTATAAAATCCACAATATAGATTAATCTGCCCTGTGCATGCTTCATCAGTGTATTGATCTCCTTTAACATTGGAAGAATACCAACCAATGTAAGCAATGTCTCCAAATCAGTTAAGCGGAACAACAGGTCCCTTGCCCTATCAACTTCATGACGGTATTTGTGCATGAAACCAACCAATGAAGGATACTCCTCACGAACTCTGCATGCAGGTTCATACAAAGATATCCATCTAGTCTCCACATCCTTCAGAAGTTTTTTGCCATCTGTAATTCCAATTGCAAATTTTTGGAACTCGAGAAAACGCTTTGGGCTGCTTGACATATAGGCATGAAGTTCTCTTATGATGTCTTCTAATTTAGCAACATTTTCGTGGTTGCTTACCATTTTATATGCTAAATTCATTCTGTGAGCCATACAGTGAATTGGTAGCATATATGGGGCCACTGTTGTTTGTAATCTAACACACAGCCCTGTTCGGTGACCCTGCATGACAGATGCACCATCTGCTCCAACGCATACCAACTTCGTAGCAATTTCATAATCAGTCATACCAGCAACATCTTTCAAATGAGAAACAACTATTTTATATAGGTTTTCAGCATTGCAGTTTTCAACCATTTTCATAACACCCAACAGATGAGGTGTCCTTATATGATTTTCTAATGTATAGATGTGGATACATACCCATGCGGTGTTGTCGACTGCTGTCACTTCATCAATTGAAAGAGAGATAAAGTTTGCTTTTTTTACATTCTCTTTCAAATCTTCCTTCTCTATCATCGAGAGGCATTTTTCCATTTCCCATCCACTACTCTTAGACCAATGAGACTGAGGTACATTCAGCATTCCATTAAATTGATACAAAACTTTGAAATCGAGGAAATCCGACATCGCTCTTCCTTTTTTAAGTATTTGAAAAAGAGTAGAGAATTGTATGAATTTTGCATGTAGATTTGTTTCTTTCATCTTACCAATATGCGATGTGATCGTTCCTCCCTTTTCCAACAGATGTCTGTGTTTTTTCTGCTCTGCCTCATATTCCACTGCGTATCTAACATGCATGCACTCCTTTTCAGTTTTCCACCTATGTGTTTTGATTTTCTGGCCATCCGCCCCGTTACAGTTAAATATTGTTTTCCACAATGTTTTTCTATAGTGTCCAGCTTCAGTTGCATTTTTTGTTGCTTTCCCAATTTCCACGTACATATTGTACATGTACATTCACATGGGATTTCTTCAGAATTAGATGATTGTACAGGTTCAATAAATGGAAATTTAGCTGCCCAATCAAACTTGTATGTCCTGCCAATGGTCCACATATTCTTGTTCGTTTTCAATGCTTTACTTTTTTGAGTAGAATTTTGAGCAATATCACAATCACCTGGTTTCCTCTTTCTTGGACCAGAGTTTGATTTTGATTTTGTCTTCCATTTTCTTTGAGTGTTTATATCTGTGATATCTAGCTGCACTTCTGGTTGCACCCCAACAGGAACAATATCTTCAAGATCTGGCATATTATCGTAGGTTTCATTTGTTTGACTGTGATACTGTGCAGAATGCATGTCCACCTCAATAATACCTTCCACACAGTCAGTATTCTGATTCTTTTTGGTGGCATCTATATGATTGGTATTTACAATATCTGTATCCGCAGAGTTTCCAAAATACTTGAAGAGTGATTTCTGAGATTTCTTACTTACTTTTAGGTTATTCGTATTCTTTGAGCTGGCACCTTCCATTATTCTGAAAAGAGTCCTGCGTCAGCAAAAGAACCAAGAAGCGACTCTGTCCAGTCTCTGAGGTGTTGTCACGCGTGAACTGTCTGAGGTCGCGCGTCAACTCTACCCAAGTCGCGCGTCAACACTTCCTTCTGTCACGCGTCACTTCCTAGCCCAAGTCACGCGTCAGTAAAGCTCTTGTCACGCGTCAATACAGCTCTTGTCGCGCGTCAGTACAGCTCTTGTCGCGCGTCAGTACAGCTCTTGTCGCACGTCAATAATGCCCTTGTCGCGCGTCAACACTGCATTTGTCGCGCGTCAACAATCACAGGCTAACAGTAATATGAATCTCTGGTGCTCAAGGGTATGCGAGTTCAAATTTCACAGTATTGGTAATTTGGTAAGCTACTTGAGGTATACTACCCGGCGAATCACATAGGTTTTTATAGGAGATGTTTTCAAATGAAGGCGAAGCCGACCCCCCAAAAAAAATATACTATATATTTTAGGCGAACAGGACACCGACCCACTCCGAATAATTCACCTTTTCAAATTTTCCTAAAATGAAATTTTCACCATATTACGAATATTCGCCGCTAAAATTATCCCGATGAGATGCATCCTAGAAATTATTCAGACGTGAACCCTATATTCAAGCACATATCATGAACATATTGATGTGTAAGTGATGATATAGATTAAGCATATATCACTATAAGATGAATGGATGAGTGATGATTTGTCTGAAGCACATATCACTATAAGATGAGAAGGACTAGTGATGTAACCTAAGGTATATATCAGTACAAAATTATAGAATAGGTGACGATTTAGCCTAAAGCGTATCTCACTAGCCTAGGAATGTCACATTATGAAAGGTCAAATGGTAAATGTGTGATGAGTGTAAGGTCCATTTGAGTGGTAAACCCTTGAGATTTGAGTATGGACCGAGGAACCAAAGTGCATCATAGTGTAGTGAGTGCAATGCATAGAAGATAATGTGATAGATATGATAGTCCGATACGGCCATGTGATGAGTAGAATATGTAATGTATGATGTAAACTTACAAGTGTAATATGTGTGATGTAAAGTAAGTGTAGTATGTAAGATGAGTGGTGTAGGATGTAAGACACGTAGACAATGGTGTATGCCTAATGATGACTAGCATGATGTATGATGTATGTATGCAAAAATGTCAAAATTTTGTAGACTAAATGTAGAATGTAGGGTGTATGACGCATAATTTACACATAGGTGCAGTTATGCTATGTGTGGGGTTCATGTGTAGTAAGCCCTCAACAATAAAGTGTGAACCGAAGCACAAGAGTGTGTCATCGGGTAGTGACGCTAGAATGTATGATTAGTGTGCCTAATGCGAGGAGATGAATGTAGGAAAATATGATAAGGATAAATGATGCTATGCTAATACGATGTGGAAGGGGGTGAAGTGTGATGCCCCCCCTAAGCGTGTGTGTAAGAAAATCATGTAAAGTCATCGAGAAGATCGTCATCCTCTGGGTCAAAGTCATGTGGATAAGCATTGATGATTTGCTAAGAAATAATGTCGGTTGATCATGCAACGAGCCATTAAGGTGTATTTTTACATGCCCATAGTGTACTCTTCATCGAGTAAATGGAGCAAGTGGGCAATCATGTGCATACCAACGAGTGATATTTTACAAATAGCCAACAAAAGAGCTATTGCAAATAAAAACATGACCAAAGGGCATAGGAAATGAAATGTTTGTATGACTAGGATCTAAGGTGCTTCTAATATAAGTAAGCCAAGATTATGCTAATGTGTGTGGAGAATAATGAGGGGTACATGAAAAATATAATATAAGATAAAATACACACAAACCATAAGCGGAATTAATATTAATAAAGCCATAATAGAGATGGGGTTCATGAGTAGAAGGATGGAGATCCTCAAAAGTGAAACCAAGATGAGCTAGACTATCATAGGAACAAATAGTTACATCGCATGTAGGATAAAATGGAATATGTTCCCAAAAGGATTCATTCGTGAAATGTGTGCAAGTGAATGGTGGTCATGCTAAGGTGGGTGGTGCAAGTGAAAGTGGACGTGATAAAGCGACGTCCATAAATTAGATAGGCCCCTGATAAGGAATGATAAGAGTAGTAGTAGCGGTGGCATAGAAAAACCTTATCTATCACACAAATGGTACCATCAAGTGGTGGTAAGTGAAGTGGTTCTCCCTAGGCCTGTGGTTCATCCGTAATATCTATGTGTCGAATAGGAAGACCAATATTAGGATCCCGGTCACAATATTGGAATGGATTGAGGTCACGAAAGACAGTGTGTTATCTCAAATTCACCCCCTAGGTAGTTTGGATAACTTGCATAAGTTTATTCAGGCCCGAGCAAGAAAGAATGAATTTAAGGCCCAAAAACGAGTTTCGAGAGGTCCCTTTGGCTTCTATCTAACTTCTCCATCCAAGAAAAAGATTCAAAGAGTTAGAAAAATTTGGATAAAATCAAAAAAATGAAGTCAAAAGGCTTGTTTTAAATCATTCGGGTCTAGAGGTGCGGATGGAACCAATGCGGGTTGTACCAAGGTTCCTCGCACCGAGTTCAGTCTGAAATGAAAATCAATGTGGCAAAATCAGCTTAAAATGTTCCAGAATGCACAAGTTCAATAGGGACACGCTAGACCCGAAAACCCGATTTGCGAAATGGCGAAGTCGAGTTCAATGCGGAAAAAGTGAAACTTTTGTCCCAGGCAAGACTGAGTTAATTTGGGACATCCGAATCCGAAATTCCAAAAAAGCCGCAAAACAAAAGAAAAGATAAGTATATTGCGGCAAATGCAGAGATTTTTGTCTAGGACGGTCGGGCCCAAAAATGCCAAAAAGGTCACAAGCAAAGGAAATCGGTGAAGACGGAGGTCAATGGCCCAAGCGGCCCATTCAAGGGTAGAAAAATGGGACATCTAAATCTGAAATGTCCATAAGCACCTTCATTAGATAGGAAATTTCTTCCCCTTTCCAAAAATGTAAAGAAGTCCTTCTAACTCTTCATATTTTGCAAGTTACGGGCCAACGGGCCTTGGAAGGATTTTTTGCCAAAATTAGGCCAACGGGCTGGGGAAGACTTTTCACTAGGGGGAAATTTGCAAATCTGCGTGGTTGCTAGGAACTTTTTACTTTGGCACTTTTCGCTAAAAGGCATAATTTATTATTGCGGGACCTGTGAGCCCGCAAAGAAATGAAAAGGAAAAAACGTCTAAGGCCCATAGTGACACGTGGCCATGTTTCAAGTCAAAGCGGGAAGGTGGGTCATCGGAGGAACTTTGGGATTTTCAACTTTTTTTTGAAAAGCTTAAAAGTATAAAATAAGTTGCACCTTCACGACGTTAGAGAAGCCATGTGTCGAGGCCTTTGTCATTGCGGGGGAAGTGTACTATTGGGGAAACTTTGGAATTTTTGTAACTTTTACAAATGGTGCAGTTTGAAGGAGTGGCCCGTGAGCTCGAGGAAGTTGTTTTCACCAAATGCAAAGTTACAAAGCTACGGGGCCACAGAGGCTTTTTTTTAGCAAATTGTAATTTCGGGCCCGCGGAGGTTTTTTGGGCAAAAGCGATTTCCAAGCCGGAGGGTTTTTTTCACCAAAGTGAATTTCGTGGTTCATGGGCTATGGAGGTCTTTTGGAATTTTGTGATTTTTGCAAATGGCACGATTTTCCATTGTGGGCCTACGGGTCCGTTTTGCAAAATATGCATTTCACCATTTTTATACGACGTGATGCAAAATATTCCGACGGCCATATCTTTTGATTGGAAGATCAGATTTGAGTGAGAAAAGAATTTTTGGAAAGGGCTCGACGTCCTCTACTCCATGGAAGCTTAAAATATTATTTTTTATAGGCTTTAGTGGGTGAAAAATGGGAAAAAATCTTTCATGCCATTAATACGTGATCAAATTACTTCAACTACCTAGATATGACACGATTTTTATCCTTCCTTCGCAATGCGCCAAAGTAGACATGGGGAACCAAATTTGACATGTTGGAGGTAGATTTGTAGGGATTAATGTTGGTGGTTGATTTTTCGAATCACATTTTCCCCCCTTTTGTTCTTCTCTCTCGTCACTTCATCGATAAATGAAAGAGCTTGGCT
The DNA here is from genome assembly GCA_018340775.1 of Taxus wallichiana var. yunnanensis. Lineage (NCBI taxonomy): Eukaryota > Viridiplantae > Streptophyta > Pinopsida > Cupressales > Taxaceae > Taxus > Taxus wallichiana. Next base: position 363,876,555 of record CM031244.1, on the reverse strand, counting down.
CATTTCAAAGGTTGTTGGTCATTTTTCCTCTCTATCCCCCTCTCTTTCTTCCCCAGGGTCAAATGTGGAGTTTAAACCTCCTCTCTTTTCTTTGTAATGGAATTTTCTTGCCTCTTTCTTGATAATGATGTATTTCGTAAACTTCTGGAGCAATAAATCCTATTTTGTGATGCATTTTGTCCATCCTTGGCTTGTTTTGTTGTCTCTTCTTGCCTCTCATTGTTACTAAAGTTATTCTCGCGCATATCTCTCGATGTCCATTGCAGAGTTCTAGGAAGCGTGTTTAAGGGATTTGAAATGGTGTTTAGTGTGAACCTTATCTTTGATCTCGTGATGCATCTTGTCCATCCCGTCCATTGCTCACCTCTCTTTATTTCAGGCGGTTGGATCTATAATCAACACTTTCCTTCTCTAGTGTATCCGCTTTATTATAGGTTTATTTTCTTGCATTCTCTCTTTCTCCCTATCTTTTTGGATGGTTATATTAGGATAGATTAGTTCACCTACTTTGGACTAGCTTGTGGCAGGTAGTTTAGGAAGAAGAACCAACTTTCTCTGGAGGATCATCTCAAGTTCGCGAGTCCCACAACTTGAGAGATAATCCAATGTTATGTAAATCACACCAGATGCCCCATTATCAAACAACATATTTGAGAGACATCCGGGGTGCTGTGATTTCACACTAATAGTTTTGGCATGCCCATTAGGAGCAAAAGGTCTAAATTTTCATTTTTATTAGGTTTATGTGTTCTGTTAAAGTTTTCAGCCTTTGGAGGCACATGTAAAGCACATCTTGTGACTACATCTCGGTCAACAACCCATCTCACGAAGTTCGAGACCTTCTTTCCATTCATTTTCACCCATTTTTCTTTCATCCCATGAGGTTGCGAGAATCATGGCCTCATTCCCACAGTGGAATTCACACTTTGCAGAGAAACAATGCATTCCACCTCCAATGTATTTCTCAAATCCTCCGAGATCAGCATTATGAGCATATTCAAAACCAAAATACCTACCCATATGAGTAATGCCAAAATCAGTTTTGTTCTAAAACATATCAGAACAAGGGTATGCATCCATTGATAACAAATATATGGAGAATGCTGATCTGCCAGAGAAGATCTAAAAATGGAGGCTCGTACGGTTGAATTAAGGGATACAACACAGATGAAAGCATTCAAGATTGGTTACAGGGAACCTTGTCCATGGGTTGGCCCTTTTCCAAGACACTACAAACCTCGGGATAAGCTTTACTTAATGACTGAAGTGCTTCCCAACTTGCACAGTGGAATGAGAATGTTGAGGCATATGAGCAAAGTGCGAGACAACCTTGTCAATGGGTAACTATGCCACCAACTCCTTGTCCTTCATTTTCTCCTTCGAAACTCTATCATTTTAGTAGTGTCAAGTTCCAGCCCATTATATGCTCCCCCAAATTTTAATTTCCCTTCTCCACCCCCTAGTCTTCCATCCCACCTTAATTCTTCTTCCCTTTTCTATTACAAATCAAAGTCCCCTCCACAAGAGCAAAAACAATACCTCCCCCTCCACCACAAACAATAGAAGAATTGGTTGAATATCAACCCACCTCTCCTCCTACTTTCCCATTTCCATGCGGGGAAAAAATACCAAAAACCAATCAAGGTGAGCATCAAGAAGAAGACGCCAAATAGAGAAGAAAATATTAGAATCTTAGTGAGATTGGCTCTCAAATTTGGGATAGTAAAAATACCCTTCCTGGTTAAGCCTACAGAGGAGGTAAAAGTTGAAGAGCCAGTGGTGGTGAAGGCTGATTTTGTAGCCGTAGTGGAACAAGTTGATCAACAATCAGTTTTCTCGAATAAAGTGTCCATGTTGGCACTTTATTTAAAGAGAATGTTGATCCAATTCAAGCCACATAGTCGGTCCAAGTGAGGAAGAAGAAGCTACTCCAAATCCAAAAGAGGAGTGCATTTTGTCTTTGGAGGAGAACCATGCAGTTCAAGAGGCTTCAAGTACTGAGTAGGCTACGAAGAACCTTGATTCTTCCTCCCACTTCATCGCCTTCGAGCTCCAATGTTGAAGAAGAGTTTTAACTTTGAAACTTCATGTTTGAGGATGAGAGGAACCATGGTGAGAAAGTTGTATATCAGGAGAACACCATGGAGGAGGCTGAGCACATGCAACAGGATAACAAGGACATAAATTATCTATCGACTTATAGGATTGATTTGATGGAGAGGATCCCATGGAGATCACATCATTTTATCCTCCATCATCTAACTTCTAAGCACATGATCTTGCTGCAATGAAGGAGAGCATTCAAGGACAACAACCTACACTTCATGACAGCCCTTTGGAGCCAAGGTTGGAAGATCTAAATATTCCATGTTCTTCTCAAGAAGAGGAAGGAAAAGAGAAAGAGGATGTCATCATTTCTTCCACACCATCCATCCAGGAATATTTGCAAGAAGACTCCATTTTTTGAATTGAAATTAAAATAAATGGGCACATTTAAAGGACCATAACATTCCCTATCGGGTACTTGGCTTCATTAGAGCCAAGAGAGGAGCCAACACTAGTCATGCTTGCTTCTAAGCATGAGGATGAGTATCAAAGTACCGAGGATCAATGCAATGCCTCTTGATCGAAATGTAGAAAAACAAAAAGAGGTATTTGTCTTGTTTCTAGTTGATACCTTGATGATTTGGGTGGAGGACCAACCTCTAGTCGAGTTTTCACTCATACAAGTATCCATATTCGTGTGTCAAATCATTTGCATGGCTTCCTTTTTGAGAAAAGGAAGCTACTTCTCCCCCTCTAGTTGTAGGATTTGTTTGAGTTCCCTTTGCTTCTAGTTAGCGTAGAGTAGGTAGGTTTTCTTTCAATAGAAGAAGTGCTTGTGCACACTCGCATATCCCATTGGGGGTATATGATTTCCAATTTTTACATAGTTTGTGTTGTGGTGTTTTGTTTCTCTAAAGTGCATTGTAAGTAGCATTTGGTGAGATTAGCTCCAATTCCAGCGAGTTTCCAAGTGGCTTGGGGATCCGATTTCGAGTTCGGATCAGATTTTTTGTTTATCAAGCTTAAATCCATGCCTAACGAGATGCTTCAAGGCCACTAATCACTTCATATAGCAGGCAAATGACCCCATTGAGTCACCAAATTGTTATCCCAAATTCAGCCCTACGTAATTTGGATAAATTGCATGCGTTTCTTTAGGCCCAAGAAAGAAAGAATGGATTCAAGGCCCAAAATTAGGTTTCGAGAGGTCCCTTTGGGTTCGATCTAACTTCCCCATCCAAGAAAAATATTCAAAGAGTTAGACAAATTTGGATAAAATCTGAAAAATAAAGTCAAAAGGCTTGTTTTAAATCATTGCGGGTCTGGAGGATGCAGATGGAACCAATGCGGGTTGTACCAAGGCTCCTCGTACCGAGTTTGTGGCCAAAATGCAAATCAATGTGGAAAAATCAGGTCAAAACGTTCCAACGCACAAGTTAAGTAGGGACACGTCAGACAAAACCCAATTTTCTTGAAATGACCAAAGTCAGTTCAATGCGGAAAAAGTAGAACTTTTTGTCCTAGACAACACAGGTTCATTTGGGACATCCAGGACCTGAAATTATGAAAGATCCTTAAACAAAAGAAAAGATAAGTATATTGCAGCAAATGAAGAGATTTTTATCTCAGGGACAGTCGGGCCAAAAAATGCCGAAAAGGCCGCAAGCAAAGGAAATCGGTGAAGGTGGAGATCAACAGCCGAAACGGCCCAGTCAATGGTGGAACAAATGGGACATCAAAAGCCAAAATTTCTGCAAGCACCTTCATCAAATAGGAAATTTATTCCCCTTTCCAAAAATGTAAAAAATTCCTTCTAACTCTTCATATTTTGCAAGTTACAAGCTGATGGGCCTCGGAAGGAGTTTTTGCCAAAATCGAGTCGGCGGGCCTGGGGAAGACTTTTTGCCAAGGGGAAAATTGTGAAGCCACAGGGCTGCGGGGAAATTTTTCACTTTGAAACTTTTCTCTAAAAAGTGTAATTTACAATTGTGGGCTTGCGAGCCCACGGAGAAATGAAAAGGTAAAAATGTCTAAGGCGCGCAAGTGACACGTGGCCATGAATCAAGTCAAAGCGGTAAGGCAGGTCGTCGGAGGAACTTTGGGATTTTTGGCTTTTGTTTTTTAAAGGTTAAAAGTATAAAATAAGCCACACCTTTGCCGATGGCTAGAGAAGCCACGTGTCGAGGCCTTTGTCATTTGTAGGAAGTGGGCCGTTGGGGAAACTTTGGATTTTTTTCAACTTTTACAAATGGCGTAGTTTGAAGGCGTGGGCACTGTAAGCTCGAGGACATTTTTTTGCCAAATGAAAAGTTACAAAGTTGCGGGGCCACGGAGGGTTTTTTCCCAAATTATAATTTCAGGCCCACGTAGCTTTTTTAGGCAAAATTGATTTCCAAGATGGAGGTTTTTTTGCCAAAGTGAATTTCGTGGTTGTGGGGTTGCAGAGGTTTTTGGAATTTTGTGATTTTTTTCAAATGGCGTAGTTTGCCATTGCAGGCCCACAAGTCTGTTTTGCAAAATATGAATTTCTCCATTTTTGTACGGATGCGATGCAAAATCTTTAGATGGCCTTATATTTTGATTGGAAGCTCGATATGAGCGAGAGAAGATTTTTTGGAAAGGGATTGACCTCCTCTATGCCATGAAAGCATAAAATATTATTTTTGTAGGCTTTGGTGGGTGAAAAATGGGAAAATGTCTTTCATGCCATTAATAAGCGATTGGATTGCTTCAACTACCCAAATCTGATCTGAATTTTTATCCTTCCTTCTCCAACGCACCAAAGCAAACATGGGGAACCGGATTTGACAGGTTGTAAGAATATTTACAGGGATTAATGTTGGTGGTTGAGTTTTCAAATCAGATTTTCCCTCCTTTTGTTCTTCTCTCTCATCATTTCATCAATAAATGTAAGAGCTTGGCTCATTTCCAAGGTTGTTGGTCATTTTACCTCTCTTCCCCCTCTCTCTTTCTTCCCTAGAGTCGAATGTGGAGTTTAAACCTCCTCCCTTTTCTTTGTAGTGGAATTTTCTTGCCTCTTTCATGATAATGATGTACTGTGTAAACTTATGGAGCAATAAAACCTGTTTTGTGATGCATTTTGTCCATCCTTGCCTCATTTTGTTGTCTCTTCTTGACTCTCATTGTTACAGGGTATCCTGTGCATATCTCGATGTCCATTGCGAGAGTTACGGGAACTACATTTAAGGGATTTGAAATGGTTTTTAGTGTGAACCTTATCTTTTTTCTGTGATACATCTTGTCCATCCTCTCCATTGCTCACCTCTCCTCATTTCAGGCAGTTGGATCTATGATCAACACTTTCCTTCTCTAATGTATCACCACTTTAGTGTAGGTTTATTTTCTTGCATTCTCTCTTTCTCCCTGTCTCCTTGGATGGTTAGACTAGGATAGATTAGTTCACCTGCACTGAACTAGCTTTGGCGGTGTAGTTTAGGAAGAAGAACCAACTTTCTCTGGAGGATCATCTCAAGTTCGCAAGTCCCACATCTTGAGAGATGATCCAATGTTATGCAAATCACACCAGATGCCCCACTATCAACAACATATCTAAGAGACATCTGGGGGTGCTGTGATTTCACACTAACACGATGTACTTAATGCTTTGATATAATAATTTTACACAACTATGTACGGTAGAAGCAACATCTTGTATGGCATGAAGCCATGGCCTACCAAGGAGACAATTGTAGAAGACTGGGAAGCCAACAAAAAATAAAATAGTGTGGATGGCCTTGGGACCAATAGTGGTAGGTAATGTAATCTCGACCAATACATGGACGGACATAACCATCATAAGCACATAGTGAAATACTATATGGACCGACGTCAAGAGTGGAATGACCTAAAATTTCAAGGAATGACATAGGACACAATTTAAGTTCAGACCCTTTATCAATAAAAGTATGCTTGATAGCTATATTATGAATGTGAGATATGATATACAAGTGGTGGGCCATTATTAAAAGTTTGAACATCAAAGGGAAGGCTAGAATTGAGTACTATATGTGAAGAAAAGGCATCGACAAAGGATTTTTAAATCGATTCGGGGTAAATGTCAAAGCATGAATACGATTAGTAGCAAGAAAATGTTTGACTCTATGTAGTAAATTAGGATTGGAAAGAAAATAATCATTGATTGAGATACTCATGATGATCAAACTATAGGGTGACAAGAAAATAATATAGAATCTATAAACGTGAATGATTGAGTCGGTTTCACCAAAATGATTAACTAAAATTAAGCGATATGCGGTAGATGTGGATAGTTGATCTAAAGTTATGAATAGGTGTAAATAAAGTAAGTAAACACAATAAGAGATGAGCTAAACAAATATGTAAAAGGAAATACTAACCTTAATGTCCAAGAGAGAAGAGGAAAAAACATAAGCTGAATAACAAATGCTCGCATGATATTGTCATAGTGATGAATGGAAAATATGGAGGTGGAAACAAGCGTGAAGAAGTTCGAAAATGATGGATCTTGAGGATCTAGCTAGATTGGAGTGCCTAGAGAAGGATCGACGAGCTGCAGACACTCTAGTCTGTAAAATGGGCACCGTGGTTTGTGTAAAAGCTCGAAAATGAATCTCACGGGGTTGAAAGGTGGTCCGAAACATTCATGTATGTCGCATCAAATTTTTTGTCCTGTAACACATGCCATCAATGATCCAAGATGATGTAAAGACCTAAAAATACCAAAATAAGTATCAAAACCCTAACAAAAGAAAGATGCAAATGAATTGGTCAGACTGACCTCAGCTACCATAATAGTGGGCTTACTAACCGAATTTCACACTACATTTTAGACTCAAATGTAGTTTTCGTGAGTGTGTGCATAATGTTTCCTAAGTGCTCTTGTGCCATTCAAATTTGTGAATTAGCGAGAAACAACTAAACGTAGAAAATGTAATAGCATGTGTGCATGGAATAGAATAGAATCATCCCCCTATGAAGTGTGTGATGCAGATTTCCAATCCTTGTGCCTTAATGATGGAGTTATGTGGATGTAAGTGATCTTCAATACAATAGATGGATGTAACTCTATGTGAGTGATAGTAGTGAATGATTATAGGTCACTCATTATGGTCTCATAACTTTATATTTATAGGTTTTCTCTATCTAATTTTGTAATTAATCCCAAAAAGTATGACCACAAGAAAGATAAAGATCTCAAACAACTAGAAAGAACACAAAAAGTGGCAAGAAAGTGCGAAAATGACTGTGGCACCCTCGGTGGGACCAGTCGCCCACACATGCACCCCAAGACTAATCGGCGTGGGTTCCCCATTCGAGGTTAAAATAACATGGGATGAAAAAGATGAATGGGCATATGGGTGCAAGAGGTTGGTAATGATGAATACAATAAAACAAGATGGCCAAAATATGAGAGTTAATTAGTACTTTCTTCACTCAAGAACCTTATAAAAAGTAGTATGAAATCGGGATAAATAATGTCTAAAGTGCATGATTTTGTGACTATAGCTATAAAAATGTTGTGATGCTAATTTTTAGAAAATATGCAGACTGAAATAATGAAACACAAATAAACACATAAAAACAGAGTAATCACGAAAAATCAGCATTGTTATGCATAAACAAATTTATTCATTCACTTTATTAGTGCTTTGCTATTTACATTCATTTTTTTCATGCATCACTATTTCTTGCATTATACAACAATTAAAATTTCTCTTGCAATATATAAAAATGACTCATAATAAACTTGACTATGAATTGCTCTTAAACAGAGCTTTCCAAAATCTGAACTGAAGTGTTCTAATTCCAACGCATGTTATGCATGCATAAAACAAACTCTTTATTTATTTATCTTTATCTATTCCTAAAATTAAACTCTAATTAAAATAGAACTCTAATGAGCTACAAACTGTATGAAATAGTCAAATTGTTATTTGCTAATTTAGTCTTTATTCACTGGGAAATTACATGCATAAAATATGCATATTCCAACAAATATTAGTTGTTTATCCGAATTTTTCTTCACTTTGTTAAGTTAATAATGCTAATTTTTATGTCTCTAAGTTAAAAAATTTTGTGTTTTGTAATCAATGGAAAGATGAATTATTTAAGCATTTCTCCATGCTCTAAATTACTATTTTATTCAAGATAGATTATGTTTTGTAATATTAAACCACATATAGTTTTTGAGGTCCGAAAAAATCATATGTTTTACATTTAATTTGTATGTAATAAATATCTTCTAGTTTTTATTATAGCCTCAAAGTAAACAATAATAATTCTATTATAAATAAATAGTAACTTAAATGAAATTTTTATCTAATTTAGAGGCGGCCGACAAGATGGTGCGCAAAATACGTGAATCCCGTAAAAAAAAAAAATATGCGAAGATTACCGTTGTCGCGAAGGAAGGGTTGATGTGAAGTTCCCTTCTCATGGGTGATAGCCTCGGGAGGAAAAAACATTCTGCTTGGAAATGGCGACAGAGTAAAGTGGGTAGGAAAAGTCTCGAAGCTCAAGTGAAGGAAGATATGTCTTCATTGGTGCAATTTTTTTTCCCCGACGCAGTGATCAAATTCCTAACCTCGCTATTACGGATTTTGGCTTTAAAATATTTGGTAGCGGAAGCTGTGTCATGTCGGGGAATGGTTTTTCTTCCTGTTTGTGTGGAAGGAGGTACCTTCTAATCCAATTGAGTGCGAGCTCGCCGGTCCGTTAGATCTAGATGAAATCAAGGTTGGTGGGATTGGATTAAAAATATCCATGGAAATGGTGCATGTGGATCTCCCTTTAGGTTCAGGGTAGGATTTCATGGATGTCTAGGGTTAAAAGGGTGATCTGTTACAAATTTGTGGGGGCTAGGTTTTCTAGAAGAAAAATTCTGAATTGGGTTTATTGGTTCTAGGAAAGGAGCGGAAACCCAAGGTATTTTTCTTGAAAATCACTTCTTCCAAGTCTGTTCCATTCAAAGGCTATGTTGGAGAAAATATATAAGGGTAGACCCTGGTTTCTAAATTCCTCTAGTCTATATATTTGACCTTGGTCCTCGAAATTTAACGCACTCGAGAAAAATTCTATGAGACTGCTCTGGTTGAGTTTTCATAATCGCCCTCTAAATTCTAGAACCAGATTCACTTTAAAGGCTATTGCCAATTCCCTCGGCTCGTGGGTCCCGATTTTTAACCCTTCCCTCTTGGCTTGGAGGAATTCTTCGGCTCGGATTTGTGTCGAAATGGATCTGTCCTCCCCTCTCCCAAGTTTAGTTAATTTAAACTCTACTAGGGGCTCTAGATCTCAGTTGATTGACTATGAGGGATTGAATGTTAATTGCTTCTCTTGTGGAAAATTAGGTCATTTGAGGAAGGTTTTCCTAGATAAAATTAAGAGGTCACTTAATACCCCTCCCCCTATCAATTGATTTGAAGAGTGCTCGGATCTCTCCCGTGATCCCTCCCTCCCTTTGACTGTGCTAAGTATGACATACTTGCAGGTCATCCCATTTATGTCTTGGAAATTTCGGGCTTATCGCAGAATTTGACTCCTCGCTCCCTTTTGAAGGAAACGAAGGAAGTTCACAGGGATTCTAGGTCTCTTGCTTCCTTAATTAAAGAAGGTATGGATAAGGGGTAGGCCTCTTCATTGGAAACCCTTAATGGGTGGATTTCAAATAATGATACTTTGGTTATGGATATGCCCTTCACCTCTACTTGGTGAAAAGGAGGATGGGGAGATTGAACCAAAGGGATTTGTTCTGATCTAGATCCTTCCAAATTAGTTGTTTACCAAGAAGGTTTAGGGTCAGCCTTATGTGGTTCTTTTGGCAAGAGGGGTAGAAAATCTAAATAGGAGGTCTCTCGAATAGAAGTTGATTCAGAAAGTAGAGTACCTGAAATTTGACATTTTTATTCTGGAAGGTGAAAATCCTTCCATGTTTCCAATGAAGTTATTTTCCTAGAATGTAAGAGGACTTAAAACCTTTGAAAAACAAATATTTCTAAAGTGTTATATCCTCTCCTCAGTGGAATGTTTGGTTCTTTTACAGAAACAAATTTGTCCATCACGGAAGTGATAATATGTGGAGAAAAGTTGGAAGAGGATGGAAAGGGGTTTTCTTGGGTTAAATCTGGTGCTTTTAGGGGTCTTGACATTCTATGGAAGGAAGGATTTGTTAATTTAGAACTACAAGCTCAAGTACCCCAATTGGAAACTAATAAGTGTTATCGTTCGATGTTCTCATTTTAGTTTCTTTATCTTTAATGTGTATGCCCCTAATAGTATACTTGGAAAAAGAAATATTTGGTCGGATCTTCTTCAATTAGCCTCTACTCGGGTGATCAATTTTTCATCTTGGGAGAGGATTTTAATGTCATCTCGATTGTAAAGAAAAGAAAGGAAGTATTAATAGAAACCTACGAGTCTCAATTATAATTCTATTGATTTATTAGGTAAAACGCTCTGTATGATCCGGAGCCTAAGCAATGATGGTTCACCCGGGAGTAACAGGAGAAAGGGATTTAGTAATATTGTTGAAAGAGAAGATAGTTTTTGTTAGGATTAATATTATTGTTTAAACATTATTAATCATAATTATTATTTGTAATATAATATGAGTTGGTTAAAAATCATATTATTAATTGTTAGGTTTGTTATTATATTTGTTTATATGTGAATTTGTTAATAAACAACTTACGTATATAGGAAATGCGAGATATTTGTGGGTTGAGTAGTTCAAGCAGTTTCCTATATTCTAGGGATGTAAAATCCTATTTATATGGGTTAAATAATATATTGAATATAGAAGAAATATATCAGTATTCATTGTATAAACTGGTGTTGTGTTTTCATTTGGTATCAGAGCAATGGAATTCTGAGAATCGGTAGGGGTGATTATTCAAATATCTTGCCTTGACATATGAGTGTCTTTGCAGTTATGTTCGTGTGAGGAGCCGTGAGCTTATCAAATATCAGAGCGAAGTTTTTTTATTTTTATTTTTTTTCTTTTCTATAATGTTTTAATTATTGTTACGGGAATCTTCTGTGTTTAACTGCCCCCGTCAATGAGACAACAAAGATAAAGCACTTTCTATAGTCTGTGGAAAGGCGTCACTGAAATATTTGGGCAATGCTGGTGGTGTGACCAACCATACATATTATTCAAAGCAATCTGTGAGAGATATATATCTGTGTGGAATAACTTTTTTGTTTACAAATCATCCTTGCATCAAGATTCATGTCCAGCATTGTTCAACATTTTGGCATTGGAGTAAAATAATTGTATCAGAACGTATTGATAGATAGGTTGTGCACTGTCAAAATTTGGCATCGGTAATAAAAGGTGTTTGGAAGTAGTGTCAACAACAACTGCTGTCGACATTAAGCGCAATCCAAATCTCTCCGACTCAGATCTGCCTTTCTTCTCTCTGATCTATGTGACTTGTGGTGCAATTATTTCAATGTCATTGTTCCAAATGAAGCAGCTACACACTACGGTCCTTCTTCCTGTCACAAGATCTATAGATAATCACGTATTCTTGTTGTTTTCCCATGTTTAATTTCTAAAATTATTTGATCAGCTGTAAAAGTGGAAAAATTGTGTGATTGGTTCTACTCTGTGCCTTGGAGAATTGGAGTAGACACAACATTCTTTAGGGACCTGATTATATTGTGTGGTGTCAATTAATTTGTCTACATTCTTAAATTACATATCAAATGGACATCAAAGACGTATGAAACGTGTCTAACCTGCGATCTCTATCGACTCTGGTGGAGTGCGTAGAGAATATACCAACAATATTTTGATGCAGATTCATCCAGAGCTTGTCAAATTCCACAGCCGGTCTGTCAAGGCTAAACACCTATGTGCAATAGGTATTGCAGTCGATTGGTCTTACTTTAAAAGTCATAGTTAAGTAAAATATTTAATGTTTTAGCTTTTCTTGGTCTGAGTCCATAGTTTTGTAATTAGTTTTGTAACTATTAGTCATGAATTGAATTCTAGGTGTCATTTATGCTCTATCCACGTTAAAGTTTCTTATAATGATCATTAGTTGTCAAAAGTTTCTTATAATGATCAAAAGTTACAATTGTCATGATGTAAAAGAAGATTCCAATGTGTATCATTATAAAGTATCTCAATAGTATTAGTTTAAAATGATTCGATATTCTAGAGTCATTTTCATTTAAAAAGTAATCTCATTTTATTACTTTTTAAAAATTTAGTCAAATTTTCTTGTCCGAGTCAAAAGAGTCATCAAATTTGTAATATCGTCAAAAGTATTGTTTTAGGTTTAGGGTGTTCAAAGTCAAGAGTTAATTATCAAAATGTCATAGTTTGTGTCATCAAATTTGTGTATTCATAAGTCGTTTATAGTCAAATTGTCAAATTTTCAAAAATTGTTAAAAAAAAAAAAAAATTGCCTCACACGATACATTTTCGGTGGAATCCGACGTTCGAGTTGTAATTGTGCTTCATGATCACATCCGGCTGATTTAGTAGCATATCAATGGAGGATGGAGGCACAAGAGGATGGAGGTCATTCAGCAACCTCTTGTCAACCGCTAATGACGGGGCTGCACAGATGGTTTGGTGACATGTATGCAGTGTGGTTTCTATTTTTAGTTCATTTTTACAGTGTGATGGTTTGCTAAATAAACCCTTTTCAGATTTTTTTGGAGGAGTCATGTTTTCATAATACTCACTTTTGGGAGCTAGGAGAATATTTCAAGGTAGACTCAAGGGATGGTTATCCAGCTAGTGTGAAGCTTGTGGATCTTGGAGATTCAGAATTCGGGAACCAGGGAGGAAGGGAAAGTCCCACAGGAACCCAAAGAGGAAGGGAGCATTCCTACATAATTCAACTCGACACTACGCCTTTACGAGGGTAAAGAGATAATATATGGATTTTTTACCTGGTCTAAGAAGTGTTTTTAGGAGGTGGTTCAATTTCTTTGAATATGGTTCTTTGTCGTGTTAACATTAAGGGGGTGAAGATTAGTGATTAATAATGTTCACACTAAGGGGGTGAATGTTAGGATTAATATTATTGTTTAAACATTATTAATCATAATTATTATTTGTAATATAATATGAGTTGGTTAACAACTCATATTATTAATTGTTAGGTTTGTTATTATATTTGTTTATATGTGAAGTTGTTAATAAACAACTTACGTATATAGGAAATGTGAGATATTTGTGGGTTGGGTAGTTCAAGCAGTTTCCTATATTCTAGGGATGTAAAATCCTATTTATATGGGTTAAATAATATATTGAATATAGAAGAAATATATCATTATTCATTGTATAAACTAGTGTTGTGTTTTCAATTTTTGGTTTGCCCTAATTTGTCTCTTAAAGACATTTTTATGGAGAGACTCGTTCTTCCTTGGTCCGGATCGAGATCATTTTCTCGGTGTGCCTCGTGGTCAGCTTTGATTAAGCTCCTCACAAATCATCTTTCAAGTTTGAACTTATATGGCAAAGAGATTCTTCTTTTGAAGGGTGGATTAATCTCTGGTGAAATTCTTATCAAGTTGATGGCTCTAAGATGTTTGTACCGGCATAAAAGTCAAGAGACCGAAAAAGGACTTGCTAGAGTTAAGTGGTAAGTTCTTCAAAATATTTTTCAAGAAAAATCTCGTGTGGAATCTGAATTGAAAGCTCTTAATTTAAAAGTGTTCAATTATGGGATGGATCAAGAGGATTTTGTTTTGGAGAAGTCCCTCCTAGGTGAAGCTGGGTGAGTTTCTCCTAGAGAGGAAATTTATTGGAAACAAAAATCAAGTGAGCTTTGGCCATTTCCCTTCGATTGAAAGTAGTTTTGGATCTTCTTGTCTCCCAAGAACAAATGGGTTTTATGCCCGCGAGATCAATATTAGAGGGAGTAATTTTGTCCCAAGAGTGACTCACTCCCTTTCTTCTAATAATGCTCTAGGTATGCTCTTGAAGCTTGATATCAACAAGGCTTATGATAAGATGAACTTTAGATTTCTCATTAGAGCAATTCGGAAGTTTCGCTTCTCCAAGATATTGTGTGACTGGATCTTAAGTTGTATTTCTAGCCCTTCTTTCTCTGTTTTGATAAATGGGAGTGTTGAGGGTATATAATTTAGCAACAGAGGCATTAGGAAAGGGGACCCTTTGTCCTCCTTTCTCTATATCCGGTTGTTGAATCTCTTGGCAGTCTATCGGGAAAATATGGTGGAAGGTAAATTCAGGGGTTTGAAAATTACAAATGGAGTCCCTCCTCTCTACCACCAAAAATTCACGGATGATACCTTTTTTTTGGAAAGGATAGTATTCGTGAAGCTAAGGAGTTAAAAGTAACATTAGATGGTTACTGAAAGCAACCGGGCAAGAAGTTAGTCTTCTTAAATCCTGCATCTTCTTCTTCAATGTCTCTCCACAACTTGAAGCTATAATTCTAAATATCTTGATTAAAAAGGGTTGTTTTCTGGTCAAATATCTTGGTATCTCCTTATTTAAAGGTTTTGTTGAGGCTTATTTTTGTAAGGACTTGCTCTCCTCTTTGGAGGTTAAGTTAAACTCTTGGAAAGGAAAATGGATCTCCCTATTTGGGAGGTTGATTCTTATTAAAGTGCTTCCTGTGCATCTTCTATGTATTTTATCTCTATTCTCAAAATTCCCAAAGGTGTTTTGGAGAAGTTAAAGGTTATTTTGAGAAAGTTTCTTTTTCGTGAAGGTCTCTATGGAGAAAATAATATTCCGTTGATCGGTTGGGATAATCTTGCTAAACCTAAAGCGCTTGGATGAGATGGGATTCTTAATATGGGTTTACAAAATTTGGAACTTGATGCTAAGTTGGTCTAGAACCTGATTTCCAATCCCAACAAATCATCTCGGTCTGCAAGTGTTTCAAAAGAAACACTTGGGATCCCCTCTTCAAGAATCTATCCTCCGTATTGTGAACCCTCCTAGGGATCCCATATCCGGAACTTTATGCTTGATTGTAGATCTTTGTTTTTTTATAATGTTGAATGGAGATTGGGAATGGTGAAAATCCCTTTTTGGGATTATCCTTGTAATGGTTTCCCTACTCTTGGCGAAATTCCGAGTTTCAAGGATTAAAGGAAGGTTGCTTGAATAATGGGGTCCGTTTGTTTCTAACTATGGACTTATGGTTGACCCTCTTCCTCCGTGTTACAATGTAAAAACCTAGATCATTTGGGTCTTTTGGATGAAAATAATAAGAATTTCATGTCTTCTCTAAAGGATAGACAAGTTATGTTATCTAATAAACATGATGAAATTATCTGGACCATTGCTTCCTTGGGTTCTTACTCCCCTCATATCGGTTATCTTATGTTACATACGGAGGTTCTTTGTTGAGAATAGTATTTGGAAGGATTGTTGGGAACACTCTTGCCTTCGAAGGTGGATCTTTTCTCTTGGATGGATTTCCAAGGTAAAATTCTTACTCAGGAAAGAAGGAAAAAAATTGGGTTTCAGGAACCACTAGATGTATTTTGTGTGGAAAGATAGAGGAAGATAGGGATCATCTATTATTGCACCGCCCCTTTTCAGTGAAATGTTGGAATTGGTTGTGTTCCAAACTCAACCTCCCTTATGTTTAGCCTAACTTCCTCCATGAAGCCATCTTGGCTTGTCCTATTAAATTCCGATCAGGTGCTCTCTCTTCCATTTGGTTTTTAGCCTTTGGCTTCTCCTTTGGAACATCGGTGGGAAAGGAATAAAAGGATCTTCAAGGAGGAAAGCAACTAAGTTGAATTGGTCCTTTTTAGGTTGGAAGGAGCTATATCTAAAGTAGTGTCCTCAAATTGGTCTAGATATTGTCCTTTTACTTCACAAGATAGGGTGTTAGAAAGGAGTTGGCCAAATATTATCAAACCAAGGGATAATGCCTTGAAATATTCTCTTCCTTCCTCCTTGGCTAGGAGAAATGTTAAATGGTCCCCACCTCCCCTAGCTTATTTAAGATTAATTTTGGTGGGGCTGTGTGAGGGAACCATGGGGCTTGGTGCTAGTTTCTGGTTCACATATTGTTGGGTAAGGTGGTGGGAGATGCTTCCTATAAGCTCAAAGTTGGCACGTGAAATTATACTTTGAATCGCGAACTCTTAGCAAGGGTCTACTCTTAGTTGCCTCTCTTAAAATTGAGAACCTGGAGATTGAAGGTGATTCCTTGGTCATTATCAATGTCATTATTAAAAAAAGAGCCTTATCATGGAAACTTGATTGGGGTGTTCAAAATTTTTATAGCAATTATCCAAATTCAACAATTGGAGTATCAGGCATGTGTATAGGGAGGGTAATCGGTGTCTTTGATTGTTTGGATAATAAAGGGATTGAGAAAATCCTTGGGAGAAGATGAAAAGTAATTTCTCGTGTGGGAGGGCCTTAATACAATTATCTCAAATGATTCTCCTTGTCATGGAAATGACGGAAGTTATTTCCCATGTGCGAGGGATTGGGATTATACTTAAGGTGGTTGCGTAGAATGCATTTACCTAATTTCATTTAGCTTCTATAGTGGATCCTCCTTGGGCCACCAAGCTTTCTTTGTCATGCGATATGCGCGAGATGAATTTATGGAACAAGGTATCCGAATGTAGGTTGAAGAAGACTTTTCGTATCACTTGTGCTGATGATATGGAGGTTGTTAAACTGGTCACGGGGTTAGAATTTCTGAATGTGGAAGGGTGGCCAAGGATTAATAGCGGCATTACATCGATATTTGTCAAGAATTTTCTTGTCCTTTGTCACTCGAAAGTGGAGGTGGTAAATCTCGCCACTCACCTTTGGATATGACCCTCTTTTGCGAGAATTTTACCTCCGAGGTTTCTAATTTAAATCTTGTGTCTTGGCCGGTGACCGAAGGCGATCCGGGTTCTATTGGGTTTAATTTTGTGGACTTCTTTGAAATGGAGAAGTTGTTCAAGGTGTTGTTGGAGTTTACCGAGTATTTAGTGGTTTTCGCAAAGGAGAAAATCTATGGTCGGGCTCACAATAAACTCCCTAACGTGAAAGCCCTTAGTTTTCCATTGAGCCGATGTTGAGTTGGTGAATGGGGCTGTGAGCATCTGCAAGAGATGCCTTTGAGTATATTTGGAGGAGTTGGCTCAAATAAAACACTGCTGATGGGGACTCTGATATGGATCTCGAGTCTGCATGGAGGGTCTCAATATTTCGATAGATGTTGTTAATTAGGTGTTAGCAGGTCTTAGTAGTAGGATATAGAGTAAAATCTAGTTTTTCTTAGTATGTCAAAGTGTGACTGGTTGTGATTTTTTATGAACACTTGAGGTTTAGCCTTTTTTTTTTAAAATAGGGAATGTGTCCCTTCAACCCACCTTATCAATAAAAAAATTATTATAGTTTTAATAGGATGTACAAAATTACAATTTCATTGATCGCTATTAATTGTATAACAAATCTTATTCATGAATAACAAATAGTTTCTTTCTTTCTTTTATCTAATATTTTTATACCAACAATTTGACATTGAATTCCAGAGGACATTTATAGCCCAAAATATATGAGAAGTAAAATATAAGTTTTATTGTGAATCTACACAAATAACATTTGAACAAAACTATGTTTAAGACATGACATTAATGTGGTAGAAATGAAATGTTGAAAGATTCATTCCCTAATTTAATGAAACTATGGAAAATAGTTCTCACACTTCCAACAAGTACATCAATGTGTGAAATATGATTTTCTAAGTGAAATAGATTTCAAAATATTTATAGGTCTAGAATTTTCTTGGATATATTAAACACATTAATGTTTTAATCTCTTTCTACACCTCAAAAGTTGGATATAGTAGATTGGAATGAGGTATATGAGGAATGGAAAAGAATGAAATCTCATATACCTCTTCCTTTGAGTGATGCAATTTGAACATGTAATTACTTTTTAGAACTCTTGATTATTTAATTTAACTACCTTTTAAGATTTATTATTGATTTTTCAATATTTAATAATTTTTGAATTTTTCATTTTTATGTTTTATAAAATAAAAATCTATATTAAAATATAATTAAGATTTGATTATTTCAATTCAAAGGCGATGTATTATTCAATATATCACCTAGAAATATCAATCTTAACCCAACCCTTCAAGTTAAAATATAGGGAGCCTTTCAAATTTAATCACCTGGTCATATTATTCATCATCCAATTTTTATCGCCACAATGCCTTCATATTATTTTGGTATAAATCATTAGAAATATTTTTCGTTGCCTACGATTGCGAACAAGTTCTTGTTACCGGTTTTCTCTAGTAAAAAAGGACCATGTATGGTTCGTAGACCCTCTTAGTGCATCTTGGGGGCTAGGGTTATGTGATATATAGACCCTCCTTGTGTCTCTCAGTAAAGAATGATCCCGTATTATTAATATGGCCCTCCAATATCTCGGGTGTTGTTATCTTCCCAGAAATTGTGTATTTTTGTCTCAGTTTTTAATTTTTTTGGGTAAGATGTCTTTCAGAATGTCCTTGTGAAGGTCTGTGAAGGTAGAGTTGTTTTCCAATAGTTAGTCATTTTTTGAGTGTTGAGTTTTTGAGGCTTTCCCTTTTTTTTGTGGGAATTTTGAGTTTTGATGTTCCTTATGTCCCATGTTCCATCGGGCTCCCAATTAACCGATTCTCTACCTTCTCTCGCATTGAATTGATTTCACTTTATTTTGTGGGTACTTCAGCTTTGCATGAGAACTCACATCGTAATGTCCCAAGGACAGCGTGTGAGTTTATGTTGGCTTACCCAATTTGAATGTATTGCATACATTTCAGCTTTTCGCGTACCACATGTCCCTAATGCTTCCCAAAATCCATTTCCCTTCAATCCCATTTTTTCCACATCCCATTCACTGTAGGTTTTTCATATTTTCACATCCCAAGTGTCCCAAAGATCACGCGGGCGCTTGTGAACATTTTCTCCACCATATCCACATTCCACTGTCTTGAGTTGGTGCAGTGCATTAATTTTTGCATTCAATTCCCCCACCGACCTACTCAAAATAGAGCATGTATAAATACCTAGGGTAACCATTTATTTTTACCATTCTCCCTACATTTGTTGTTATTTTATGTTCCATTCACTCTCTCCATTGTTTGTAGCCATGGCAAGGTCCTTTTTCTAGTGTTTTTCAAAATTTCCAGGTGCAACATGTTCCAGCAGAGGTTGTGAATTACTAGAGAAAATTTTGGAGGATCAATAATTCCATGCATAGGTCTTTCTTCCCTTTCGCACGAGCCTATTCTCCACTATATTTTCTCTAGCAAGTTGTTCTTCACTATGAAGATTCATTACAAAGGACATGAACATCTATCTTCATTGGAAACAACCATACCCAAGATAAGAGATAGTGATGCTCAACACCTTGACTTGGATGATTTTTGGGTGTGGCTTGACTACAAGAACCCTACTCCCATTTCTCAATTAATCAAGGAAAGTAAAATTTCTCACGCTGGGGTTTTCTAGTTTCTGTTCAATGTGTTGACACTGTGTTAGCCTATGGCTCTTACTTCAACCCAGATACAAAAGAGATCATTGATCCTCACGGGTAGGTAGTTGCTTGATTAGATGCTAATTGTATTAGTACCTCCCTCAGAATTCTAGTAATGGAAGATTCAAACTCTCTCACCAAGGGTTAGGCCCAGACTTCTATTTGATCACAACATTGAATAGTATAAGAGCAGGGTGGCCAAGTCCTAGTTCAAAAACCGAAAGAAAGGGTCCTCAAGACTGTCAAAATCTATGTATAGGATTGACTTCAAGGAATATTTTTCAGATGTCATCACCCTCCTTGCTATAATAATGGGGATGCCCTCGACCAATGAGTTCCACTTTTGGATGTGCCCTTATATCAACATCATATGTGAAGGAAAACAAATCCTGAATTAGGGAGAGATAATCTATGATAGTCTTACTGAACAACTTGCCAATGTTCAAAGGACTAAGAATTTCTATATGACTTCCTATTTGATGTACACTATTACTGCATACAAGGAATGGTTGGGGTTCTCTCTTGATGAAAAAAATGCTCCTATTTATGAGTATTGTCCACAGTTGACTTTGAATATTAGTAATCACCATTTCAGAAGGGTGAATGATGCCTTCACCATGTATATTGTTATATTGTTGGAGGAAACACAACTTAGAGATTCTCGAAGGAGGCTAAACAATTGATTAATGTCTATGGGAGTTATTATATTCAATTCAGAAATTTTCTTACATATGGTTGGCTAGATTTGAGGGAACACCCCTGAAACTCCCTATGTATTGTAGTGATAAAATGGCCCTAGTTGAAATATGTAGGTAGTTGGATAAGCTTCACAAAACTTGTAGAGATAAGAATATTACAGGCATCTAGTTTCCAATCACATTGGGTAACTATACTTGTAAGATTGCTTTGGATGCCCAAAATGTGGATAGAAAAATTGCTCCCCTCACTCTTCATTATTTCAAACCAAGGAATTTCTTGATATCAAGGGCTTTATTGCCAATAATTTTAGAATGGGTTTCCATCATCTTGCTGATAGTGAAGACTACTGGGCTGATTGTTCTGATGATTATGAAGCTAGAAGAAGGTATTATGGCAGATTATCTCTTGTAAAATCAAAGATTTTTATGTGTACAAGGTACCAGATGGAATACAAGATGATGATCAAGAACTACAGTCCCTTGAATATGAAAGGTCTATCGAAACACTCCTATTGAAACCATTGATTGGTTTGTTAAGGAAAGGGATGATTTGAAGGAACTCATAAACCCTGTCTTGGTGAGAACCAAAATTTGGTTTGATAGGAAAATGAATATTTTTAGAGTAGGTAAGTCAAGGTCTTCCTCCCAGGAAGCCTTAAATCCTCGAAGGAAATTCCTATGGTGACCCCTGAGGCACATGTAAAATATGTTCCCTCTTCACTTGAACCTTTAATTCTAGTATACATGAAGAAAGGGAAGGTGTTTCACCTTTTTCTTTGAAGTGTTGATGAAACAGATAGGGTAACGGGAATAGGAGGAATACTGCTCAAATTTCAGTTGATGGGTTGCTGCACATGTGTGACTTCCGAATACACACACCTGATCATGAGAGATTCCTTTTGGCTAAGAGGAACTACCTGTAATGCAAACAAGACCACTAGAAGAAATTAAACAATGTGGGAAGTGAACGCTTAGCATGAAGCTAGATCAGGAAGTATGATACTTCCTAGATGGCTGTCATCCACCTGTTTTAAAAATTAATGTTATAAAAAATTAAATCCTATTTTTATTTTGAAATGATTTAGGTATCTCACTTAAAACACAATAAGAAAATAGATCTAATCTAACAGGCTAAGCTAGAATAGAATCCAAAGGTCAAATGATTGGTTTTGGGTCTTTGCAGGTCTGATAAAGGTCTTGGGTAGGTCACAAGTGAATGAGGGTGAGGTAAAATTAGGTGGGTAGGTCTCTATTCAGGGTTGTGTGGGAAAACACAGAGACCGCAGCCGGTCGAGGTGACCTGATGATTAGGTATAATCGGCATCTAGTTAATGTGAAATTTGGAAATGTAATGTAACAGGGTTTTGGTCTCCTTTATGATTGCACAAAGGATTTTGGTTGGTTAGGACGAGGTATTGGGTGACTGGAGTAGGCTTTTGCAAGGTTTTAATGGGTCTATGGAGGTGAAAATGTTGGAGAAGGTCAATAGGGAGCAAGATAAACAATGGGTGATAAAATAATGATGAAATGAAATAAACCAGAGAAGTATGACATTATACTTACTTGGATTTCATTCTTGAAAGTTTGTGTGTGAAGGATGGTGGTGCTAATGATGGGTTTGAAGGTTGCAAGTGATCACCAACCTGAATAAAAGATTTTGCACGGGTTGCATGCACACTCCTCTTTGCTTAGATAGATTAGACCGTGGTCAGGATGGATGTGCAGGAGAAGATGCTCAATCTCCTTCCTTGGATGTGAGTTTTCGTTGGAATTTTCTCTCACGAACATGTGTTATCTCTCTAAGATTTTGTTCTTTCTCATCAAATTTTTCCGAATGTTTGCCAACCTTGAGAATAAGGTAGTTTAGGGTTTAAAAGGGATAACGCGGTGGTCCGGCTTAATCTGGCGATGGTTAGGAATAACCGATGTCGATCAAGGCGGGATTTCCTAAGTTTACTAAACTTAGGAGATCCTCCTAATTTTCTCCGGTCTCATGTCGTTATCCTGTGGATTAGACTCGGGAACCTCTTATGAGCATGCGGGAATGTGGTTAGAGGGAATGTAGGCATTCATTTTCGGGGTTTGGGTAAGTCTTAGTTAGTTATGGTAACTTGCTAAGAATAGGTCTTAGGTTGAGTTAGCTTGGTGAGGTGTCTAAGTGAACTATATGTGTAGATATTATTTAAATAAGATATTTAAATAATAAATATAGTGAGGATAATGCATTAATTTAATTTAATTAATTAAATTAATATTAGTGGGGAGAAGGGGGTCATGGCTAGGTAAATGTAAAAAAGGGTGCTTATATGTCAAAGGATGAAAAGGGAGTGTGACCTAATTTTAGTGTCTGCATTTTGCCCCTTTTTGTTGTGTAGCTTGTATTGGGAAGTGACGCTAACAAAAATAAGATGTGGTTGCCCCATGTGAGGGTGAAGGTGATCCCCCTCAAACTAGGAACTGACGAGGCAACAAGCTGAAGTGGTGAGTGGTTTGATAAAAGGTAAATGTGAAGAAAAGGAAAATGGGACAGGGAAAAAGGGGTGAAAGGTCTACTCGGGTGATCTAGGTAATGGGTCAGGGTCAAAGGTAGCAGCAGTCAAACACACGCACACATATAAACTGCAGCATGCTATCGGTTGAAGAAGCGGCAAAATCTACATCGTTTAACATCCATAGGTTTATCCAAACAAGGTTGAAGTGAATCCGGTATCCAAGGTATAGGATAAGGTCAAGAAACAAAATGTAGGTTAGGTGTAGGAACGTTTAGGTATGTTTTGGTACACCAAAGGTAGGGTCAGGATAAATGGTCATGACAATAGGCTAGGTAAGGTCATTAGGTCAATCAACACAAGTAACAGTGCCACAAGGTATAGAAAACACATGAGGTCAAAGGTCACTAGCAATGGTCTAGGTCCAAATATCTAGGTCACAACATGGGTAAGGCCGAGGTAAGGGTAAAATAATGAGTCCCCAAAGGAGGAAAAATGGAGGTAGGAAGTGATGAGGTCAGGAAAGGTAAGCTAATGGGTTGGGTAAAGGTATGGGGTAAAGAGAAAGGTAGAGGGTGGGGTAAAATGGAAAAGTAAGGGCAATGTGTAGGTAAGGGTGACTGATGGCGGTCATGGATAACCGACGTCGGTATAGGAAAATTGGTGACGGTTAGGTAGGGCACGAGACTAATGCCAGTTGAGGGGAACCGACGTCGGTTAGGTCGAGTTTGGTATAAAAACAAAAAATCCACATTTTATTATTCATTTGTGAATTACAAAGTGAAGAAAGGACCAAAAAGAGAGAAAAGTGAGAAAATCATAAGGAGGAAATGGGACAGTGAGCTCATAGTGTGAGTTGACAGTGGTTGGGTTGGTGAGTAGTGGGTCCACGAGATCTTAACGAGGGATTCAAGTGGTCGAATGGTGTAGGTAGATATTTGGTGATGGCAGAGGTAGGAGAGGGATCGGGTGGACCACCAACACAACGACTAGATGTGCCACCGAGACGGTGGTAGCACGATGAGGTAAGTGCCGAACTCTTTAGTGTTAATTAGATAGAGTAGATGGTGTAATAATTGGTATTTGTAGATTTTTGTGGGTGTTTGTATTTTGTGGGTGGGAAAAAAGTTAAATCATGTATGGGGAAAATGGGAAAAAAGAAGGGGGGGGGTAGGAAATTGGATAGGTGGGGTGGGTAGGGGTGTTGGGGTAGTGTAGGTCAGATAGGTGGGGTAAAAGGGATAGGTGGGAGGGATTAGAAAAAAGGGGGTTTGGGAAGTTCTGATTTTTCCATGAAGGTGACCAAAGCATCGTCAAGTTTGGCCGGTGTCGGTCGGGTAGAACTGGGATTGGTCAAGTTGAACCGATATTGGTCACTATATAGGTGACCGATGCCATTTTAAGGGTGACCGGAGTCGGTTAGGCTGAACGCACTGTTCAATATTTTAGGAAAAAGGGTCCAAAAAATGATGTAGGTTAGGTGGTTGAGATGGGTAAGGTAAAAATAGGGTGGTGGGTAATGATAAGTGATGAATAAGGTCATGGTAAAGGTAGATTAATGTTGTTCCTTAGATTAGATGTAGGGTCGCTCACATTTACATATGCGATAAAGGGTTCCACCATTATTGGTGACACTACGCGGCCTAACGAGCCTGTTGGAGCTACAACACATGGAGGCAGTGGGCTTGAGTGGTATTTGGTGCTACCAACATGTTGTTCGGTAGCCTAGTTTGATGGTTGCACTCATCGATAGATGGGACTCCGTGACCAACACGTTCCACCTTCCGATGGGTGAGATGACTATCACCCTAGAGGACGTGTTCCAGATTCTGAGGTTACCCATATTGCGGACCCAGGTGTACTCTATCTCCTTCAAGGCCTCAGAGGAGCTAATCGGGACCATATTTGGTGAGGGGACGGCAGAGCTGAGCTTCTATAGCGCCAGTCTGAGCTACGATGAGATGTACCTAGCCCATTTGGATGAGACGAGGCTAGTACTTTTATTGATGAAGGCAAAGCAGTGTGCTATGCACCTTGCCTAATGTAAAGGGTGGACGATTTCCCTAATCACTGATGGGGGTGCTCCACGATATGATGGTGCATGAGACATGCTTTTCCTAGGCACCAACATTCTTGGTGCAGCTTTACAAGGAGTTGTGGGCGTATGGGCGGCTACGCAGTTTAGCCTATGTTGTACATTTATACTACACTACTAGGCCTACGAGCACATAGTCTGTGTTTAACCTATAGGGATTCCCTAAGTAGATGCATTCCCACCGAGATGTGTGTAGTTGGGATACAGGAGATGGGTGCGATTGCAGGAGAGCGGAGGTCAGATAGGCCGACATATGATGTGGCCCATTTTTGGTAGTTGTTGGAGGGTTGTTCGGAGTGGACATTATTTGGAGGCCATATGTGGGATTCCCTTCATATAGGCACATGTATGAGGAGCTAGCTGAGCTCCAGCTAGAGAGGTGGATACAAGGTCACCATGTCGGGGAGGATGAGATGATCTTGGTCGGCGAGGTCCGAAGCAGCGATTTGGGCTTTTATAGGATATTCCTCTGCCCTTCCCATAGTATCGAGAGAGATGATGTGGAGAGGCCTCTCCCTCTACCATAGCCTACTGAGTGCCTATGAGAGAGGAGGCTTGAGTGGATCGGAGGATTGATGATTCTAGATGCAATGATAGGTATAAGCAGTGATGGGTGGCTCGATTATGAGCCATACCCCGCAAACCAGAGGCGATCAAATTTAGCTACCGTGATAGTGTAGAGAGACACCCTATAGGGGTAGGTAACGATGCTAATCACATAGATAGGTATACTACAGACACACTTGGAGGGGTAAGAGGTAGAGCTAGTGGAGCTATGAGTACAGGTGGCCAGTTTGTAGGCCCAGATGGCAGAGGGAGAGGGTGGAGGAGATGGAGACAAAGATGGTTAGGTGGAAACCCTACAAGCTTAGGTGGTAGGATTACAGGGCCATTTGGCCACAACCCAGGCACAGATTGGGGTCTTACGAGCCCGGATACGGGAGCATGGGACAATGGGCACAACCACATGCACGAGGGGTAGGGGCTCCACCACAGTGCGAGCAGATGATCCCAATTCATAGGTTGACGTAGGGTAGATACATGGGCCGAGACCTATGGGACCACCACAAACCATGCCTATATCCAGGCTACAGGATGCCTTAGGTGAGGTGAGATACTATCAAGACCAGCTC
Source organism: Taxus wallichiana var. yunnanensis (assembly GCA_018340775.1). Lineage (NCBI taxonomy): Eukaryota > Viridiplantae > Streptophyta > Pinopsida > Cupressales > Taxaceae > Taxus > Taxus wallichiana. The sequence continues at coordinate 363,850,603 of CM031244.1, read as the reverse complement.
ATGGTAGCCATGATAGAACTCCTCTCTTACAGAGAGTACAAATCACAACAAAGGCCTAGTGAGAGGATGAGATCCCGTACACATAGTGTGGAGAGTATAGAAGGGCAGCGAGCTCGAGGCTTGATCGGGGAGAGGCCACTAGTGCACTGATGACAGAGTGAGGTGATGTGCGGTAGGGGTGTAAAAGGCCGAGGGTGTAGGTGACACGGAGATGGAGGACATCTGGTGAGATGTTTGATATGCATCCTCCCTATTTTTATGTATACTAGCGTTTATTGTTGATATATATGCTGGAATTGTGTGCCATATATTTTTGTATTTTTGATCACCTACCGCCTGTGTGCTTGAAGATTTTTGTATGGATTCATTATTTTGTATATATGAGACTAGCCTGCATGCCGATGACATTTTGTATTGTATATCAGGCTGCGTGCTGGCATTTTTGATATGATGGCCATGATGAGACATACATGTATTTTGAGATACACATTTATTGATTTATATGATGAGATTCATGAGATTTTGTGATGCATTGATGTGTTTATGAGATATTGGTTTTATGGCTTGTGTTAGATGATATATGGATTTGTTATTTTAATGTGGTTTGAAATTAGGTGAGTTAGGCATGATGGAGTTACATTGGTTTTAGGCATGGATCGAGTCAGGTTTGGTGAGGCATGGATCGAGTCAAGTTATAGGCATGGATCGAGTCAGGTTATAGACATGGATTGAGTCGATTGCATGCATGGATCGAGTCGGGTTATAGGCATGGATCGAGTCGGGTTATAGACATGGAGCGAGTCGGGTTATAGGCATGGATTGAGTCGATTATATGCATGGTTGATTTGAAAGGAGGTGTAGTTATGATTCATTATGTTGGTAATGAATGATCATGGGTCATATGTGAAATGTAATATAACCTATGCATAGTGATGATAGAGAGATGGTAAGTGTAATAGATGTATGCTATGGTAAACAACTTGTTATGTATGTGGCTTGATTTCCAATATTGTTAGAAAATGGGAACTAAGTGAAATGTGGGATAAATGGTGAGTTAGGAATGGTTGATAAATTGTTTAGGGTAGAGAAATGGCCGAGCTAACCTCAAAGAGCCCCATGCCCTTGGAGTGCTACCTACATAGTCCTGGCAAAAAGGAACCTTAGGTTGATGTAGTTCTCCCATAGCAAGGGAAGAAAATGAGTCAATAGGTGCAGGCCTATTGTGGGTTTAGGTTTGTTAGGTGTGCGTAGATTATAGGTAAAACGATGTAGGTGAAGGAAATTGTGGTGAAAGAAGAGGATTACCCCAAAGGTAAGCGTTGAGTACCAAGTCCCATATAAGGTAATCAAAATGTCAACAAAGATGGTTAAAATATAAGAGGTGGGAAATAGAGCCACTTGATTGGGCATAATCATACCGAGTAGATCATACCTTGAAGGGGGTGATGAACACAAGACCTGAAAGGCATTGCACAATTAACTATTCTACTATTAAGGTAGTCAAATTTGAATGTCAAAATTCCAAGATTTCCCTTGAGGTGATGTAGGAAATGAGAGTGGAAATGGAAATATGGGTGAAAGGTAGTTAATTTTATATTTTTTGAGTGACGGGGCTTTTGGGCAAGAGGTCAAAGGTCACAATGGGTAATTCCATGACGAAAAAAGTTTTTTGTTTTGATAGACTAATCGATGCGGGAAGTCTATATCGGATAAATAATATGGTACTCCTTGAGGTCTTCGTGAAGTTGATCGACATGGGAAGCTTCATTTTCTCTCGGTTTTCTTTTTACACATAGCCTGTGCTTCAAGGGAGCATTTTATTTATAGTAGTAATTTTGTCAAGAGGAAGATTTCCTTTTGAGGGAGTCATCTTTTTATTAGAAGTTTGACTCAAGGAGTCTGGTCCCATGTGAGGTTTTTAAAGTCATGGATAAGACCAAGGTGGAGGATAGGACTCTTGTTCGAAAGAAAGTGTGGAAGCGACCATTGGGTCTCATCTAAAGGTAGACAAAAATATCCATGAGAATCATGCTATGCGTAGTGCCATGGTACACATATGCGCAAGAGAAGATAACAAGTGATAGGTACTCACATGATTCTTGTTTAATCATTAGGGAGGTGTATGGAGTGGATAGCGCTCAAGGGACAATCCTGTAAAGATACAAAGGTGAGGTAGGACAACGAGTTAACAATAGAATGGTTGAAGATGTAATGCGTTAAGGGGTTCAGGTTTGGGTTTACCATCGAGCGAGGACAAACGATAAGAACTTGATCCGTAGGTATGAGTTACGATATATGGTCCAAGCCAATTAGGAAAAAATTTGCCTCGTTTACTTTTTGCTACTTTGGTTACGTGTTGATTTTCTTTCAAGACTAGGTAACCAACTTGGAAGGTTTGTTCATAAACACATTTTTCATAAGCATGTTTGATACGTTGTTGGTAAACTTGAAGGTGATCTAGAGCATTAAGACAACGTTCATCTAATAACTCTAGTTGTGCTAAGCGGTCCTAAAAAAATTCATCATCAGTAAGCATGTCATGGAGAGAAATGTAGAGTGAGGGGATTTGGACTTGAGAGGTAGAATAGCCTCTGTACCATAGACCAGTGAAAAGGGTGTGGCCGCAGTGGAAGTGTGAATACTAGTGTGGTATGCCCATAGGGAAAAAGGAATGTGTGTATGCCAATCCTTTCCAGTATCGTCAACCACTTTCATGAGAATTTTGTTGAGGGTTTTGTTAGTGGATTCAGCTTGGCCATTAGTTTGTGGGTAATAAGGTGATGAGAAACTAAGCTAAATGCCGAAGGCATCACAAAGTTTTTGCAATATTTTGTTGTTGAATTTTTGCCATTGTTAGTGATGAGGTAATGAGGACACCAAAGTGAAAAATGATGTGATGGTTAATGAACTCGCATATTTTCTCGGCTTTCGTGGAGATGAGTGGTATGGCTTCCACCCATTTTGTGTAGTATTCGATAGCAGTTATGATCCATTGATGGCATTGGGAAGAATGAGGATTGATTTCTTCGACAAGATCCAAACCCCATTAAGAGAAGGGCTAAAGGTCATGAGCAACCTATAAGGTATGACTGGGTGTATGATGAAGGTTGTAATGTTGTTGACATTTCACACAACGTTTGACATAGTCGCAATAATCATGGTTAAGGGTCTACTAGTAATATCCTAGGAAAAGTATACGCTTAGCAACCCTGAGGCCACTAAAGTGACCTCCACATATGCCATCATGAACCTCCTTAATGGTATAAGGAATTTCAGAACTTGTGAGGCATCGTAAGAGAATACCATCAAAGCTGCACTTATAGAGGATTCCCAGAATAATGAAATGGGAGACCTTTTTAAGGAAGGTGCGTTGTCTGTTATGGGTGAGATCAGGAGGTAAGATGGAGAGGGAAAGGTAGTCGGAGTATTGTTTATACCAAAGGTCACTTGGGTCAGGGGTGTCATTTCCGATTGAGTAAACATCATGAGGTAAATAAGAAGGTAAATGGAGGCATTGTATGGTGACAAATATTTTGGAATCGGCAGGGGAAGCGGGTATTTGGGAAGCTAAGTGGCCATGGTATCTACAAATTTGTTGGTTGAACATGGGATGGTTTGAAGGGTGTAATGATCAAAGGTGGTCAAAAGTATGTCTACATGATGTTTTTACTTTTGAAGTATCTCATTACGACATTGGTACATACCATTGACTTGGTTTATGACCAATTGTGAATCACCAAAGATGTGAATTGATTTGACATCTAGGGCATAAGTAGCATGGAGACCTAGTACGAGAGTTTTGTTCTTGTCAATATTGTTGGTGCATTCAAAGCCTAGTTTGAAATACAAAGGAATGGGTTATCCATCAAGAGGCGAGGATAACACCAGCCCTACCCCACGCCCGACACTTGGAACCCTTGAAGAAACAGTGTCATTTGGTAAGGGGTTTGTCCAGGGAAAGGGTAGTAATGGATTCATCGGGAAAGTCAAAATTAGAGGGTTGGTCCCTGCAATAGGTGCGTTAGCCAGTTGGTCGGTGATATCCTAGCCCTTAATGGAATTTTGGTGAATGAATTTGAGGTCAAGATCAGCTAAAATCATAATCCATCACGCGACATGCTGATTTTGATAAGGTTTGGCATACATGAAGTGTAAAGGATCGGTGTTGGTCACAACATAGGTTTTGTGGTTGAGTAGGTAATGGTGGAGTTTGGTGGCAATGAAAACTAAGGCTAAGAAAAGCTTTTCTAGATGGTTATATTGGGTTTCATAGTCCAAAAGAGTACAGATTATGTAATAAACCACCTGCTCCCTATGTTGTTCATCATGATGAGCGAGCATGGCTCCCAAGGAATGATCGGTAGCTGATATGTATAGGTAAAAAGGTTGATCGTATTTAGGTGGAATGAGTACGGGTGGTTGGAGAAGGTATTGTTTTAGGGCCTCAAAAGCTTTGTGGCAGTCATCATCCCATTTAAAGGAGACATCCTTCCTAAGCAGATGATGAAATGGTTGACACCGATCAGATAGTTGTGAAATGAAACGACAAATGGACTATAATTTACCTTGCAGGCTACGGAGTTGTTTAAGGTTAGTGGGCGGAGGCATTTCCAAAATTTCCTTGACTTTGGCAAGGTCAACTTCTATACCACGTAGAGGAAATAATAAATCCCAGGAGCTTTCCTGAGAGAACCGTGAAGACACACTTTTTAGGTTGAAGGTGGATGTAATATTTAATGAGGCGGTCAAAGATGGTTTTGAGGATGGTGAGGTGCTTGGCGCGACGTTTAGATTTGGCCAAGATATCATCCACATAATCTTCCAATATATGAGGCATGATATCATGGAAGATGTAAGTCATAGCACTCGATATGTAGCACCAACGTTTTTAAGGCCAAAAGACATGACTCGATAGCAAAAGGTTCCCTAAGGGGTAATGAATGCGGTCTTGTGCTGATCTTCTAGGGAAAGAAAAATTTGGTTATAACCGAGAAGCCATCCATGAGTGAGAGCATCTTGTGACTAGTGGTGAGGTCAACCAGTTGATCAATACCAGGCAAGGGAAAGTCATCTTTCGGGTAGGTGAGGTTGAGGTCACGGAAGTCTGTGTAAATGTGGAGTCCCCTGTTGCTTTAGTAACAGGGACAATGTTAGAAATCCAATGAGGATAATCAATGGGTAAGATGAAGGAAACAGAAAGAAGGCACTGAATTTCTTCTTTGACAAGAAGAGCAATGCGAGGGTGCATTTTCCTCAGCTTTTGTTTGATAGGTTTGGCATCGAGAAATGGTTACGATATTGTGGACCACTATGGTGGGGTCAATATCGAGCATGTCTGCATAAGACCAAGCAAAAGCATGGTTATGATCTTAGAGAAAAGAAGTGATGGCTTCCTATTTAGCAACATCTAAAGATTGTCCAATCTTTAGGATGTGCTGGTCATCTTGAGTATGAATGTTGATCTCGATAGTCGATTCATTCAACATGGTTTTTGTCTCAAAAGGTAACGATCGATGAATATATGAGTCTTCTGCACCAAGGTAGGTGAGTATGGATTCATCATCCTGACATTAAACGATGTTAATGGTAGGTGTGTTGTCATCGATCATCTTAGGATACATGAATGGGAGAGTGGAAGGGGCCTCGCCTTCATGTTGATAAGTCAAAGGCCCCAAGGAAATGGTGTTTATGAAAAAAAAGTTAGGAGGGATAGATTCAGGATCCATTAACTCCGTCGGTGAGGGTGGTGATGAAGGTGGAAAAGGGCTAGGGTCTTTAATGAGTTCAATGCGGGCTGTTTGATAGGAGGTTCGGGGAAGCCGATACCACTCCAGTCATTATGTTTGCAGGTGGTACATGGAATAACAGTATGGTGTTCTTGCTCATAAAAACCAAATCCAAAACCCTTCCACGCACAGTGGTAGGAAGGTGTGGGCGAAGCATTGATTGGTAAGTGATTGGAAGTCAGCGGAAAATGGGCGGGGTTGTGATGGTGGTTCAGGTATGTAAGTGGTAGTATCAAGTCCCCCATAGGTGAGACTAGTATGAAGATGAGGAGGACCATAAAGGAGGCATTCTCCTATATGGTGATCATAGCGAGGGTGTTGGTGAAGGCTTCCATACTCGTGCGAGAGTAAGGAATGTGTTGACACTATATAGGTGGTACTCCCCCAAAGTGAGGCATTGAAAAACACCTTCCAAGGGATCAGTGGTTGGTATGTAGGTAGCTGGTATGGATGATGTGTCGGAGGTCGATGCGGAGGTGGAGTTAATGGATTGGGTAGCTAATGGGTCAGCCATGGAGGTTATAGCAGCAGTAGGAATAGAGGTGGTATGTGCGGTGAAAGTAGTGGCTGTACTAGTAGGTGGAGGTGTAGTTGAAGTGGTAGTGGTTACAGAGGTAGACGGCTTGACAGGTATGAGCACATCATTGGGTCGGTAAAGCATGTTGCATGTTTTGAAAGGTGATGGGTTAGCTGGAATGGTATAAGTGTGTCCCTCGTGTTCAAATTTCACACAACGATGCAAAGTGGAAGGAACACAACCCATGACACGGATCTAGGGTCTACCAAGCAACAAGTTATATTGGAATTCCCCCTCCAAAACATAAAACAATTCTGGAATAGTGTGGGGGCCCACGCGAATGTGAAGGATGACAGTGCCTAGTGTGGAGGTGATAGCATCGTTGAATGAACACAACATGACCAGATGTTTATGCATGTAATTGTCAGGTATGCACATTTGAGAAAATGCATGGGATGAAATGATGTTAATGCTAGCACCTCCATCAATCATCACATGGCGTACCCGTATGTCATCAATGTGGACAGAGATGAAGAGGGCTGGGTTTGGGTCATCATTTTGGTGTGGTGTGATCTCCTCCTCTGAGAAGCTGAGGGAGGCCACTTGGTGAACAAGGTGAGGTGAGGATGAAGGTGGTAATTTGGTGAGAGAGACTACATGATGGAGTGCGATGATGGATGCTATGTGTGTAGGGTCATTGGGTAAAACCTCAATAGATTAAAGAACCTCCATGAGGGCTTGATGATGGGATTCCGAGGTTTGGATGAGGTCGTATAAGGAAAATTTGAGGGGATATTGGTGTAGTTGTTTGAGCATGGTGTGATGTGTGATGCCATTAGAAAGCGGGGTATGCGGGACTGCAAATAGTTATTTTAGGTATGGGTCCCGATGGTATGTGGGGTATAGGATTGGTTGGTGGGTCGGTTGCCTTGTCTTTCCCCCTACACACATGTAGTGATGTGTACCATGTTGATTTGAGGAATTTGAAAAGTGGAGAAGGTGTAGGGTGAGTGGTATAATGATATGAAGGAAAAAACCTCGGAGGAGAAAATCCTGTTAGGTCGGTTGGGCGTAACGACATTTGGGTTGTGGCGTGGCAAGTTCTCGATGCGAACCATGTTAATTTCAAATTTTGTGTGTGGTTCTAGGAGTTGTGAGGGCAGAGGTTGTGGTTGTTGAGTAGGCAATGTGGGAATAGGTGTTGGTGAAGTAGGATCCTCATCGAGAAGGTCATCATCATCAAATTTGGTTTCTAGTGGACACAATTGGATAAGGACAGTTTTCAAGGCCTTGCAGTTCTCCACATTGTGCCCTGACACACGATGGTATGCACAAATTTTAGTATCATCAAACCATTTTGGCTTGGGTTTGAGGGGGTCGTAAGGTCGGAGTGGTAGTAATGTGATAACATAAGTCTCAAGGAGGTTGGTTAAAATTTTGGCATAGGAACTCTGCTAGTGGATCACAATGGGAAGTGAATGTGGGTTTGGGTGTAGGTGTGGTTGGTTGTTGGGGAATTATTTTTGGAAGAGTAGGAATGGGTCGAGCTATGGGTTTAGGTTCTGTGTGGTTTGAGGTATTGGTTGGGTTTGTTTGGGTAGGGGTACAGTAGATGGATAGGTAGGAGGGTGTGGGGTTGTTGTGACTACCTTGTTGTGGGGTAGTGGGGTTTTGTTTTTGGGTTGCACCTTCTTGGGTAAAGGTGATGTGGGTATACGAGGTCTAGAAGGAAAAGCGAGATGGAGGAAGAGGCGAGTTACCCATGGGGATAACGAGGTGTTGTGAAGGTAGATGACATGGGTCGTACTTGGGGTGTGAGGGACAATGACTAAATTGTAGTGGGTAGTGAAGAGATAGTCGAACGTATTAGAGGTATTTGTGGTAAAGATACATGTAGGTGTAGGTATAAGTCGTGTTGTGTGCACAGGTAAGTTAGAGGTTTGTGATGAAGGAATGGGTTGTTATGTTATTGGTTTATGGATGGGAGAAGGGTTCTTGACCATGTTGGGAAGTTGAGGTCTTAAGGTAGATGGGAAAATGTGGGTGTGATTGGTGTGGTGGGGTATGAGGTTGATGAATTTGTTTCTTTGGTTTGGGTGTCGAGAATAGGTGTTATTTTGACATTGGAGGATGTAGATAAATCCAGTTTAATAGGTGGATGAGTAAGGTTGGTGGTTGGGGTAACCCCTAAAGTGGTAATAGGTTTAGTGGAGGTAAATGTTGTGGGTATGGGTTTGGGTTTAGATGTAGGTCGGGTTATAGGTAAGGGTGTGGTGTGAGTGTTAACGGGTATCATGGAAGGAGTTGCGATAGTAGTTGTATGTGGTTTGATGGGTGGAAATGTGTTTGGGTAGATAGTGGAGGTGTCATCAAGGATCTCTGCATTTGTGTCGAGACAGGGAGTAAGAGGCGCCCCCATAACAAATCCCTATCCACATAATCTAAGTGATCAACCAAATGTGAGAACAACACGTCTGTGGGTGGAGTTGGTAAGGACCTAATGGGAATTCTGTAAAATGTATCTTAGAGCAGGGAATTGGCGACTTGACTTCCGTGAGTAAGAGTGCTAAAAATAGGTCTGTTGGATTTTGGGTAGCCAATGGAGAGTGCTTGCCAAGAGGAAAAGATATCTCCATTGGGTCTATGATGGGTGGAAGAGATGATGGGAGCTCCTCTATAAGTGGAGGAATGGATAGGTGCTTCTCTGTAGGTGGAGGAGGTGATGGGTGCTCCTCTGTGGGTGGAGGAGGTAATGGGAGCTCCTCTATGGGTGGAGGAGGTATGGTAGGTAAAGGTTCCCTAAGTGGAGAAGCTAGGGGTGAGAGGGGATCGATGTTAGTGGAAAACCCCTCCATTGGTGATGAAGGAGATGAAAGGTTCTCTTCTATTGGTGAAGGAATAGTGACGGTTGGTTCCAATGTGGAAGGAGGATTTTAGGCTAGGATTTCCTCTATGGAAGGGATGTGAGGTAATTAAGAGGCTACATGTACCTCATTAAAGATAGCATGAACCTCACGGGTATGGGTATCATGAGAGGATGTCTCACCATTTTGATTGGATGAAGGGGCATGATTGGGAAATGGTTTTTGGAAGATTTGTAGATTTTGATTGGCAGTAGCATTGGGATTATCCACAATTAACTTGCCTTTCTTGAGCATTTCTTGGACAATATTCTTGAAAGTGATGCATTTTCCATCACTATGACCCTTCACTCGGTTCTAGTTACATAAATTATGCTCTTTATACCACGCGGGCATGGGATGAGCAAGGTCAAAACCAGTGTGTGGTTTTATGGGTGGAAGGGTGATGGCTCCCGCTTTGATAAGCTTTTCTAAGACAGAAGAGTAAGGTTCCCCAATTGAGGTATATTTTTGCTGCTTTTTCTAAATCAAAAGGATTTGGATAGGTGATAGATTAGATGAGGGTGTAGCCTGATTGGATGGATGAGCTAGGCCAGCCTTGAGTACCACTGCGTTAGTGGTACCCTTAGCCTTTGAATAATTGGTTGGTGGTTTGGAAGAAGAATAGGTTTCATTCGACTTGAATGTCGAATTATTATTTCGTAATTGGATTTTCTTCTCTTCGATGGCCCGAATCTCTAACTTTCGTGCCATAGTGAATGCCTCATCGAATGTTTGGAAAGTTTAGACCTGTAAGGTTGGGGAGATATGTCTAGCGCAAGCTCATGTGAAGAGCTCGATGAGTTTAGTTTGTGGCAGTTGGAAGGTAAGTTGATTGATCAGGCTGTGCCAGCAAGCAAAAAAATATGTGATAGATTCATCCTCGTGCGGCGTGAAGCTTGTTAGATCGATCATGGTAACCTTCTTGGCGATATTGATAGAGAAATGGTCTAAGAAATCGTGGGCTACGATTGAATGAAAATATGGAGTGTTTAGGTAACCCACTATACCAATCTAATGCGAGTCTAGTAAGGGACATGGGAAAAGTTCTCAAAAGTAGGGCATCAACATGAGCGATTAGATAACACTCGTGTTTGAACGAGCACAAATGCTACTGTGGGTCTTCTTTTCTATTGAAGTGGTTGAATTTAGGCATTTCCCAATGCACAGGGTATGAACGGATAGGAATGGATGGGTGAATAGGCTTGTTGCAAATCTTGTTGTAGGTGAGAGTGTTATGGGAGCCGAAAAATGATGCCTTTAGTGTGCATCTTCTCAAACATCAATTTAATTAGGTCATTGGCTGGTTGTGATGATTGGATGCCTCCTATAGCATGAGGAGGTCGGTTTGGGCATACAATGGGGTGGAATTCTAGTTTATGGGGCTGCAATGTAAGGTGACGAGAGAAGAAGGCAATTAAATATGGGGTACATACCGGAATGAATAATAGATGAAAGCTGGTGGTTGTTGGTAGTATGTATATGGGGGTGGAAGGGTCGTGGTAACCCTAGTTGTAATAGAGGCTAATGATTGTGGAATGGAAAGAACCATGTTACGGAATGGGGTAGGAGTCAAACTTTGGAGGTGGGAGTGTAGCTACATGTATGTATGAGACATTAGGGGTGGATGAGGTTGTGTTTGGGGTAGTCATTGAGGGTACGGTGGATGTAATGGGTGCCACAGAGGTAACAAACACGACAATCATAGTGGGTATAGAACCTAACTGTGAAATGAATAGGGGTAAAGTAGATGCGGGAAGCATAGAACCAAATGGAGTCGATGCGGAAGTGGGTGCGAGAGTCGAGGGGATAGATACGGGCATGTTGTATATCAACTGACCTAAGGTGTCTCGGGTGGATGAGTGGGAAAGGTAAAACTTAAGGTGGAAGGGTTCCGGTAGTGATAGTGGTAGGTTGGATGGGATCCATGGCTGGTGATAAAATAGAAGGTGGTGAGGGACTAGGTGGGAGTGGTTGTGGTGACATGCAACATGAGGGTGCTTGCTTATCTTGGTCAACACCATGTGAACCAGTATTGATCAGGTAGGGTTGCTTCTCTGTAAATGATACTGAGAGAACAGCAGTAAAAACAGTGAATCGGTGATAAAAATGGATGAAGTAACAAATGATGGGTGGAATATGAAATAGGCTAATTGATCTTTGGTTAGGGAAAAGCTGACATCGGTCGGGGGGTAACCATTGTAGGTCACTGTAGAAAATGGACAATGAGTAAACAACGAGGCATAAGGCTAAATCTTATAAGAATGCCAAATCTGGGGATGTGTAAAACGTCAATGGGAAAAAATGACAGTGACAGAGACTATGGAAAGTGGAAGAAAGTGAAGTGAAAATGTCCTTTTGAGTAGGTTAGCAAAAGGACCTAAACCGACATCGGTTGGGTATAACCGATGGTGGTAAAAGGTAACCAATGACAGTTACTGTCAAATTGAAATGGTGATGAAAGAAAGTGGTTGTGAATTAATTTTTGATGTACAATCAGACCCAAAATTCTAGAAATGATGATGATATGGCCCAGGTACACTCAGGTGAAGCCAGAATACACCAGCTATGATGAGGAGCATGCAAGGATGAACAAAAAAGTGATGAACGTGATCTTTCACCTCAAAACACAAGCCAAGCAGAAATACTAAGAAAATATGATCCTAGGAGTGCCCTTTCTATTATATTTGTTTAGCTTATGCTATTTAGGGACTAACACATGAATTGTGAAATAGAGTTTTTGGTGAGGATGGATTCCTACAAAGAAGGAGATCTAAAGGGTGAGGTTTCAGGTATGTTATGGTGGGGGCGGGCTTCGCTCTGAAGTATGACTCGATAGAGCAGTGAGCTAGGTGCCCATTGTGTCATGATCGTGTGATCACCTACAACTTCTTCCAGGTAGGATGTTGTTTAAGAATGTATGTATTTTGAATTTTTGTGTGGTTTGGTAAGACTCAGAGAAAGAGAAAAGGATAGAAGTGATTTTCTACAATTCGTTTGTCAACCATCAGCTGGTAATGACTTCCAGTGTATAGGTTGCCCTCAATTAATGTGAGCTAATGCAGAAAATCAGAATGAAATGCAATGATTTTAAAACCCAAATCAAAAATGTGAAATTGGATGACACAATAAGATGAATAGGAAGAGGGATGCTCTTTCACTAGAATGTAGAAAACATGAAGAAATGATTCCTTTTAATTACACCAAAAGAAAAGTTTCCTTTAGAGCAAAATAGAAAGGAGATGTGGATTACCAGGGAAGAAAATTAGTGTGTACACTTTTAGAAGGGAAACAAACACACAATATTTTCCTAGGAATGAATGAAATGTAAGGAACCCCAGATGGGTCCCACCAGGCGTGCCAAAATGTTTAACCTTTTTCTTAGATTGTTTATTTGAAGTGTTGATGAAGCAGAGATAGGGTAATAGGCATAGGAGGAATACTGTTCAAATTTTGGTTGATGGGTTGTTGTACACGTGTGAATTTAAGAATCCACGGCTGATCGTGAGAGCTTCCTTTTGGCTAAGAGGAACTACTTGTGATGAAAACAAGACCACTAGAAGAAATTAAACAATATGGGTAGTGAACTACCTAGCACAAGCTAGATACAAAAGTATGATACTTCCTAGATGGATGTCGAGTCCCTTTGTTTTAAACAAATTAATGTTGTAAACAAAATCAATCCTATTGTTATTTTGAAATGATTTAGGTATCTCACTTAAAATAAAATAAGAAAATAGATCTAATCGAAAGGGCTAAGCTAGAATAGAATCCAAAGGTCAAATGATTGGTTCTAGGTCTCTACAAGTCTGATAAAGGTCTCAGGTAGGTCACATGTGAATGAGGGTGAGGTAAAATTAGGTGGGTAGGTCTCTTCTCGTGGTGTGTGGGAAAACACGAGAGACCGGTGTCGGTCGGGGTGATTGATGGCGATTAGGTATAGCAGCCTTAGTTACTATGAAATCTAGAAATGTCACGAAGCAGGGTTTTGGTCTCCTTTGTGATTGTACAAAGGATTTTTTGTCGGTCGATACGAGGTATTGGGTATTTGGAGTAGGCTCTTGCGAGGTTTTAATGGATCTATGGAGGTGAAAATGTTGGATAAGGTCAATAGGGAGCAAGATAAATAATGGGTGATAAAATAATGATGAAATGAAATAAACTAGAGAAGTATGACGTTATATTTACTTGGATTTCGTTCTGAAAGTCGTGTGTGAAGGATGGTGGTGCTGATGATGGGTTTGAAGGCTGCAAGTGATTACCAACTGAAGAAAAGATTTTGCACGGGCTGCATGCACACTCCTCTTTGCTTGGATAGATCAGATCGTGGCTGGGATGGCTGTGTAGGAGAAGATGCTCAATCTCCTTCCTTGGATGTGAGTTGGAATTTTCTCTCTAAAGATGCGTTATCTCTCTGAGATTTTGTTCTTGCTGGTTAAATTTTTCCCAATGTTTTCCAACCTTGAGAATAAGGTAGTTTAGGGGTTAAAAGGGATAACCGACGGTGGTCCGGCTTAACCGGCGATGGTTAGGGATAACCGACATCGGTCAAGGTGAGATTTCCTAGGTTTACTAAACTTAGGGAGATCCTCTTGATTTTCTCAGGTCTCATGTCATTATCCCGCGGATTAGATTGGGAGCCTCTTGTGAGCATGCGGGAATGTGGTTAGAGGGAATGTAGGCATTCATTTTTAGGGTTTGGGTAAGTCTTAGTTAGTTATGGTAACTTGCTAAGAATAGGTATTAGGTTGAGTTAGCTTGGTGAGGTGTCTAAGTGAACTATATGTGTGGATATTATTTAAATAAGATATTTAAATAATAAATATAGTGAGGATAATGAATTAATTTAATTAATGTAATTAAATTAATATTAGTGGGGTGAAGGGGTCATGGCTAGGTAAATGTAAACAAGGGTGCTTATATGTTGAGGGACGAAAGGGAGTGTGACCTAATTTTAGTGTCTACAAAAGGATAAGAAATATGAAAGGATGGAGGAATTAATTTAAGAAATTTTAAATATGCCTTCTTCAAAGCAATTGGAAGTAGTACCTAAAATTGAACTAGTTATAGATCTCTATGATGATGACGGTGAGGAGAAATATTAAGAAAAACAAGAGGAGGGTAATCATGAATGAAGTAATAGGAGAAAGAATTAGAAAGCAGAGGATCAACTAAAGGATCAAGCTTTAGAGGCGAAGAAATGGGGGTCTTAGAATGCTCTTCCAAAGGATTTCCTATCAAGGAAGTACCTATCTCCCAAATTGAATTTTTTTGTTAGAAGTATCTATTGTAGAAAATTTGAGTATAATGGGCACACTTGCACTTGGTCTATTGTTCCCTCTACTTATAGTTCTTCTTTTTCTTGGGTACAACTGTTGGTGGAAAACAAGAAAATAAAATCCACATCTCATATTGTTGCTCCTAAGTTCGATGCTGTGGTAGCTCTTCTAGGTACTACTCCTCCCCCATCTACAAAGAAAGCTAAAATCACATCCAAGTTAGTATCTAATTCTCAAGGACAACAATTCATGGAGATTGTTAAGCCCAAGCTTGACAAGGATGAAAGAGACCTATTGGTAAGTGATTTGGAATTGACAATAATTCCCCTTGGAGAATCTACACCTAAGAGTGAAGTGCACAATTTGAAGGAGACAATGTCAAGAGTAATTGAAAGATTTGAGAGAGGAAAGCAAACACATGACCATCTGGAGGAACAAAACCAAATCCTTTCAATTTTTATTAAGTCCCTATTAGCAGAAGAAAAGGTACTTAATCCAATTAAATTATCCTCAATCCCACCACCTATTGTCTTGACTAACAATGAAATTCAAGATATTAAAGACATAAGCATGCTACCTATGGGAAGGCAATGAAATCCTTGGTTGATGATATGATAGTCACAGGATTAAACTTCATCAAGGAAGCACACAAGTCATATGATAAATTCATTGTGATATAACTGAAATTTACTACAACACTCAGTGGTTTAGATAGAGAATTGAAATTGTGGAGTGAATGCATTCAATATCTCTGCGGCGATGAGTGACACAAATGTGCGGTTATTTTGGAAAATAAAGTATTTGATGATGCAAAGTTTAATTTTTCTAAGCAGTGGGTCTTCAAAATTGATTGGAAAATAAAATTCCTTGAGGAAGCCATTGGTGAACTTAGGAATATGTTGTAGAAGGAGAAGCTTTTAAATCTGTGTTGTATCTGCCTTTCAGGATATTCATTGCCAAATCTTCAAGGAGAATTCAAGGGATAGGTTCATAGTCTAAGAGATTAAGTCCTAGTTCAGGAAATTTGTTAAAGAATATTTGTTTAAACAAGATACTATGTCTAAGGATAAAATGAGGGAAATATGTACACTTCAAGAAGCCATCACTGAGGCCAATAAGGAGTTTCTAGAGAATGCATAATTTGAGAAAGAAATGGAGAAATGCCTAGGTAGTTGGACTCATGCAACTATAAATACCACCATCCCTCGAGGCATGGACATCGTTGGAGCATTGAAGAGATTCATAAACCAAGTACTTAAGGTGAAGAGTGCCACAAGCACTCCTTCAAGTGTCCCAGCTCCTAGTTCTTAGTTTCTTATTTTAATTAAAATATCTAATTAAGGTGGCTATTTTCTTTCTAGCCATATAATATGTAAGTAAAAGACAAATTGATGTTATAATGCTTAATTAGATATTAATATTTTGATTAAAAGAAGGGAAACTGAAAAGACTCTTTTGTAACCATCCATGAGGCTATTTAAGGATATTTTCTTGTCATTTGAAGGGTCAGATTTTGGATGTCTTGGATGTAAAAAAGTATTAAATTGGTAATCAATATAGAAGAAGTTCTATCTTTTCTTATGTTCTATCTATTTATGCTTTCTACCTGATCCATGTGAAGTTATATATATCTAAATAGAACTTTGTGTCCTTCAGTTGATGTTGTGCTTAGAAATTTGTGTCTATTGCATATATGTCATGTATTCGGGTGTGTATAATTCTAATCTTGTCACTCTTGCATGCATAAGTAGGATATCATTCTGTAACCTATATGTCTGAAAGTGCTACTTTCTTCATTTTCTGAATATTAAGTCTTCTACTTTCTTCTCTTATGTATTGAAAATATTATGAGATGAAGACATCTAAAGCATCAAAATCCTCATTGAAATATTGATAGTTTGTACATTTGTAAATAAGTAGATTTGCTTATTTTTGTGTGTTCAATAAGGGAACCTCTCCCATAAGGATGAGGTCTTTGTTATCCCCTAACCATTGCTTGTCGTCAAGGTTAAATCCAACAACCAAATTTTTTTTCACCCACAATGGGGCACGTTTTGTGCATCCCACCAAAAAAAATTCAATCAAACCAACAACAACAACACACTGGAAGATAGAAGATATACACAAGGCCAGAGAGCACATGGTATTGAAGATCCATATTTTCAATTTACTGGAACAAAAAGGCTTCATTATGACTCCAGAAAGAAGGAAGAGAAGAACAAGATCCACAAGCACTCCTCTAAATAAGAGTAGAGTTACAGAGAACGTTGATTTTCAAACACAATCAAACCCTAACATCCAAGCTTTGGTGTTGGTAGATTCTGGTCCCTTTAAAACCATTTTTCCAAGAATGGAAACACCTCTACCTTGGGGACAATGGGTTGGACCTTTGGCTCTTGCTCAACCATTGCATGATCTCCCAAAAGGGAATAGGAAGAATTTTCCTAGATTCAAAGGAGACTTAAAGGCACACTTAGATGAAACCATTGCTGCATTCATCGTGGCTTGGAGAGTTTTGGAGATGAGCATGAAGATGTCTCTATCAGGATCTTTGTAGAAACACTCTCCAGGACAATGTTGCAGATTGGTTATATCATCTTACAGTCATTTCTATCACTAAGCGGGATATTGTTGACAATTTTTTCTCCCATGGGAAAAATTTCATAATAGGGTCCTCAAAAGTAAAAGCTCGAGTGTCAAAAGAGTAAAGAGAACCGGTTTGTAGGAGGGATTAAGGGTCATCTCGGTCGGCATAGAAAAGGAACTCATCAAGTGAAGACACGGTGAGAAGAGTGAGATCACATAAAAAATGATGTGGGAGGAAAGAAATGGAAGAATGTCTCATTGGTGAGCCTACATATTGCGATCGCAAGTGTTTGTAGAAGCCGAGCCATGCATTCGGCATGGAGATCACATGATGAGCCAACTTGAATGAAGTCGAAAAAAATCAGATTCAACTCGGCCATGGTGAAGTTGACGGAGATAGAACCCAGGCCCGAAATCGAGCTAAGAGAAAAATGGGGACTCTAAAGTCCATTTTTTTGGACACACAAGGAAAAAACAAGAAAAAGGACCGAAAAACCAAAACTCTAAAGTCCGAAAGGACTTGAGGATTTCAGGTCAATTTCCCTTTCGAGGTTAACGGCGTTGTGATTCCAAAACCCGAGGTCTAAATTTCGGACTTGAGGTTTGAGAGGTTCGGGGTTTCGGAGTTTGGGGTCTTCACTTAGAACAACGAAAAACGTGAGCCAAAGCATGAAAGCCTGAAATTATGAAGTCCAGAAGGGCTCATAATTTCATAGGTCAACACTAATTTTGGGGTCAACGCAGTGGAAATTTTAGAATTTGGGAGGTCCCGGTTTGAGACTTTGGGAGGTACCAGTTTTAGAGTTTTGGAGGTCCTGGTTTCAAAGGTTTGTTTCGGCATTTAGATAGCGAGAGGTCTTAAAGGGAAAAGGTCTAAAACCCGAAGTCCAAATTTTGGACTTCGGGGTTTTAGAATTTTGGAGCCCAAAAAATCAAAGGTAACAACTCGAGTCTAAAACCCGAAGTCCGTATTTGAGACTTGAGGGTTTCATAGTTTCGAGTTATCATGCGCTCAAACAGATGAACAATAACATCAACCTATGAAGTCAAGATTCCCAAAAGTCTGAAATTTCAGATTTTAGAGGTTGCGAAGGCAATTTCGAGAATCCGAAAGGAGAAGGTCAACTACTCACCATTAGTGCATTATGGCACCCCAATTTTGAGATGGCCATAACTTTTGACTGGGAGCCGAGATTTACATAAGAAAGGAATCTCACCTACTTTCCTAGAAATTGTGTATTTCTTTCTTAGTTTTTAAATTGTTTTTGGGTAATATGTCTTTTTGAATTTCCTTGTGAAGGTTTGTGATGGTAGATTTTTACTAATAATTATTAATTTTTGAGCATTGGTTTTTTTAGGATTTCCCTTTCTTTTGTGGGAATTTCGAGTTTTGATGCTCCTTATGTCCCATGTTCCATTGAGCTCCCAATTCATCGATTCCCCACCTTTCCCACATTGAAGTACTTCCCTTTATTTTTTCATTACTTCAACTTTGCAGATAACTCACATCCAAATGTCCCAAGGGCCAACTGTGTGAGTTTCTTCCGGCTTACCCGATTTGAATGTATTACGAACATTTCAACTTTTTTTGTCCTGCATGTTGCTAGAGCTTCCTGGCCTCCATTTCCCTGCAAGCCCATTTTTTCCTCACCCCATTAACCATGGGATTTTTGGATTTTTGTGTCCCAGTGTCCCGATGATCGCGCGGGCTAGTTGTGCACATTTTCTCTACCATATCTCGCATTCCCTTTGTCTTGAGTCAGTAGCATGGTGCATTAATTTTCACATTCAATTCCCCCACCGACCTACTCAAAGTGGAGTGTTTATAAATACCTAGGGTAACCATTTAGTTTTACCATTATCCATACATTTTCTTCTATTTTGTGTTCCATTGAATCTCTTCATTTTTGTAGCCGTGGTAAGGTCCTTTTCTATTGTTTTTTAAAACCTATAGGTGCGATGTTTTTCAATAGAGGTTATGAATTGTCGATAGAAAAGTTCATAGGATCAATAATTCCATTATAGGGTCTTTCTTCCCTTTCAACATGAGCCTATTCTCCACTATATTTTCTCTAGCAAGTTGTTCTTCACTATGAAGATTCATTACAAAGGACACGAAAATCTATCTTCATTGGAAACAACCATACCCGAGATAGGATATAGTGATGCTCAACACCTTGACATGGATGATTTTGGGCAAGGATTGATTGCAATAACCCTACTCCCATTGTTCAATTAATCAAAGAAAGTTGAATTTCTAACGCGAGGGGTTTTCCAGTTTTTGTTCAATGTGTTGACATTGTGTTAGCATGTGACTCTTGCTTCGACCCAGATATAAAAGAGATCATTGATCCTCACGGGAAGGTAGTTACTTGACTGGATGCTAATTTTATTAGTACCTACTTAATAATTCTAGTAATGAAAGATTCAAACTCTCTCACCAAATCTCGGGCCCAGATTCTTTTTATCACAAAAGTGAACAGATGTCAAGCAAGGTGGCCAAGTCTTGGTTCAAAAACACAATGAAAGGATCCTGAAGACTGCCAAAGAATATGTATAGGATTGAATTCAAGGAAGAGATATCAGATTTCATCACCCTCCTTGATAGGATAATGGGGATTCCTTGACCAATGAGATATGTGTGTTGTTATCAACATCATATGTGAAGGCAAACAAATCTTGAATTGGGGAGAGATAATCTATGATAGCCTTACTTGAAAAAGCTGGCCAATGTTCAAAGGAATAAGAATTTCTATATGAATTCCTATTTGATGTACACTATTGTTACATACAGGGAATGGTTGGGGTTCTCTCTTGATGAAAACAAAAAAGATGCTCCTATTTATGAGTATTGTCCATAATTGACTTTGAAGATTAGTAATCACCATTTTAGAAGGGTGAATGATGCCTTCACCATGTATATTGTTAGATTATTAGAGGAAAACACAACTCAGATATTCTTGAAGGAGGATAAATAATTGATTGATGTCTATGGTAGTTATTACATTCAATTCAAGAAATTTTCTTACATACGATTGGATGGATTTGAGGGAACACATTGAAAATCCCTATGTATTGTAGTGATAAAATGGCCCTAGTTGAAATCTACAGGCAGTTGGATAAGCTTCACAAAACTTACAAAGACAAGAAGATTGTAGGCATCCAGTTTCCAATCACATTGGGTAACTATACTTGCAGGACTACTTTGGATGCCCAAAATGTGGACAAAACAATTTCTCCCCTCACTCTTCATTATTTCAAACCAAGGACTTGTTGTTATCCAATTTTGTTCCTCGGGTAAAATCGAACAACGTGACCTTGCACATTGAGAAGATGGAGGGATTCCTTGCCATAGGAGCTTGTGTTTTAGGATTGAGCAGTCATGTTTTAGGTGGGATCGAAAAAGGAATGGCTAAGTGAACATCAAAGGAGATCAGAGATCGAGAGAAAATAATGGAATCCCAAGCCCAAAGTTTTCTAAATTCGGGCATTCGACATTTAGAAGAAAAGCGGGAAAAAAGGAAATAAAAATTCAAAAACCATGAAGTCTGAATTTTAGAATTTGGGATTTTGGAGTTTCAAAGATATAGGTGAGCACGGGTAGGTGAAAAGTTCCTCGAGCCCAAAAAGGAAAATGTACAAAACCCCGAAAGTCTGAATTTTTGACTTTCGGGTTTTGAATTTTCAGAGATAGGAAATGAATGGTTAGAAAAAGAGAGAGAAAATCCTGAAATCCTAGAAGTCTGAATTTTGAAAGGGTTTTGATTTTGGAGTCAACGCGGTGATAATTTTGGATTTTCAAAGGTCCCTATTTCGGGGTTTTGAGAGGTTTTGGCTTTGGATTTTTGTTTGGGGTTGAAGTTGTGAGAAGTCAGAAGAGAATAATGTCCGAAACCCGAAAAAAAAATTGGACATCGGGGTTTCGAGGTTTGGGTTTGAGAACTCTCAAGGCAATTTTTTGATGAACAATACCATGGTTCCTAAAGGAAAAATTTTGAAACCCGAATTCTGAATTTTGTACTTGAGGGTTTTGGAGTTTCAAAGTTTTCACACGCCCAAGCAAATGAACAAGTAACTCAACCTCGAAAAATCAAAATTTTGAAAGTATGAATTTTGGGATTTCAAAGGTCACATGCATTTTAGAATCGGCGAAGGAAGATCAACAATTCACAATTTTTCAAAATGACACCTCGAACTTTAGATGGCCATAACTTTTGGCCAAGGGAGCTCAAATTTGCACAAGAAAGGAACTTTTGGAAAGATCACATGATCCTAAGTTATTCAAGAAAATAAATACATTATGCTATTGAAGGAAGAAGTTGAAGGTAAAATATCAGTCAACATCCAAGGAAAAGAAAACATATCTTCTAATGTACTTCATCATTTCTTGCAAAATTATAGTCATTGAAAAGTGATTTCGGGATCCACAGTTTGGGATCATAAAATTTTGGATTTCGGTTGTTTTGAACCTCCAAAATGGTAGATATGAAGTTATAGGTAAAACCATCAATGAAGGTTGGTGACGGGTGGGGGCATCATGAGTCTACATGGCCTAGACTAGACATGCAGAGCAATCACAACATATTGCTTTAAGCACAAGGCAACCATTAATGAAGAAGGATATTTTGAAGATCACAAGGCACTCATTACAAGATTAAACAATGAATTTTTGTATAATTTTGGAGCATTTTGGGATTATATTTTCTCTCTTCTCTATAAATCTTCTTCTATAAATTGTAAAGAGGGGCATTGTTCTAATGCTATATAATTTTACTTTGCACTTTCCCTTCTTCCCCTTTCTACAAGTGAATTTTGGAGTCTAAATCTCCCATTCAATATGTAATTAAAATTTTTCCTCTTTTCCATTGTAATGTAATGTAGCAAATATTTGGATCAATAATCTAAGTTTGTGTATGATTTCAACTATCTCTTATGTTCATTGCTTTTATCTAATCTCTCATTGCAATATTGGGTATCCGTGTATGGTTATTGAGTTGCAAATTTGATGGTTTGTTTTTAAT
This sequence comes from Taxus wallichiana var. yunnanensis, assembly GCA_018340775.1. Taxonomy (NCBI): domain Eukaryota; kingdom Viridiplantae; phylum Streptophyta; class Pinopsida; order Cupressales; family Taxaceae; genus Taxus; species Taxus wallichiana. The sequence continues at coordinate 363,828,514 of CM031244.1, read as the reverse complement.
GGTGAATGAATTGGTGATAAGAAAGTGATCTGTGTTGATGTTCATCCTCTTCAATATTTTTTAACATTCATTTCCATGCAAGGAATATTATTCAACATTCCTTTGGTGTATCACCTCTGTTAGTTTAGGTTTAATTTATCATAGTCTTCTTAACCATGTATCTTTTGAAAGTTAGATTATATTTTAGATTAGATCCTCTAAAACTAAAATGTGTTCATCGAAAAGAGGAATAGGAACCGAACTTCATCAAGAGATCTTTCCCTATCGCAAAGTCCCACACTTTGGGAAAAGCTCCATGTTATGTAATCACACTTGTGATTTCAACCTATCGAGTTCTGAGACATTCATGGGTCTTTATGATTATGCATCAACACTTGCTTTGATATTAAGGGATTTATTTACAATAATTTTAGAATGGGTTTTCATCATCTTACTGATAGTGAAGACTATTGGGTTGACTGTTCTGATGATTATGAAGCTAGAAGAAGGTATTATGGCAGATTGTCTCTTCAACAAATCAAATATTTTGATGTGTACAAGGTACCAGATGGACTACAAGATGATGATCAGGAGCTACAGTCCCTTGAATATGAAAGGTCTATCAGACATAGTCCTATTGAAACTATTCATTGGTTTGTTAAGGAAAGGGATGATTTGAAAGAATTCATAAACCTTGTCTTGGTGAGAACCAAACTTTGGTTTGACAGGAAAATGAAGATGTTTAGAGCAGGTAAGTCCAGGTATTCCTCCTAGGAATCCTCCACTCCTTAGAAGGAAATGTCTGTTGTGACCCCTAACACACATGTACACTTTGATCCCTCTCCACTTGAAGCTTCAACTTTGGTATACATGAAGAAAGGAAAGGCTAATAAAGATGAAAGGATGGAGAAAGTAATTCAATACTGGTGAAAATTTATCTTCTTAAAATAAATTGGAATCATTACTCGAAGTAAAACAAATTATAGATCTCTTTGATGATGATAGTGAGGAGAAAGAATAAGAAAAACAAGAGGAGGGTAATCTTGAAGGAATTAATAGGGAGAAAGAAGAAGAAAAAGAGGATCAACTGAAGGATTGGGATTCAGAGGCAGAAGCAATGGGGTCTTAGAATCATCTACCAAAGGATTTCCTATCAAGGAAGTACCTACCTCCCAAATTGAAACATCTATGTTGGAAGTATCTGTTGTAAAAAATTTGAGTGCAATGGGCACACTTTCACTTGGTCCTATTGTTCGGTCTAATTCTAGTTATTGTTTTTTTTTAGTATAACCGTTTGTGGAAAGAAAGAAAATAAAATGAACATATCATATTTTTCTCCTAAGTTTGATGTTGTGGTAGATCTTCTAGGTACTACTCCTCCCCCATCTACAAATAGGGCTAAACTCACATCGAGGTTATTATCTGACTCTCAATGCCAACAATTCATGGGGATAGCGAACCATAAACTTGAAAAGGACGAAAGAGACCTGTTGGTAATTGATTTGGAATTGAAAATAATTCCTCTCGAATAATCTACATCTGAGAGTGAAGTACACAATTTTAAGGAGACAATGTCAAGAGTAATTTAAAGAGTTGAGAGAGGTAAGAAAACAAAGGATCAGCTGGAGGAACAAAACAAAATATTTTCTACTTTCATCTAGACCCTAATAGTAGAAGAGAAGGTACTTGATCCAATTCCACTAGCCTCAATCCCACCACTGTTGTCCTGATTGATGATGAAATTAAAGCTATCAAAGACATCCATAAACATGCTACTTATGGGAAGGAAATGGAAGCCTTGGTTGATGATATGATAGTCATGGGATTAAACTTCATCGAGGAAGCACACAAGTCATATGATAAATTCACTATGATATAACTTAAATTTACTACAACACTTAGTGGTTTAGATAGAGAATTGAAATTGTGGAGTGAATGCATTCAAGATCTCCGGCTAATGAGTGACACAAATGTGCAGGTTATTTTGGAAAATAAAGTATTTGACAATGAAAATTTTAATTTTTCTAAGCAGTGGGTCTTCAACATTGATTGGAAAATAAAATTCCTTGAGGAAGCCATTGGTGAACTCAAGAATATGTTATATAAGGGAGAAGATTTTAAAGCTTGTGTTGTATCTGCCTTTCAGGATATTCACTGCCAAATCTTCAAGGAGAATTCAAGGGATAGGTTCATAGTCCAAGAGATTAAGTCCCAGTTTAGGACATTTGTTAAAGAAGATTTGTTTAAACAAGACACTATGTCTAAGGATAAAATGAGGGAAATTTGTACACTTCAAGCAACCATCACTAAGGCCAATAAGGAGTTTCTAGAGAATGCATAATTTGAGAAAGAAATGGAAAAATGCTTAGTTAGCTTGACTCATTCGAGTGCAAATACTACAATCCCTTGAGGCATGGAAATTGATGGAGCATTAAAGAGATTTAGAAACCAAGTACTTAAGGAAAAGAGTGCTACAAATAATCCTATGTGTTTCCCAGCTCCTAGGTCTTAGTTTCTTCTTTTAATTAAAATATCTAATTAAGGTGGCTATTTTCTTTCTAGCCATACAATATGTAGTAAAAGACAAACTGATCTTATAATGATTAATTAGATGTTAATATTTTGATTAAAAGAACGAAAACTGAAATGATTCTTTTGTAACCTTCCATGAGGCTATCTAAGGAGATTTTCTTTCCATTTGGAGGGGTCATCTTTTGGATGTCTTGGATGTAAAAAGTACTGAATTAGTAATCAATACAGAATAAGTTCTATCTTTTCTTGTGTTCTATCTATTTCTGCTTTCTACCTAATCCATGTGAAGTTATATATATTTGAATAGAACTTTGTGTCCTTCAGTTGATGTTGTGTGTAAAACTTTGTGTCTATTACATATATTTCATGTATTTAGGTGTGTATGATTCTAATCTTGTCACTCTTGCATGCATAAGTAGGATATCATTTTGCAACCTATATGTCTGAAAGTGTTGCTTTCTTCATTTTCTTAATATTAAGTCTTCTACTTTCTTCTTTTCTGTGTTGAAAACATTATGAGATGAAGATATATAGAGCATACAAATCCTAATTGAAATATTGATAGTTTGTATATTTGTAAATAAGTAGATTTTCTTATTTGTTGTGTGTTCAATAAAGGAACATTTCCCATAAAGAGGAGGGACTGTTGTTCCCTAAGCTTGTTGCTTGTCCTCAAGGTTAAATCTATCAACTTGAGAATCTGGTATTTCCTCAATTGATGGAAGAGTGAATGGGTATCGATGGAGTAGACGTGACCTCAAGTTTGGAAGATGGGGATTTCCCGTTTCAACTTGTGGCGATTCCTCTATGTCTAGTTCGTTTGATGTGGAGAAGGCACTAATTCCAAGGAGATAGATTGAGGTATTTCCCTTGACTTCATGTTCCATTCATGGGGGTTTCTACCAAAGAGGGATTCTAAAATATATGTTATATAGCTCAACCAAATCTAAATAGGTGCGACCTCACGTAAGTTGCTCCCGATAAGTGGTGACAAGATTTTAGAGAAAGGAGAAAATTAGGATCCTAGAATAGTTGTTGGGAAGGATAAGAATAACATGGCTAAGGTGGGTTTGGAATAGATTGTAAACCCTTCCACTTTCCTTATTTTGGCGTGCATTACTGAAATAGAGGCCTTTCAAAGGCCCCTATTTTAGTCGAGGGGACTCTAAAAGAGAAAAAGGTTGATACCAAAAACATAAAAAGATGGATTTTTTGGATCCTATAAATGTATGAGTGATGGATTTACGGAAGGGAACATGGTACTAGGAGTAGGATAAATCGATGTGGTAAAGCGATAAAAATATGAAGAAGGCCTAGGTAGGAGTGTAGTGCCCATTCCTCTTCGACATTGTTTCATCTCGGATATATATACTATTGGAATTATGTTAAGACATTTTGATTTTGATACATTGATTCAATAGAAGATAGATTATGCTGATATTTATATTATTGACATTATGATGTTTATGTTTTATTATGATGCACTAGATAGTGATGTTAGACAATTTGATATATGTTGATTTTAATGATGTGGATTTTATACTGACATGTTATGTTTTGGGATGTTGGAGTATAATTGTAATCTCATGGATGTTAGGGTTATATTTTGATATATTGATGGATAATAGAATTTGATAATGTTGAATGATGAATATATATTTTATATGTATATTGTCTCGATATTGTTAATATGTTCAAAATTATAGGAGGTATTTTGTTGTGTGCAATAATTTTATCACATACATTGAAGGGGATAGCGAACCAACCATGGAAGGATGTCGGGTGTTGAGCAATGAGGCCAAATTTGTCAACTTGTGTAATGTTGTTTAGGGTTTGTTTTGCATGTCTATTTCTGAAGTCTACCATGGGTGGGTGATTTCACATATGTGGACATGGGGTGAATTGTGTTCCCTTTCTGTAATTTTTTTTACGAGCTTTGTTTATGTTTTGTGTATTTAAAATTTAGAAATTTTGTCACTTTATTAGCATGTTGTAAATGTGTGTTAATTAAACTCAACCCTTCTTATTTTGGTTAACCTAATTAAGGATGTGACAAATAGTTATGATGAGCTTTGGTAGTCCTTGTGTAAGTAAAATTTATGTTGATTTGGGAGTGTTTTACTCCACCCCAAGTTCAAAATTCGGATTTTTACTTGGGGGGCCTTTTTGAAGACTTGTGGGAAAAGCAAGGCTTGTCCCATGCCTCTTAAATTTACCCAATAACCCTACCTATGAGTTGGGAAGATTATTTTTGACTTATGTGTCCATTTTTTAGTGTAAAAGAAGGAAAATTATTTTACTTTCTTTCTATCCCAATTTATTATCCCCTTGAAAGCATGGTGTGCAAATTTTGATCCATGTGGGTTGTCATAGTCCTTTTATTTTTAAAGATTTTCTTAGTCTTGGTGTGTTTAATTGAGTGTGGGGATGGAGGAATGATGAAGTGGAATCCTACATGGAGTTGCCTCATCATCCTCACATTCCTTTTCTATTTATTGGTGATTTTTGATTGGAAGGGGGTTACTTGCTCTTTTCTCTTCTTTTGCACTTTTGGAGTTCGAGCTTTTTGGGAGTGTTCGGAAACTTCTTAGCTTGGATTTGAAGAGGATTGTGGAATTTTCTTGGAAATTTATGGAGAGATAGGCTCTCCACTTTTTCATTATGTTATTTTTCTTATTTTCATGCAATGTTGTGCTTATTAAATTGTTTGTTTTGTCTTGTGAAGATGTTTTTGTGTTGGATGGGTAGTAGGCCTTAGTTTGGTGTGGGAGAAGGGTTTATGGGACCATTGGGGAGGGAAAAGGGAGTTTTGTGAGGCATGCAATTGGTGGGAGTGTGAATGGGAGTCTTACCTATGGGGAGTGAAAAGAAAATCATGGTTTTGTTGCATGCTTGGAAGGGAGACATAAGGATTTTGTGTGATTATTTTTGTGCACTTGAGGTCTTAGGATAAAATCTCACTTCACTTGGGAGGCATAAGGAGGTGGTATCCCATAACCCTTTATCTATTTGGTTTGATCTTCAAACCTTTGTATTGTTGTGAATGTGCAAACTTGTTGATTATGTTGTCTTGGTTGAGTTGAATGTCTTGTATGTATGTTTGTTGTGAATCTACTTTGTTGAAAGTTGTTATTGTTGCTCAATGCCCCTCATGGTTCTTTGGTTGGGGCTCGAGGGGCCATTAAGGGGATGGATTATCCTATTAACGGATTTAAGGTTCGGAGGAGAGTGTTTCCTACTCCCCCTTCCTTGTTTTGTGATCCCATTGTGAATTTGAAGAAATCTAGAGTTGGAGTTACCATTGTGATGAGGACATATATATTGAGGACTTGAAATTTGGCTTATCGATAGCCTTGTGGTAATTTTTTCATTGTTATTTATCCCCACTTGAGTGGATTATTGATGGTTGTAAACTTGGAAGAAATTTGTTATTATATTGGAAATCCTTTTATCTTGTGGAATCTCATTGGAGTGTGGATTGAGAAAATCATAATTTCAAATGTGCTAGTTTTGGTGAAAGGAAATTTCTAAGTTCTACATTTTTGTGTGAAGTGGAAAACTTTAAATTAGTGAAATGATAATGCATCTCTCTTAATTGGAGTTATCTTATTATTTCAACTTTTGATAGGCTTCATTTTAAAAGAAATAGGAATCTTGTTATATTGCACTTGCCTTTTGAAATGGTTGTCATTTAAATGTAATAGAGGAAAAGAAATATTTAATCTTGTTGCTTGAATGAAGGATATATGGAAAACACCAAGATAGAAATGCATTTAAGTCAAGTTTAAGGAAAGGAAGTAATTAATGGAAATCCTTGAATAAAAACAACATAATAATAATATCACCTCCTTGAAAATTAGTTTGAAATGAATAAGTAATGTTATTAGTTGCTCACTTGTCACTCTCCATGAGTAGTTAGAAATTGTTATTGTTTTTGTCTTTTTTTTTTGCCATACTCAACATGACTTGTTTCGATCATTTAATCAAATATAATAATGAGAATATCCATATTATTTTACAATAAATATATATCTAATTGTATATATATTATTATTAAATTTGTATATATATATATATATATATTGATGGGATTATATTTTGTAATATAAAATTTTAATAATTAAAAATATATACATATAAATCCTTATATTATAAAATATTTTTTTGACAAAATCAGACGAGTGTTATTGTTTTGGGGTGCCATGTTTAAAAGCCGGTTTGGGCTTACCTTTAAATATTGGAAATTGTGTTGGGGGGGAGTGGGCACTGTCCCACCCCAACCCATATTAATATGGGTTGGGGTGGGGTGATGCCCCTCCGTAACCCAAAACTTATATAAAAAAACAAACAATGTGTGGGGCCAAGCCCCCACCGAACTAATTAAAACCTTTACAAATTTTGTTTTAATTCACCTTTTTGGGTTTGCAAACGGCCAAACCTCTAAGCTGCAGATTTGTGTTTTGTTCTTGGCCGTGACCATGTCTTGATAAACAACATTAAATATATACATACATACATATATATATATATATATATATACATATGTATTATATATATATAATAATCTATATTAATTTATTTGTGGTTTTTTTATTAGATAGTGTAAAAAGATATTTTGAAGTGATCGGGAACCCCATACAAACCGATGGGTAGGCACCAAGGCACAAATGAAAAACCAATAAGGAACATGGCCCAACCAAGCCACAAGAAGAAACAAAAAAACCAAAACCCCAAAGGAGGAATCCTAATGGAAAAAGGGCCCCTAAACATGAAGACAAAGAGAGTTAGCAACCCATAAGGAGAAACCCTAACTACCTTGGAACTTCCCACTTTGAGACCTTAAGCTCATATTTGTAGGAGAACTTGCAGCTTTTCCTTTCTTTTAGTTGTACACTACCTTCCAACCATCAGCTACATTAGGATCCACATTCTCATCTTGGTGAATAGGTAGCTAAATTTAATGAACCTCCTTATTATAAGTATGAAGATTACACTCGGGACTCAAATATTGGGGTGAAGAGGCCACACCCTTTCCCACCATATGATTTTAAATCTTAGCCAAACTAGTGGGTAGAGGGGTATCCTCACATAACTTCTCTCCCAACTCGTCCTTAAGACCATAGACAACAATATTATCTAGATTAAAATACTTCCACCAAGATACCCTTCAATTATTTTGTTTTTAAACCATTTGACAATCAGAATCTAGATGTCCCAGAGAAAAGCAAGTTATGCATCTAAATGGGAACCCTTCATACATTTTTATCCATATTGAGTCCTTGAAACAAATTTCCATAGTGGATGGAAACTCAAAGCGATGATGTCCATATCCACCAAGTATGAAGGAAAAAGTGGTGTGATCAAAGGAGTCAATTTTGGATCAATAACAAGGAATTTCCCCAACGTGTCACCCATAGTTTTGAAATAATGCTTGCTCCAGAAATGCAAGGGAATATAGGGTAACCTAATCCATACCTTGGTATGGTATTAAAAGTTTCAATTAAAGGATTAAACTAAAGGAAAAATAGTTTCATGAGAAGAAGATGTGAATGGAAATCCCAAATTTTCCAAAAGATAATCTCCATATCGGAGGGACTGTAAAAATGCAACAAAAATTCCATGAGCCAAAGGGTAAATATTAAATTTACCTTCAATGAGGGGGTGCCAATGTTCAAAAATCCAATTGTGCAGAGCGTGGAGCCCAGGGAAGTCATTACTGAACGTGCATATCAAGCCCCTCATTTGAAAATATTCAATAGTCTCCTTGATTTCGTCTTTGAAGGAAACCTTAGGTGTCTATTTAGCATAGGCCATGGGTTTAAAAGTGGGCCTACACCTACTTTTAGCTACTGATCGGGAGAATGATTTAGCCCAAACAGAGCCACCCATATTAGGACTGGTAGCATCCCTACCTCTTCCTCCAACCCCAACCTTGGCCTCACCTGGTGCACCAAAAAAGACACCATCGGTAGCCTCCCTAACACCACCGGCTGAATTAGAGGAGACAGGCCGAGATAAGCCAAAGTCGAAGCAGGGTAGAGACAAATAATAGGGGAGCACGATCACCCATGCTTCCCAAAACACCATCACCTAGGCTAGGATTCGAAGGAAAAAGGAGGCCAAACTCGGATAGGGAGGAAGATGACACCCCTAGATGCAAAGCCACGTGAACCCCATCACATCCATCATCACCCACCTTCTTAACAGAGATTATGCTAGACACAATCCCACCAAGATGGCCAACCCGACCATTTGGTCCACTCCGAGGATGATTTTAGAGTTGAAGAAAGCCACCCACGAGCACCCACCGCCTATTAGAAAGAAATAGATCCTTCACAAAGGAAGTTAGGGTTAGGGCACATGAACGGGCACGGGGAAGGGAACATGAGCCATTTTTAAATAATTGAAAGTTGAGCTATTTTCGAGTTTATTATTATTTATAAAATAGGTAGATGTATACATACATACATACATACATACATACATACATACATATATATATATATATATATATATATATATATATATAAATAAATGATATATACATTTGGAGATATATATATATATATATATAGAAAAATAAATGATAATAACACTTGTATTATTATCATTTATTTTTCTATATATATATATATATATATATATATATCTCCAAATGTATATATACGTATGTATGTATATATATATATAGATATATGTATGTATGTATATATATATATATATATATATATATATATATATATATATATATATATATATATATATATATATACATACATACATACATATATATACATTTGGAGATATATACATACATATATATACATTTGGAGATATATATATATATATATATATATATATATAGAAAAATAAATGATAATAATACAAGTGTATATATTACAAAAAGATAAAAACTAGATCTATTGGACAAATCCATTCAAATAGACTATCAAAAAATAGAAAATTTAAGATTTTATTGAGCAAAAGCCACATACCCAAATGGGTATTTTTATTGAAACAAACTTATAATAAATCATGAAATTTACAAACCCTTGAATATGGTAGAATATAAATAGAAAAATAAAATAATATGGATTTGGGATGTGTATATCCATCCCCAAGCTTTCTTCCCCTCTCCTATGGCTTCCTCCTCTTCCATCTTCCCTTAACTTGTAAAACCAAAATGAAGAAATGAGTGAAATAAATAAATAAAAGCCTTCCTTAGAGGTTTTATGTTTGATTTGAAATCCCTTCATCCAATGGCCTAGATTGGATTCATCCAATGGCCCAATGTCTCCTACAAGAGTTAGGTGGGGATTGGTTGGAAATATCATTTGTTCACATGGGTCTTCTTTTGAATGGGGCCACTTGTGTGGTTTGAAATTTAAATAATTTATTGGTTTTGTTTTGATTTATTTAAAATAAACTCCTTAATAATTTAGACCCCCTTTTATATTTGGAAAAATTAATTTAATAACATGGTGTAAATAAAAGGTTATTTTAGACTTGGAATTTAATTTTAATTATTGCATGACCTTAGGAACCTTTGTATTAAATTAATTTAGGATTAATTGAATGAAATATTTTAAACCTAACCATAGATTAAATCAATTCTTTTATTTAATATTATTATTTAAGTAACTTTTGTGACAACCGTTTGAAACCAAAGATTAATCTTATTGTTGCTTTTGCTTCCTTTTAAAAAAATCATTCCATAGCTTTTCTATTATAACCTTTTTTTGGTTTTGGGTTTCGTGAGTGAAATCTTGTGGGTGTTACACTTGGTATCGATCTCGTGGGTTCAACACTTAGACCCTAGGCACACTAGAAAAGAAAAAAAATCAATAAATAAATAAACCTAGCACAACTTTAAACCTAGCACACACAAATATGCATGGTTTTTTAAAAAGTGTATATTTTTAGAAAAAAAAAAAAACAACTTATATGATTATAAACTAGCTCTTGCCTTGGTCTATACGGGAGGTGCAAAGCAGACGTGGGGTTCATACATGTGGACCTAGACCTACCACTCCCGAGATAAGGCAAGTAGTAACTATTTATCCTCGAGATATTACATAAACTAAAGGATGATAATGCCACTATACATGAAGGAGCTTTAGTAGGGCGACCTATAAGACATGATAGAGAGCCATCGGTATAGGTTCCTACACCTTTGCATCACATTCGCAGAGGATATGGAAGAGAAATCCCACCTTGATTTGGTTAGGCATGAGAAACCTCCTAGGAGCATAAAGATAGAGCTATGTAGCACAAAGACAGGTCTAGGATCCCTAGGCCGAGAGATGATCATGTAGAGAGACCTAGAGGTCAACAATCTTTAGCTTGATGGATCACATTAGGGAGATATTGAAGTTTCACCCATCTCATTTGTTAAGTTGTAGAGCTCAATTAATTCAAATTAACATGCAATATGAAACTTGTTGGAAAACACTTTGTAACCAATCATTTATGGAGGGAATGACATCGTCACCTATGAAGGACATCAATCAAGAAAGGAGGAACCGACATCGGTTATGTCTAACAGGCGTTGGTTACGTGTGTATGAGTTTTTTTATTAACTCATGAAAATTAGATCTATTTTTAGTTTTAAAGTAGATCTATTGATTGTAATTACATGGATAAGTTCCCTAAGCTTGTATACGCCTATATAAATATGAAAGATAGAGTTTAGAAGTAAGAATTAAGAAGAACTTGAAAAAGTTGATGATTATTGTGAGAATAATTGTGAGAGATAGAATTCTTGGAGAAGAAGAAAAATCTTGAGTGAAAGAAATTACTATACATCTAAGAGGTGTGGAAGATTGTAAATATTCATTGTATATCTTGTGAAAGCTTTGGATAATAGATTGACTTATTTCTTTGTGGACATAGCCCACCTTTGGGTGAACCATGTTAAATCTGGTGTTGATTTGTATTTATTCAGTAGAATATCCACTTTTATTTGCGTGTATGCTTAGATCTTATATATTATCTATACAACTAGTGTGCTAACCAAAACAAGCTGGTATTAGAGCTTTGTTTGAGGGTTTTTATGTCAATAGATTTACTCACAGAGGGTTTTCTAATTAAATGGGAGCTACACCAATGACATAAGAAAAAAATAAAAGGTAGAGAAATTTGATGGCTAAAATTATCAATTATTGAAGATGCAGATTGAGGATTATTTGTATCAAAGATATTTGTATTTACCGTTGGATGAGAAGTCTAGACCTACAAATATGGTGATGAAGAATGAAAGATTATTGACTGAAAGGCTCTGGGATCTATAATATTGAGCTTGGAAACATTCATGGCTTCCAATATTATAGAAGTGACTTCTATGATAGGGTTAATGAAATATCTTGCTAATTTATATGAAAAACCTAGTGCTTCAAATAAAGTGTATTTGATAAAGAAATTATTTAGTTCTAAGATGAATGAAGGTGGATCTGCATCTAGTCATTTGAATGATTTCGATTTATTGTAAATCGATTAAAATCAGTTGATATACTATTTGATGATGAAGTGAAAGAAATTCTATTCTTATGTTCTTTGCACGATAGTTGAGATAAATTTGTAATGGATGTTAGTAATATAACATATGATAATAATATTTTGAAGTTTGATGATGTGGTTAGTATAATCTTGAATGAAGAAATTTACAGGAAGATTACAGAGGAATCATCATCTAGGAATGCTTTGAATGTAGAAAGTAGATGTAGGCAAAAGGAGACATCCAAGAATAAGAGTAATGGAAAATTAAAGTCAAGGGATAGAAGATCTAAATCCAGAGGTAAGAGAATTACTTGTTAGAAATGTGGAAAGAAAAGACATGCAAAGAAATATTGTTGGTCAAAGGATAAAGAGAACTAAAAACCAAACAAAGGAAAAGAAGCAAATCTTGCTATAAAAGAGGTGATGCAAGATGATCTTATTATTTCTTTAGATAATAGAATTTAATCACGGGTTTTAGATTCGTGGAGCTTCTTTCCATGCAAACCATAATAAGGGTTATTTCATAAATTATGTCTAGGGAAATTTTGGGCATGTTTATTTGGGTGATGATGAAGCTTACAATATTCTTGGTAAAGGGAATTTCATCTAAAATTGTAAAATAGAAATACATGTGTATTGAAAGGCGTGAGGCACGTGCCAAGCCTCAAAAGGAATATCATTTTTGCGGGGTAACTAGGTGAAGCTTGTTACATGATTACTTTACAGGAGACTATTGGAAATTCACCAAGAGTGATTTTATTGTGGCAAGAGGTAATAAGGTAGGAATCTTATATTTATCTACTTGTGTTACTAATTACTTTTCTACATTATCTACTTCAAATTCAGATGCATGTATATGGCATAAGTATTTGGGCCATATGAGTCAAAAAAGGAATGCGAGATCTTAAAGGCTAAGGATAATTTATCGAGATGTGAAAGATTTATATCTTTATTTATGTGACCATTATTTTTGAAAGCAAAAGAGTGAGATTTATCAAAGTGGGACAACTAAGAAGGAGATTAAATTGGGGCTTGTACAATCGGATGTGTGGGGACCATCTTAGGTAGCTTCTCATGAGAGGATCCTAGTATTATGTTACTTTCATTGATGATGTTATAAGAAAGGTATGGGTTTATTTTATTAAACATAAATATGATGTTTTTGAAAATTTTAAAAGATGGAAAGATCTTATTGAGAATGATTCAAATTCAAGGTTAAAGTGCCTTATATCTCACAATTGTGGTGAATATTGTAGCAAGGATATCAATGATTATTGTTCAGTGAATGAGATATGTAGAGAAAGGATGGTTCTAACAACACCGAGAAGAGAATGGTGTTGCAGAGAGAATGAACAAGACAATCATGGAACATGCTTAGAAGTATGAGGATACATTCTATTTTTTCCTTACGATTTTGGGCAAAAGAAGATGATACAATGGTTTATTTGATTAACCATGGGTCTTCAAGTTCACTATATGGAGGAATACCATTGGAATCTTGGACTAGAAAAGAGGTAGATTTTTCTTTCCTTAAATTTTTGGTGCGAAACGTTTTTTCATATTGATAAGTAAAATAGGAAAAATTGGATACAAAATCCAAGAGATGCAATTTTATTGGTTATGGATCTGGTGATTTCGAATTTTGTTTTTGGGATTTAGAGAATTCTAAAATTATTAGGTGTCATGATATTGAATGGAATGAAAAGAGAATGTACTGAGGATCAAATTTTAGTACCCAAAATGAACCGGTTGAGAAGTTTGTGGATGAAAATGAACTCTCAGATTTAAAAGTAATATCGACAGTGGTTAAACAAGAACGGTGATTCGTAGACCTCGACTAGAATCGGTAAGAAGAATTGGTATCGGTTACATAAGACATAAACCAACATCAATTAGCGAAGCGAAATCCGTTATAGATGACCACGTCGTTCGAGCATTTGTGATTTGGATACAAATGTCCATGAGGTCCAGAATGAGCCTCTGGTACCCCAAACACCTGTGAGAAGGTCAAAAGGGTAAGTAAACCTCCAGAAATATTTACACCTTCTCTATTTTATTTAATATTGACTGATAATTGTGAACCAGAGAGTTTTGAAGAAGCAATGTAGGATGAAACCCACATGCAGTGGGAGCATGGCATGGATGAGGAGATGGACTCCTTGGAACAGAACTAGACTTGGGATTTGGTTAAGTTTCTAGTAGGTAAGAGGAAATTACAGAACAAGTGGATTTATAGGATCAAGGAAAAATAGGGTGGACATAAAAGGTACAAGGAAAGGCTTGTAGTAAAGGGATTTTCATAGAAAGCATGTATTTATTTTGGTGAAATATTTTCTCCTATTCTTAAGATGAATTCTATTCGTACTTTATTGAGTTTAGTTGTAATAGAGGATTTACATTTAGAGCAACTAGATGTGAAGATGACTTTCCTTCATGGTGATTTGGATGAAGAGATTTATATGCAACAATTGTTTGGGTATGAAGTCAAGGGTAAGGAGAAATTAGTGTGTAGGTTGAAAAAGAGCCTATATGGGCTCAAGAAAGCTCCAAGGAAATGGTACACGAGTTTGATAGTTTTATACATGATCTCATGGTTCTTGGAGATGTGAATCTTGTCATTGTGTTTATTTCAAGTTCTAAAATGGGAGATATATTATTTTGTTCTGTATGTGGATGATATTTTTATTCCGGATCTAGTATGCAATACATTGTTGAAATTAAGAGAAAACTATCTCACACATTTGTTATGAAGGATTTAGGATCTACAAAATGAATCCTTGGCATGTCAATACACATATACATAAACAACAAGAAATTTTATTTGTCTCAATAGGATTATATTTACGGGGTGTTAGAAAAGTTCAAGATGTAGAATGAAAACTGTTAGTACACCTATGGTATGACACTTCAAATTAAGCAAAGATCGTGTCCTTCATCACATTAGGATGTCAAATACATGACATGAGTACCATATGCTTCAAAGAGTTGGGAGTCTCATGTATGATATGGTTTGTACAAGACAGGACATTTCACGGGCAAGTGGGAGTTGTGAGTAGATATATGGACAATTCAAGTAAAGAGCATTGGAAGCAAAGTCTAATGGATACTTAGGTATTTGAGAGGGACATCTAGCATGAAATTATGCTACGGAGGTTCAGATATTTCATTATGTGGCTATGTTTATTTAGATATGGTTGGAGATCTAGATGGTAGGAGGAGAACTACTAGATATATTTTCATAGTAGGTGGGACAACAGTTAGCTAGATTTCAAGATTGTATAAGGTTGTGGATTTATCTACTACAGAGCCTAGCAAGGAGATGATATGGATGAGTAGGTTCATGAAAGAGTTGGGAAATGAGAAAGATAATTACAAATTGTTCAAAGGACAAATGAGTGGAATTCATTTGGCAAATAAATCAGTGTTTCATTCAAGAATGAAACACATTGATTGAGGTATCACTTCATACGGCGAGGTATTGGAGGATGGGAAGTTGAATCGAAAAATATTCGAGGGTGGGAACCTTACGGATATGCTAAAAATCACTTAGTAAAGGATAAGTTGGAGCTACACTCCACTTTTGTTGGTCTTTGAGTTTGATACTTGAAGAGGAAGAAACAAAGCTAAGGAAGGTTATAAGAATGATGCTATAAAGGTATGGTTTAGTAATTAATCTCCATGTGGGAGATTGTTGAGTTTTGGAGCTCAATTACTTCAGATTAGCATGAAATATGAAATTTTCTCGGAAAACATAGTAACCAACATCGGTTATTGAGGACCGACATCGGTCACCTATGAACGACATCGGTCGAGAAAGGAGGAACTAACATAGGTTAGGACTAACCGATGTCGATTACCTATGTATGAGTGTTTTTATTAACTCATGGGAATTAGATCTATTGATTGTAATTACATGGCTAATTTCCATAAGTTTGTATATCCCTATATAAGCATGAAACCTAGGGTTTAGAAGTAAGAATTAAGAAAAACTTTAAAAATTTGATGATTATTGTGAGAATAATTGTGAGAGAGAGAATTCTTGGAGAAGAAGAAAAACTTGAGTGAAACAAAGTCTTGTACATATGAGAGGTGTGAAAGATTTTAAACATTCATTATATATCTTGTTAAAGATTTGGATAATAGATTGTCTTGTTTCTTGGTGAACGTAGCCCACACTAGGTGAACAAAATTAAATATGGTGTTGATTTATATCTCTTGTTTTGTGTATTTCTCCTAGTAGAATATCTCGATTTTATTTTCATGTATACTTAGATTTGATATATTATCTCGTATATAGCGGTGTGCTAACCCTAACTTCATTTTTCTTGAGACATAGATGAATTTCAAATCTGAGGCATGGTTAGTTAGCTTGAGTAGATGCTTTAAGTTATGCCCTTGTTCTAGCAACATGAAATCTCGTGTTTCCATCCACATTATTAGAGACAAAGCTAGAGTATGGTGGAGGAATGAGGAGAAAAATATCCATGTGGATTTAGAGATAGTTACTTCGGAGCTCTTCAAGGAGCGTTTCAAGAGTAGATATATTTCCAAGAGATTCATTCAAGTAGTGGATCGATGAGTTTCACGATCTATGTCAGGCCTCCATGACAAAGAAGTAGCAGTATAAGGGATAGTTTCTAGATCTACTTCAGTATGTAGACTACATGTAGGATGAGTAGGTTTGAGTTCATAGGTTCATCAGGGGCCTGAACTTAGAATTGGGTGGGGAAGTACACATTCAGTGTCCATAGACACTTTCAGAGGCCATAGAGAAGGCCTATATTACAGAGGACACTAGGGGAAGACTTAGCAGCAAAGCGCGTGACAAAGTGATCAGTCACATACAACAGTTGTAGGATAGTAGATCGAGGGGATCATCTCCTCCTCCTCATGGTGGACACACTTTAACACAATCTTCCTTTCAGCCTCCACCTCTTAAGCATCAGCAACAACTTACTCAACGGACCTTTTTACCTCCACGGTGCCATGATGCTCGAGAGGGAGAAGTATGGGACCATTAACGAAGGTTTGTGATAGGTAAGGGCATCATGAGTGTAAAAGTCCTAGGCTAGACATGAGGAGAAATCACATCAGATTGCTTCAAGCACAAGGAAACCATTAATGAAGAAGGATATTTTGAAGATCACAAGGTACTCATTACAAGATTAAACAATGATTTTTTTGGAGAATTTTGGAGCAATTTGGGATTCTAGTTTCTCTTTCCTCTGCAAATCTTCTTATATAAATTGTAAAGAGGGGAATTTTTCTAATGCTGGGGACGATTTTAATTTTCACCTTCCCTTCTTCCCCTTTTTGCAAGTGAATTTTGGAGTCCAAACCTCTCATTGAAAATGTAATGCAATTTTTTCCTCTTCGCCATTGTAATTTACTGTATCAAATCTTTGGATCAATAATATAAGTTTTGGATGATTTCAACCCTCTCTTGTGTTCATTGCTTTCATCTGATCTCTCATTGCAATATTGGTTATCTGTGCATGGTTATTGTGTTGCATATTTGATGGTTTGTGTTTAATGGTGAATGAATTGGTGATAAGAAACTAATCTATGTTGATGTTCATCCTCTGTAATCTTGTTTAACATTAATTTCCTTGTAAGGAATATTATTCAACATTCCTTTGGTGTATCACCTCTGTTAGTTTAGGTTTAATATATTGTTATCTTCTTAACCATGTCTCCTTGGAAATTTAGAGTATTTTTTAGAGTAGATACTTTACGACTAAAATGTGTTCATTAGTAAACAGAGGAATATGAACCAACCTTCATCTAGAGAGATTTCCCAATCACAAATTCCTACACTTTGGGAAATTTTCCATGTTATGAAATCACACCAACATTTCAACCTATCAAGTTCAGAGACATTCATGGGTGTTGTGATTATGCATCAACACTTCCTTTGATATGAAGGGCTTTATTTCCAATAATTTTAGAATGGGTTTTCATCATCTTATTGATAGTGAAGATGATTTGCTATTATTCGATGATTATGAAGCTAGAAGAAGGTATTATGGTAGATTGTCTCTTCAGCAAATCAAATATTTTTATGTGTAAAATATACCAGATGGACTAAAAGATGATGATCAGGAACTATAGTCCCATGAATATGAAATTTCTATCAGACACACTCCTATTTAAATAATTCATTGGTTTGTTAAGGAAAGGGATGATTTGAAAGAACTCATAAACCCTGTCTTGGTGAGAACCAAACTCGGTTTGATAGGAAAATGAAGATGTTTGAGCAGAGGTAAGTCTAGGTCTTCCTCCTAGGAAGCCTCCACTCCTCAGAAGGAAATGCCTGTCATGGTGACCCCTGAGGCACATGTATAATTTTTCCCTCTCCACTTGAACCTTCAACTTTGGTATACATGAAGAAAGGAAAGGCTAAGAAAGATGAAAAGATGGAGGAAGTAATTCAAGAAAGTGAAAATTTATCTTCTTCAAAGAAATTGGAAGTAGTACTGAAGTTGAACCAATTATAGATCTCTGTGATGATGACAGTGAGGAGAAAGAATAAGAAAAACAAGAGGAGGGTAATCTTGAAGGAATTAATAGGGAGAAAGAAGAAGAAAAAAATGATCAATTGAAGGATCGGGATTCAGAGGCAGAAGAAATGGGTGTCTTAGAATCATCTTCCAAAGAATTTCCTATCAAGGAAGTACTACCTCCCAAATTGAAACATTTGTGTTGGAATTATGTGTTGTAAAACTTTTAGTGAAATGGCCACACTTTCACTTGGTCCCATTGTTTGGTCTAATTCTAGTTATTATTTTTCTTGGGTATAACCGTTGGTGGAAAGAAAGAAAAGAAAATCCACATGTCATATTTTTTCTCCTAAGTTTGATGTTGTGGTAGATCTTCTAGGTACTACTCCTCCTCCATCTACATATAATGTTAAACTCACATCGAGGCTAGTATCTGACTCTCAATGCCAACAATTCATGGAGATAGCAAACCGTAAACTTGACAAGGATGAAAGAGACCTGTTGATAATTGATTTGGAATTGAAAATAATTCCCCTTGGATAATCTACACCTGAGAGTGAAGTGCACAATTTGAAGGAGACAATTTCAAGAGTAATTGAAATAGTTGAGAGAGGTAAGAAAACACAGGATCAGCTAGAGGAACAAAAAAATCCTTTCAAATTTCATCTGGTCCCTATTAGTAGAAGACAAGGTACTTGATCCAACTCCACTAGCCTCAATCCCACCACCTACTGTTTTGATTAATGATAAAATTAAAGCTATCAAAGACATCCATAAGCATGCTACTTATGAGAAGGAAATGTAAGCCTTGGTTGATGATATGATAGTCATGGGATTAAACTTCATTGAGGAAGCACACAAATCATATGATAAATTCACTTTGTGATATAACTTAAATTTACCAAAACACTTAATGGTTTAGATAGAGAACTGAAATTACAGAGTGAATGCATTCAAGATCTACATCTAATGAGTAACACAAATGTGCAGGTCATTTTGTAAAATAAAGTATTTGACAATGCAAAGTTTAATTTTTCTAAGTAGTGGGTATTCAACATTGATTGGAAAATAAAAGTCCTTGAGGAAGCCGTTGGTGAGCTCAAAAATATGTTACAGAAGGGAGAATATTTTAAAGCTTGTCTTGTATCTACCTTTAAGGATATTCACTACCAAATCTTCAAGGAGAATTCAAGGGATAGGGTCATAGTCAAAGAGATTAAGTACTAGTTTAGGAAATTTGCTAAAGAAGATTTGTTTAAACAAGATACTATGTCTAAGGATAAAATGAGGGAAATTTGTACACTTCAAGAAACCATCACTAAGGACTATAAGGAGTTTAGAGAGACTGTAAAATTTGAGAAATAAATGGATCAATGCCTAGGTCACCTGGACTCATGCGATGGAAATACCATCATCCCTTGAGGCATGGACATCGATGGATCATTAAAGAGATTCATAAACCAAGTACTTAAGGTGAAGAGTTCCACAAACACTCCTTTGAATGTCCCAAATCCTAGTTCTTAGTTTCTTCTTTTAATTAAAATATCTAATTAAGGTGGTTATTTTCTTTCTAGCCATACAATATGTAAGTAAAAGACAAACTGATGTTATAATGCTTAATTAGATATTAATATTTTGATTAAAAGAAGGAAACTGAAAATAATCTTTTGTAACCGTCCATGAGGTTATTTAAGGAGATTTTATTTTCATTTGGAGGGATCATATTTTGGATGTCTTGGATGTAAAAAGTATTGAATTGGTAATCAATACATAATAAATTGTATCTTTTGTTTTGTTCTATCTATTTCTTCTTTCTCGCTTGATCCATGTGAACTTATATATATATATATATATATATATATATATATATATATATATATATATATATATATATATGAATATAAATGAATATAAATTTGTGTCCTTCAATTGATGTTGTGCTTATAACTTTGTGTCTATTGCATATATTTCCTATATTCAGGTGTATATAATTCTAATCTTGTCACTCTTGCATGCATAAGTAGGATATCATTGAAACATATACATTTGAAAGTGTTGCTTTATTCATTTTCTTGAATATTAAGTCTTCTACTTTCTTATTTTCTATGTTGAAAATATTATGAGATGAAGACATCTAAAGCATCAAAATCCTCATTGAAATATTGATAGTTTGTACATTTGTAAATAAGTAGATTTTCTTATTTGTTGTGTGTTCAATAAGGGAACCTCTCCCATAAAGAGGAGGACTGCTGTTGTTCCCTAACCATTGCTTTTCCTCAAGGTTAAATCCAACAACCAACATCTGGTCTTTCCTTAATTGATGGAAGAGTGAATGGGTATCATTGGAGTAGATGTGACCTCAATTTTGGCAAACAAGGATTTTTTGTTTCAGCTTTAGGCAGATTCATCTATGTCTAGCCGATTTCAGGTGGAGAAGGCGATGAGTCCAAGGATCTAGATTGAGGCATTTACCTTGACCTCATGTTCCATTCATGGGGCCATTCTACCACATAACGGATTCCTAAAATATATGTGATGTAGCTCAACCAAAACTAAATAGGTGAGAACTCACGTAAGTTGCTCCTGTTAAGCGGTGACAAGATTTTAGAGCAAGGAGAAAAGTAGTATCCTAGAATAGTTGTTGGGAAGGATAAAGAGAACATGGATAAGATGGGTTTGGAATACAATGGAAGCCCTTCACTTTCCCTATTTTGGCATGCATTACTAAAATAGAGGCCTTTCAAAGGCCCCTAGTTTAGTTGAGGGGCCTCCGAAAGAGAAAAAGGTTGATGCTAAAAACATTAAAAATATGGATGGTTTGGATCCTAGAAATGTATGAGTGTTCAATTTCTTAGAGGGAACACGGTACTAGGACTAGGATAAATTGATGTGGTAAACCAAGGAAAATATGAAGCGACCTCGTGTAGGAGTGTAGTGCCCACTCCTCTTTGACATTGTTTCATCCGGATATTTATCTTGTTGGATTTGGTGCTCAAACATTTTTATATTAATACATTGATTCAGTAGATGATAGATTATACTGATATTTAGATTATTGACATTATGATGTTTATGTTTTATTATAATGCACTAGATAGTGATGTTACACAATTTGATATATGTTGATTTTCATGATGTGTATTTTATACTCGACATGTTAAGTTTTGGTATGCTGGAGTATAATTGTAATCTCAAGGATGTTAGGGTTATATTTTGATATATTGATGCATAATAGAATTTGATAATGTCAAATGATGAATATTGATTTTACATGTATATTGTATCGATGTTGTTAATACAGCCGAAAGGCTAAGGAGGTATTTTATTGTGTGCAAGACTTTTATCACATACATCGAAGAGGATAGGGAACTAACCACAAAAGGATGTTGGGCATTGAGCAACGAGGCCAAATTTAACAACTTGTGTAATGTTGTTTAATGTGTTGTTTGCATGTCTTGTTTAGAAGTCTCCCATGGGGGTGACTTCACATATGTGGCCATGGGGTGAATTGTGTTCCCTTTCTTTAATTTTTTATGTGCTTTATTTATGTTTTGTGTATTTAAAATTTGGAAATTTTGTCACTTTATTAACATTTTGTAAATGTGTGTTAATTAAGCTTAACCCTTCTTATTTTGGTTAACCAAATTAAGGATGTGACAAATAGTTATGATGAGATTTGGTAGTCCTTTTGTAAGTAAAATTTATGTTGATTTGGGAGTGTTTTACTCCACCCCAAGTTCAAAATTCGGACTTTTACTTAGGGGCATTTTGGAGACTTATGGGACAAGCAAGACTTGTCCCATGCCTCTTAAATTTACCCAAAACCATACCTATGGGTTGGGAAGATTAGTTTTAATTCTTTTCAAATTTTTAGGGTAAAAGAAGGAAAATTATTGCACTTTCTTTCTATCCCAATAAATTATGTCCCTTGAAAGCATGGTGTGCAAGTTTCGAGCCTTGTGGATTGTCATAGTGCTTACATGTGCATTGATTTTCTTGGTCTTGGTGTGTGTTGAAAATTTTTGCACTTGTGTAGAAATGGGAAACTCAAAACTTTGTTATGATAGATAGCATTGGTGAAGTATACCTAAGCTAGGGGAGATTATATCAAATTATGTCATTACTGCTGATTTATTTAAGAGATTACATGAAATCTGCAGCTATGTGTGTTGTTACAAAATGTAATAGATCACATAGTCTACAATTTCATGACTATCCTCAACAAAAGAACACAAGCCCCGAAGGACAGTTGTGTTGTTTTGATGAAGACATTCAATTGCAGAATAGGTGAAGTGTAAAGTTTTGGAACAACAAACACAAGTACATTATTGTAGAAAATCGAATTCATTACTAGATGTTACGGAGTTCTTTAAAATTTTCCTTCATGATTAATATATTCAATTATATTATCTCTTGAGTTGTTTAGTTCATCATACAATCCATACGAAATGAAAAATGCAGAAAGAAATATACAACTCATTTATAGAATTCAATGTTTTATTCATAAGGAGTTTTCAAATGTTTCCCACACAAGTGTGGGATGAAAGCGAAAGAGTAAAGTAATCACTGAAATCAAAGGTACACATGCATGAAAGAGAAAGTAAAGGAGTATGAGTTAACCCATCATTGCCTTAGAAGTTTATTTCTTTGATCGAAGCATCTCTACTCCAGATTTTCTTCATCTCCATTATAGATGCAACTATACGGAAAATGGAAAAGTTAACCATCGATTCTACGAGCTCGAGGATTAAAACATATTCCTACACTTTGTCTTATTTCGTGCATATGAATCTCAAATAATAGGAGATATATTTTACTGGAAGATCATAACTGCATACATGCTTTATTCACCCAGAAAGAAGAAAGAGAAAAGAATGAAAGAAGAAAACATGGACATAAGAGAGGCCAAAAAGCCTAATTATTTTTCTAACTATTTTCTTAAGTGTTCAAGTATAGGTTGCAGCCATGAAAATTTGACAAGTCATAAGTACATGCTGGAAAGGTGGAAGAATGTAACTTGAGTTTTTGTAAATTTTTAGCAAATGGAAGAAGTAATAGTACAAAGGAGAGACTGGAAGAGAGAAAACACTTGTTTTAAGTTTCAGAAGAAGAGGAAGAATCATATTTCAACAAGTTGAGGCTAGATAGAAAAGGGAAAATAGTTGAAACATGATGAGAGAGAAGATTCTGGGAAAATTTTGACAAGGCTTCACCATGTAAAATGGACATTTACAACTTGTCATCATGCTATTTTCAATTACTACATGCTTTAAAAGAACTACGCAAATCAAATAAGTGATATGGGAAGCGAGAAAAGCATGATATGATCAATATAAACAACTAACATCTTTCCAGAGTTCTTAATTTGCTATATCAAAGTCCAAAGAGAGAGGTGTTATTTTCGTATTTTGGATCAAAAATACAACTACTATTTCTGGAAATGCATTAAAGAAAATATTCTGGAAAAATTTTGCCAAGGCTTCGCCATGAAAAATCAACATTTCAAATTTTCTGCAAGCATCTAAGTAAGAAACAATTACAGAAAGGAAATAAAGCATCTGAATCAAGGTATATACCCTGGAAATAATATCTGAAACAGTTAAGATATTGTTCCTATTTTTTAGAAAAGCACTTACAGATTACATGTTCATAGATAGAAATAATGCAACTACAAGTCACAAAAGAGAAATTCAAAAGTGAACTGAAAAGATAAGTTTCCAAGTGAAGATGCAAGATAATATATTTTAGAAGGAACAAATTCATTCAGAAGAAAATATCTAGACAAGTACAAAAACCTCAAGCTTCATTTTAGCTCTGAAATATTGCAAATTATCAAAAGATTCATCTAAGGATTCCTATCTTATAGGGGTTTCCTATGTACTCATAGAAAATGCTTGGAAATATTTTATACCAAATAGCGAGAAGAATCAAAAAGTTAATAATCATGAGTCCAAGTATACAAGTGATTCAAGTACAGGTATGGATAAGATAGAATTTTACAAATATAGAATGCAAGATTGATTGGAACATCTTCTCTCAGTTCCATAAGAGCTACATATTAAGATGAATGCAAGCTATAAGTTACTTTATGACTAAGAATATTTCAGTTACTGGTACAACTAAGGATGCAACCAACTCGATACTTAGACAAGTATAGAAATTTCAAATGACTTACACAGCTATGAAAATTTACGGTCAAAGTGTAAAAATATGCCAAAGTTCAGGTTGCAATGAATGAATAAATCAATCAAGTCTAGCCTATGGTTGAATCTAAGGGCAGAGCACAAGTCATAGAGAATAGTAATTTGCAAAAGATCAATTTATATGCTTACTATTTTAAGTTATCCAGGCCATTTGGGTTCAAATTTTATAGTGAAGTATTAGAAAAGATCAAACATGTAATATACTAATAATCATATAAAGTCATGATTATTAAGAATACAATCAAATGCCAACGTGACAGTTTCAGAACATAAGACCTCTCAAGCAATCATAATATTGTAGACACCTAATATGGCTCCAACTTTTGATTTACGTAAAGTGGTTAAAGAAAATGAGAGGCCATTTAAAAGGTACTTGTGATATTTCAACAATAGGTACAAGAGTTCAAGCTTACACAAAATGATAAAACCCTCAAGAGGTCATCAAGTTAGGAGAAGAAGTTTAAGCCCAAAATGACTCAAAGATGAACCAAGGCCGAGTCTCGAAGTTACATAGGAATGTAAAGAAGGAGACAAACTACTAGTATGCTTCAAATATAAAAGTATTTACAAATGAGATAACAATCATGCTCAAGGAAGATCAAGCCCGAATAAAAGAAACCTTCAAAATTACAAATAAAAACAAATCTCGAAAAGTGAAGTGAGCTATAGGTTCACAAAAATCATAAGGTTGAATGGATAATGAAAACCCAAGCTCAAAATAGTCATGATGGAGGCCAACTAGTAGAAAGAAGCATACATAAATTCCTAAAAAGAAATTGTGATTCAAAGTGTCCAAGTTCCATTTAAAATACCCATATCTTAGAATATACGAGATCTACAAGTTTAACAATGACAACCATCATTCTAAGTAGAAGAAAAAAATTCTATGCTCGAAATGGATATTGACAAGATTCGAGTAATAAATCAAGCTCGAGAGGCTCACTAGAAAGGAACAGTATGAAATTACAACTCGAGCAAAGAGAAATACTCAAATGAAAATGGGTATTCTAGCTCACGAAATTTCACTTACCGGAAGAAATTAAGATCTGTAGAGTCTTCACAGAGCTCCATAGCACACAGAAATGCAGACCCAAATGAGGAAACAAAACCGAGTTAGAAGTAAAGGCTGAGCTTAAAGTCAACAATAAGTGCTCAAAAAATTTCCAAGGCTTCGCCAAATGAGCTGAAGAACCAAATGAAGTGATCATTCTAGGTCGAGTTCCTTTACCACCTAAAACCAACCAGTGGGTTAACTCCAACTCAACCACAATCAAGAATCAATGATCAAGCTTCAACCAAGTACACAGATCAAAGGTTGAAGATTATGCACAGAGGTCAAACCAAGTAATCATGGTTAATCCCCAAAAACCAACATTTAATGCAAAGCCAAAACCCTAACCGCAGGTCGTGAATAAACGGAATCAGGCCAATCAGTAAAAATATCAAAGGCCTAAGTTCCGTTCCAAATATCCAAGCTAATTCAACATAGGTTAGAGCTGCCACCAACAAAATGTATGAGGGCTGAGTCACTGAGAGGAGGGGGACAACCCACGTGTTCCAAACAATAATAATTTCCAAGAATTTTAAAGTCTAAACTATATACCATGCAGTATATCAATAAATCAAAAGCTGACCACTTTATGCCTAATGATCACCGAAAAGGTGATTTTAAAAATATATGCATGTGTATATTATCAAAAGGGTGGTGAATATGGTTAGCATGTGCCATGTAAAATGGTCGACCCCTTTTCTATTGTGCTAAGTCCACAAGGTGGCCAAACCAAGCGAGTTAAAGGTGGTCCCCACAAGGAGGTTGGAGTGAAGTTGCAAAGTGTCACTCATGTGACCACTCAGGAAAAGAAGCAAATATTAGAACATGTGCACATAAGGGGGTGGTCCCCACAGAATAATTATTTTACAAATATTGCTAAGTGTTGTAATTATTTGCTCACATACAGAGAGTTGTATTGTTGCATGCTTCACAAGAAGACATGACAGAGAAGATGACAAATTTGCATGCTCAAAGGAGGAAGACTTGCCTAGCAAGCAAATTTTATTATTAGCAAATTATTCACCCATTCTTTTCTTAAAAATAGAACAGTCAACTTTAGTTTGACTACTTTGAAAGCAAGGCTTTTAAAATGCCTATTTTTAATCGCATGCTCTAGTTTGTTTTATTTTATCCTTTTATTTATTATTAAATAAAGGATAAAATTAGGATGCATGGGTGAGTATAGCCTTAGGATATTTTTAGGAAGGGTGGGAAAATTTATTTTGCTATATATTGTGTGCCCTTGCAAGGCACAAAGGAGGACTTTTTTGGATATAGGAGTACTGAAGCATTCTGCCAGTTTTTGCCTTCTGAGTATGAAGTAATTTCTTGCCTTACCAATTATTTGCAGCTTGTGTATGTTTATGTTAGTCTTGTGAGTACAAATTCCCTAACCAATCATCTTACCCTACTGCAATATTAGTAAATTCTGCTTAATTTTAATGTGCATGTTAACTTATCAATATTGTTGTGATATTCCCTCAGTACCACCAAGTTTTTACCTTAAATAACTTGTAGAAAAGCTGTTGGTTCGTGCATCAAGAAAGCCTTCTTACATCAATTGTGCATATACTCGGTCAAAGGCCTCATACAAGTTTTGGTGTATCACCTCAATTTCTTTATTTTACATCTTTTTCTTACCCTAAACCCTGACAATCAATTTAGGATGCATCAAGAAGGAATTGGCCTTTTAATCCTCGGGATTCACCTCACAATAGGTATATCCATGACTGAGGTGTTTCCATTGTATGTACAAGAGAGAGAGAGATCAATATTGCAGGCTTAGATAAACTACAACAATCTCTCTACAGGGTGCACTTTTGAGAGATAACAATTTTTTGCACGCCCAGTGGGACCACGAATCGAGATATCCATGCAAGTTATAGATTCTAGAGAAGATTTAGAGCAAATTTACAGCAGATAAAAGTTACTTTTGGGAGAAAGCTGCAGCAATTTATTCTAAAGATTTTTTGATCTTTTGGTGACTCCGTAAGGCTGATTTTATACTAGTATTACAGCATGTTCCATGCCTAAAGTGACTACGAGATCATTGGTAAGAGGAATTCCTCCTGATTTTATTTCTTTACCTTTGAATTCTGCTAGAAGGAGAAGAGTTGGTAATACATTACCCTAGAATAGACCTGGTTTTGATAATCCTCCTCCTGATATTCATTCACCACGTATCAATTTTACAATCAATATCCCAGTTTTTCCAATGGCCCTTCAACTACCCAGAAATTTTGTGACCTTTACTAATGGCATCCCATTAGTAATTCTAGTTTACCATGATATTCCCAATGTTGCCATGAAAATTTTGCCATCATTTACAGGTGAAAATCAAGTTACACCTACTATACATATTAAATATGTTGCAGCCATATGTGCAGTTCATAATATCACTCATGAAGATGTAGCTTTAAGACTTTTAGCTTCATGTTTTAAGGGACAAGCCTTGCAATGGTATAGAAACCTAGAGATTGGAAGCATAAGATCTTGGGATGATTTAGGTGAAAAACTGCTGAAACAGGTTCTAAGATAATTCGAGACCATTTATCCCTCATAGAACAACTATCTACTATCAAAAGAGCCCCTCATGAGTATATGTCTAGTTTCAACATCTGTTTTGCTAGGACTTGGGAAAGAATCCTAGGAAGTGTTAAGCCTCAAGCTGATCACGCTTTCCTTTATTACCTCAGAGCATTAAATAGCGATATTTCAACTATGATTCAATCCATGGGAGGTGGTACTCTTCCTGATGCCTATGACATTGCTATAAAAGATGAAAACAACCTTATTCAGGCTGGAAAATTAGCACCAAGGCCTATAATGCCATTTTTGGTAGATTTAGCTCCTATTCCACAGCCTATTACAATTGTAGAGCCTATTGTTGCAACCCCATCCCCAGATATGTTTAAAGCTTTGTAAACCATGGGAAATAAGCTGACATCAATTGAAAACAAACTTGCATTGCCTAGCAGACCTTATCAGGCTCCTTATCAAGCAAAATCAGCAAAATAGGCAACCTTACCAACATAATCAAAATTATAGGCAGCCTTATCAAGCAAAGGCAATTTGATCCGGACATTCCTAGTACATCTAATGCTTTGGTTCTAGTTAACATGGCTACAGAAGAGTGGTGCCCACCTTACAACTAGCCTCATTCACCGTGCAAGTTGCCCAAATTCTTTCTGAACTTGAATCTTGTTGCACTGACCTTAATTTGAAGCATTGTTCATGCCTCAAATGGAGAGTGCGTAGAAGAAAATCATGTTCGTAAATCACCGAACAGAATTTGGTCACTTCAATGAGAAATATTTCATTAGGTTACCACTAGAGCTCAAGAGAAGGCTACTGAAAATAAAAAACAACAAAATAGACCTGTGTTGCCCACTGTTATTGATAATTCAGCATCTACAGCCCCAAAACCAGCTACTAGTCCTGTTGTCCCACAAAGAACAAAGCAAGTGTTACAAGCTGGTAAAGAACAACAAAAATAGTTACTGACTGATCCAAGAAGATTATTTATTCCTCAGATATCTAAAGCTATTGAAGCAAAATCAGTTTTTGCTAAAGCTTATGCTAAAACATTTAAATCTATCTCTAAAATGGTTGCTTCTTTTAATATCATTGATGTAATGAAAATGCATAATGTTAACAACTTGATGTTGGATGCTTTAAGTATTCCAGGATAGAAGGATTTGGTCTCTCATGAACTTGCTAAGCTGTAAATTTCTTCCAAAATAGCAAAAAGGAGGTTCAAAAGGCAGATATGGTCCTTGGAACACTTGATCAAGACCACCTGAAAGGGGTTAGATGGATGGTTCAAAAATTTTAAACGCTCATGATATAAAGAAACCACCACCATTTTATCTATCACTAATTATTGGAGAAAATCTAGTTCATAACTACATGGTGGATAGCGGTGCAAGTAGCATAGTTATGCCAAAAGTAATTGCGGAAAAATTGGGCCTGCAGTATGAGCCTACATAAAAGAGTGTTTTACAGTTGGTATAATCAGAAATTTAGAGTTAACATTACATGTTTTCTGAATGTTTCCATTCGTAAGGCGTTTCTTGTTGTGGATTTACCTCCCTATTTTACTTTGTGTTTATCTAGATATTTTACAAAAAAAAGGAGGTTATCTCTTTTAGACTGGTCCTTGTTTTTTACCACACGTTATGGCACTAAGGTTACTGTCAATTCAGAACCGTTGGCCAGATTTCACATTGAGCCTCATTCTCCAAATGCAGTGGCCAATTATTCAGCGTTAGATCAATCTGATTTCGATGATGTAGCTCAAGTTTCAGCATTAGAGGGTATTTCTAACATGTTTATGGATGAAAAATAGTTGAATAACATGCCCATGATCCTTTTAAGGAAGTTGAAGAACATCTTTTTAGTGTATATTGTATGCATGAAGAAAATGCAACACTTCCCTTGTTGTCCAAAACAGAAAATTCAGCGGAAGGGATTTGGAAGCTTCATTTCGATGGAGCTAAGAATAAGAAAGGACAGGGAGTAGGTTTGATGCTCACTTCCCCAACAAACAAAAGGTATTTCTTAGCTTTGAGTCTCCAATTTACATGCACTTGTAATGTAGCCAAATACGAAGCATTAATTCATGGCTTACTTTAGGCCAGAAAGAAAGGTATCAGCACATTGCAAATCTTTGGTGATTCTGAGATGGTTATCAATCAAGTAAAAAAATTCAATGTTTATAAGAATCCATTAATGAAATCTTATAGACATAGAGTTTTAGACTTAATAGAAGATTTTAATGTTATTAATATTCAGTCTATTCCTAGAACTGAAAATAAGCACACAGATCGACTTGCAGCAGTTGGTGCTAGTTTCAAAGTGCTAGAAGAGATAGAAAACAACAAAATTTAGACCCATATTAAGCTAATTGTCAGGCCCTCTATACTTGATAATGAATCAAATTCGCAGGTTTTTGAAAGTGATGATCAAATATGCAGGTTTTTGCACTAAGAAGCTAAAATTTCTGTAGTAAATCAAGAGAAATTACAACATTTATACGGTGACCAAATTGTTCAACTAAAGACAAATAAATTACCTTGAGGACTTGTCACATTGGAAGACATCTTCAACACTAATGACCAGTTGAGAAAGGACAAAACTAAGATGTCAACTCATGCTGATAATTATGAAGAGATTTCAGTTGATGAAGGAAAAAAATTATTTCTAGGAAAGGTATGTTCCTAAGCTAAAAAATAGTCTTTTATTAATCTTTGCATAAAATTTAAAGATATTTTCACTTGGAGATACCAAGACCTAAAAGGGTTTGATCCCAGTTTAGCACAACATACCATTGAATTGCAACCAAATTCTAAACTAGTTAGGCAGAAACAAAGGCCTGTAAATCCTAGAATAGAACCTCTTATGAGGAAATAGTTATCAAAATTGATTGAATCAGGAATTATTTTCCCAGTTAAGGATTTAAGTTGGGTAGAAAATCTTGTTCTTGTTAGGAAAAAGAATGGAGAAATCAGACTATGTATGGATTAAAGAGATCTTAACAAAGAATCGTTAAAATATCATTATCCACTACCGAATATGGATCAGATTTTGAGAACAGTTTGAGTTCGAGATAGACTATCTCTTATAGATGGTTACAAGTGGATACAATCAGATTTTAGTCCGAGAAGAAGATAGATACAAAATAACTTTTACCACCAAGTGGGGTACTTATGCTTACAAAAGAATGCCTTTTGGTATTTTAAATGTCGGTGCAATGTTTAAACGTGCAATGGACATGGCTTTTCATAGCCTATTAAATAAATGCATCCTTGTTTATTTAGACGATGTTATTGTATTTTCAAAAGATTCAGAAGAACATCTAATGCATTTAAGGAATACTTTTTAGTTATGCAGGCAATTTGGAATATCCTTGAACCTCCAAAAGTCTATCGTTTAGTACATTAAGGTAAACTACTTGGCCATATTATTTCTAAGCAAGGTTTAGTAATTGATCCTTTCAGAATCGAAGCTATATCACAGCTATCATTACCTCATCACAAGAAGGCATTGTAGAGCTTTCTGGGAAAAATCAACTTTGTTAGAAGATTTTTTCTAGATTTTGTAGCATTGGTTAAACTGTTAACTATGTTAAAGAAAGAGAAAATGTTCTCTTGGACCAGCGAAGGGAGAAAAGTTTTTGAAGCTATCAAAATAGCTATCTCTCGAGACTCCTACTCTTACAAATCTAAATTTTGGGAGCTGTTGAAACAATTTCAGCTATTTTAACTCAGTCAATGATGAGAATATCGAGCAGCCAATTGCTTTCTTTGGACAAAGTTTGCATGGTTATGAAACAAGGTACACATTTATTGAAAAACAAGTACTTTCAGTAGTCGAGAGGACTAAATAATTTTAAGTACATGCACTTTCAAACAATAAAATCCATGTTCTTGTTTCTCATCCAAGTGTGAAAGCTTTCTTGCTAAATAAAGAATTGAATGAGAAAAGAGCAGGCTGGATAACGAAGGTTATAGAATATGATGTTGATATCCGGTGTCTAAGATAGTTTGAGGTAAAGGTTTATGCAAGCATCTAATTGCTGATATGGAAAAATAGTAAGATGAAGAACCTAAAGATTGAGAACATCATGCTAAAATTACGCATCAACAATCAAATATCATGGTTCGACGAAAAATCATCAGCAACCCGAACCTTCTCAAGAAATCCAGAATCGGGGTGGATGACTAGTTTGGTTAATCTGTTTATAGTATGAAACCTATCCAGGAAGGTATGGATAAGAATAAACGAAGGTATTTTAGATTACAAGCTATTCCTTATCTTTTCATTGATGGTGTGTTGTTCAAAAGAGATATAAATGGAATCTTGCTGCGATGTGTTGATTACGATAAAATTCAGAAAATATTATCAGAATTCCATGAAGGACCTGCAGGAGGTCACTTCTCAGCATGTACTACAGCCTTAAAGATCATGAAAGTAGGTTACTATTGGCCTAGCATATTTAAAGACTATTTTGAATGGATTATAAAGTGTAAGAAATGTGCTTTCTTTGTTGGAAAAGAACGTTTAGCTTCATTTGCCTTTGTAGCCTATTTTAGTTGATCAACCTTTTATGCAGTGGGGTCTTGACTTTATTGGCATGATAAACCCACCTTCTTCACAAGGAAATAAGTGGATCTTAACTACTACAAATTATTTTACACGATGGAATGAAGAAATATCCTTGAAATATGATAATGAAACTTCAATACTATCCTTCTATGAAGGTATAGTTTGCAGATTTGGTGTTTGGCAACTATTATATCGAGATAATTCTCTAGCATTTCTTTGTGCTAAAGTAATAGATTGGGCTTTTAACCATGGAATTTATTTAAGCTCTTCATCTAATTATTACCCACAAGGTAATGGCTTAACCGAGAGTACTAACAAAAACTATTAAGGATCAATGAAGGACACTCAAGGATAATCAAATAGCTTGGCATCGATGTTGAATTCAACACTTTGGGCTGATAGGGTTACTCCTACGAGATCAGTCGGTAATTCACCATAAAAACTTGTGTATGGAAAAGAAGCAAGAATGCCTATTTCAGTTTAGTTACCTGCATTGGATTTGCTACATCAAATGGAGTTGCTTGAGAATGAATCATTGCAGGTTCATTATGCAGAGTTAATGGAATTACAAGAGCTAATAGATCAAGCTCATTTAAATATGGAAATGAATTAGAAGAAGATGAAGAAGACTTTTGATAAGAAAGCCAAATTCAGAGTATTTAGCGAAGGAGATATTGTGTTAAAGTGGGATGTTGATCGTGTAAAGCCAAGAAGACACTCAAAGTTTGATACACTCGGAGTGGTCCTTACATGATTTCAGCTTTCAAAGTTGAATGGAGAGGAACTCCCCATTCTTGTGAATGGTATGTTTCTCAAACAATGTTATTGAAAATCTTACAGTTATTGTTAGAGTACGATTTCCATTCAATAAGTTTAGTTTCTACACATTGCATTGTTTTTCATTTCAATAAGTGCATTTGTGCACGTAATCTGTTTCAGATTTGTTTCCATAGTTTTAGTTGTTTTGGAAGGGTTGGACCTTTCAGCAAAGACAGATTTTGGTTACATATTCGGACTCCATGCCCAATGGACAAGAGCAAGGCACTGGTATATAAGCTAGCACGTAGCTTTTCCCATAGGATCGCCAGTAATGTTGACAATTTCTGCACTTGTGCAGAAATGGGCAACTCGAAACTTTGTTACAATAGATAACATTGGTGAAGTATACCTAAGCTAGGGGAGATTATATCAAATTATGTTATTACTGTTGATTTATTTAAGAGATTACATGAAATATGTAGCTATGTGTGCTGTTACAAAATGTAACAGATCACATAGTCTGCAATTTCATGACTATCCTTCAAGAAAAGAATACAAGCCCCAAAGGACAATTGTGTTGTTTTGATGAAGACATTCAATTGCAGAATAGGTGAAGTGTAAAGTTTTGGAACATCAAACATAAGTACAGTGATTGTAAAATATTAAAATTCATTACTTGGATGTTACTGATTTCTATAAAAATTCTTCATGATTAATACATTCAATTATATTCTTGAGTTGTTTAGTTCATCATACAATCCATACGAGAAAGCAAAAATGCAGAAAAAAATATACAACTCATTGACATAATTCAATGTTTTATTCATAAGGAGTTTTCAAACGTTTCCCACACAAGTCATGGGATGTAGCCGAAGAGTAAAGTACAACTACTAAAATCAAAGGTACACATGCTTGAAAGAGAAAGTAAAGGAGTATGAGTTAACCCATCATTACCTTGGAAGTTTCTTTCATTGATCGAAGCATCTCTACTCAAACTTTTCTTCATCTCCATTGTAGAGGCCACTATACCTAGAAAAGAGAAAAGTTAACCGTCGATTCCGAGCTCGGGGATTAAAACATATTCCTACACTTTGTCCTATTTCATGCATATGAATCTCAAATAATAGGAGATATATTTTACTAGAAGATCATAATCGCATACATGCTTTATTCACCCTGAAAAAGAAGAAAGAGAAAATAAGGAAAGAAGAAACCATTGACATAAGAGAGGCCAAAAAGCCTAATTATTTTTCTTAACTGTTTTCTTAAGTGTGTAGGTATAGGTCATGTAGCCATGAAAATTTGACAAGTCATAAGTATATGCTGGAAAGGTGGAAGAATGTAACGTGATTTTTAGTAACTTTTTTGCAAATGGAATAAGTAACAATACAAAGGAGAGACTGGAAGAAAGAAAACACTTGTTTTAAGTTTCAACAGAAGAGGAAGAATCAGATTTCAAGAAGCTGAGGCTAGATAGAAAAGGGAAAATAGCTGAAACAGGATGAGAGAGAAGATTCTGGGAAAATTTTCGGTGGTTTTTCCATGTAAAATGGACATTTACAACTTATCATCATGTTGTTTTCAATTACTACATGCTTTAAAAGAACTATGCAAATAAAATAAGTGATACAGGAAGTAGAAAAGCATGATATGATCAATATAAACAACTAACATCTTTTCAGTTCTCAAATTGCTATATCATTCCAGTAAGAGAGATGTTACTTTTTGTATTCTGGATCAGAAAATACAACTACTATTTTGGAAATGCATTAGAAAAAAGATTCTTGAAAAAAATTTCCACACTTCGCCATGAAAAATCAACATTTCAAATTTTCCAGCAAGCATCTAAGTAAGAAACAATTGCAGAAAGGAAATAAAGCATCTGAATCAAGGTATATACCCTGGAAATAATATCTAAAACAGTTAAGATATTGTTCCTATTTTTCAGAAAAGCACTTATAGGTTACATGTTCATAGATAGAAATAATGTAACTACAAGTCACAAAAGAGCAATTCAAAAGTGAACTGAAAAGAGAAGTTTCCAAGTGAAGATGCAAGATAATATATTTTAGAAGGAACAAATTCATTCAGAAGAAAATATCCAGACAAGTACAAAAACCTCAAGCTTCATTTTAGCTCCTAAAATATTGCAAATTATCAAAAGATTCATCTAAGGATTCCTATCTTGTAGGGGTTTCCTATGTACTCATAGAAAATGCTTGGAAATATTTTAGACCAAATAGTAGAAGAATCAAATAGTTAATGATCATGAGTCCAAGTATACAAGTGATTCAAGTACAGGTATGGATAAGAAAGAATTTTACAAATACAGAATGCAAGATTGATCAGCATATCTTCTCTCAGTTCCAAAAGAGCTATAGATTCAGATGAATGCAAGCTACAAGTTACTTCATGACTAAGAATATTTTTAATTAAGGTACAACTAAGGATGCAACCAACTCAATACTTGGACAAGTACAAAAATTTCAAATGACTTACACAACTATGAAAATTTACGGTGAAAGTATAAAAATATGCCAAAGTTTAGGTTGCAATGAATGAATAAATCAATCAGGTCTAGCCTATGGCTGAATCTAAGGGCAGAGCACAGGTCATAGAGAATAATAATTTTCAAAAGATCAATTTAGATGCTTACTTTTTGAAGTTATCTAGGCCATTTGGGTTCAAATTTTATAGTGAAGTATTAGAAAAGATCAAACATGTAATCTACTGATAATCATATACAATCATGATTATTAAGAATACCATCAAATGCCAACATGACACTTTAGGACCTAAGACATCTCAAGCAATAAGAATATTGTAGACACCTGAATATGGCTTCAACTTTTGATTTCTGTAAAGTGGTTAAAGAAAATGAGAGGCCATTCAAAAGGTACTTTTATATTACAACAACATGTATAAGATTTTGAGCTCACACAGAATGATAAAACCCTCAAGAGGTCATCAAGTCGAGAAGAAGTTTAAGCCGAGAAATGAATCAAAGATGAACCAAGGCCGAGTCTCAAAGTTACACAGAATGCAAAGAAGGAGACAGACTACGGCATGATTTAAATATCAAAGTATTTACAAATGAGATAAAAATCATGCTCAAGGGAGATCAAGCCCGAATAACGAAACCTTCAAAATTACAGAGACAAATGAATCTCAGAAAGTCAAGCAAGCTCTGGTTCAATCATAAGGTTGAATGGATAATGAAAATCCAAGATCAAAACTCCACGATGGAGGCTTACCAAGAGAAAGAAGCATACGAAATTCCTAAAAAAAAATTGTGATTCAGTGTCCAAGTTCCATTTCAAATACCCATTTCTTAGAATATACAGATCTACAAGTTTAACAATGGCAGTCATCATTCTAAGTAGAGAAACAAACTTCATGCTCAGAAATGGATATTGACAAGTTTCTAGGTAACAAATCAAGCTCAAAGGCTCACCACAAAGGAAAATACGAAAGTATAGCTCAAGCAAAGAGAAATACTCAAATGAAAATGGGTATTCTAGCTCTTAAATTTCACTTATCGGAAGTAATTAAGATCTACAGAGTTTCGTAGAGCTCCATAAAGCACACAAAAATGTAGACCCAAATCAACAACCAAAACTAAGTTTGAAGTAAGGTCGAGCTTAAAGTCAACAATGGAGGTCTGCAAAATTTTCCAGGCTTCGCCCGCAAGTTGAAGAACCGAATGAAGTGATCATTCTAGGTTGAGTTCCTTTACCACCTAAATCCAACCAAGTGGGTTAACTCCAACTCAACCACAATCAAGCATCAATGATCATGCTTCAGCCAAGTAATACATGATCAAAGGTCAAGATTATGCATAGAGATCAAAACAAGTAATCGTGGTTAATTCCACCAAACAACATTCAATGCAAAGTCAAAACGCTAACCGCAGTCATGAATCAATGACATTAGGCCAATCAAGACAAAGATCAAAGGCCCAAGTTCCGTTCCAAATATCCAAGCTAACTCAACACAGTAAAAACCGCCACCGATAAAATGTATGAGGGTGAGTCACCGTGAGGAGGGGACCAACCCACGTGTTCCAAACAATAATCATTGCCAAGACTTTTAAAGTCTAAACTATATACCATGTAGTATATCAATAAATCAAAAGCCAACCAATTTGTGCCTAATGATCACCTAAAAGGTGATTTTAAAATTATATTCTAACAACCATGCAAAGACCGACACATTATATGCATGTGTATATTATCAAAATGGTGGTGAATATGGTTAGCATGTGCCATGTAAAATGGTCGACCCTTTTGTATTGTACTAATTCCACAAGGTGGCCAAAACAAGCGAGTTAAAGGTGGTCCCCATAAGGAAGTTGGAGTGAAGTTCCAAAGTGTCACCCATGTGACCACTCAGAAAAGATGTAAATATCGTAACATGTGCACATAGGGGTGGTCCCCATAGGAGTAATTATTTTACAAATATTGCTAAGTTTTGTAATTATTTGCTCACATGCAAAGAATTGTATTGTTGCATGATTCACAAGAAGACAGGACAGAGAAGATGACGAATTTGCATGCTCAAAAGGGAGACTTTCCTAGCAAGCAAAGTTTATTATTATCAAAATTATTCACCCATTCTTTTCTTAAAAAATAGAACAATCAACTTTAGTTTTACTACTTTGTAAGCAAGGCTTTTAAAATGCCTTTTTTAACTACATGCTCTAGTTTGTTTTATTTTTTCCTTTTATTTATTATTAAATAAAGGATAAAATTAGGATGCATGGGTGAGTACAACCTTATGCTATTTTTAGGAAGGGTGGGAAAATTTATTTTTCTATATATTGTGTGCCCTTGCAAAGCATAAAGGAGGAACTTTTGGATATACGAGTACTGAAGCATTCTACAAGTTTTTGCCTTCTAAGTATTAAGTAATTTCTTGCCTTACCAATTCTTTGCAACTTGTGTTTATTTCTGTTAGTTTTGTGAGTACAAATTCCCTGACCAATCATCTTACCCTACTGCAATATCAGTAAATTATGCTTAATTTTAATGTGCATGTTGACTTATCAATATTGTTGTGATATTCTTCCCTCAGTACCACCAAGTTTTTCCCTTAAATAACCTGCAGAAAACTGTTGGTTCATGCATCAAGAAAGCCTTCTTACATCAATTATGCATATACTCAATCAAAGCCCTCATACAATTTTTGGTGTATCACCTCGTTTCTTTATTTTACAGCTTTTTCTTACCCTAAACCCTAGAGAATCAATTTAGGATGCATAAAAATGAAATTGGCCTTTTAATCCTAGAGATTCAGTCACAATAGGTATACCCACTGATTTGAGGTGTTTCCATCAGATGTACGAGAGAGAGAGAGATCAATATAGCAGCTTATAAAATCTACATACCATCTCTCTACAAGGTGCACTTTCGAGAGATTTAATAGTTTGTTGACTTGAGTGTGGGGATGGAGGAATGATGAAGTCGCATCCTACATGGAGCTACCTCATCATCCTCACATTCCTTTTCTATTTATTGGTGATTGTTGATTGGAAGGGGGTTACTTTCTCTTTTTCTTCTTGTGCACTTTTGGAATCGAGCCTTTGGGAGTGCTTGGAAATTTCTTGGCTTGAATTTGAAGAGGATTGTGGAATTTTCTTGGAAATTTATGGAGAAATAGGCTCTCAACTTTTTCATTATGTTATTTTTCTTATTTTCATGTAATGTTATGCTTGTTAAATTGTTTTCTTTGTCTTGTGAAGATGTTTGTGTGATGGCTGGGTAGTAGGCCTTAGTGGTGTGTGGTAGAAGGGTTTATGGGACCATTGGGGAGGGAAAAGGTCGTTTTGTGGGGCATGCAATTGGTGGGAGTGTTAATGGGAGTCTTACCTATAGGGAGTGAAAATAAAATTATGGTTTTGTTGCATGATTTCAAGGGTGAAATAAGGATTTTGTATGATTATTTTTGTGCACTTGGAGTCTTAGGGTAAAACTCCCACTTCATTTGGGAGGCATAAGGAGGTGGTATCCCATAACCCTTTATCTATTTGGTTTGATAATCAAACCTTTGTATTGTTTTTAATGTGCAATATTATTGTTTATGTTGTCTTGGTTGATTTGAATGTCTTGTATGTATGTTTGTTGTGAAGCTACTTTGTTGAAAGTTGTCTATTGCTCAATGCCCCTCATGGTTCTTTGGTTGGGGCTATGGGGCCATTAAGGGGATGGATTCTCCTATTAATGGATTTAAGGTTTAGAGGAGAGCGTTGCCTACTCCCCCTTTATTTTTTTGTGATCCCATTGTGAATTTGAAGAAATCTAGAGTTGGAGCTACCATTGTGATGAAGACATATATATTGAGGAATCGAAATTTGGATTGTTGATAGGATTGTGGTAATTTGTTAATTTATCTTTATCCCCACT
This sequence comes from Taxus wallichiana var. yunnanensis, assembly GCA_018340775.1. Classification (NCBI taxonomy): domain Eukaryota; kingdom Viridiplantae; phylum Streptophyta; class Pinopsida; order Cupressales; family Taxaceae; genus Taxus; species Taxus wallichiana. The sequence continues at coordinate 363,788,487 of CM031244.1, read as the reverse complement.
TGAGTGGATTATTGAAGGTTGTAAACTTGGAGTAAAATTTTTATTATATTTGAAATCATTTTATCTTGTGGACTCTCTTAGGAGTGTGGATTGAGAAAATCATAATTTCAAATGTGCTAGTTTTGGTGAAAGGAAATTTCTAAGTTTTACATTTTTTTGTGAAGTGGAAAATTTGAAAGGAATGAAATGATAATGCATCTCTCTTAATTGAAGTTATCTTATTATTTCAAATTTTGATAAGATTAATTTTAAAAGAAATAGGAATCTTGTTATATTGCACTTGCCTCTTGAAATGGTTGTCATTTAATTGTAAAAGAGGGAAAGAAATATTTAATCTTGTTGCTTGAATGAAGGATATAGGGAAAACACCAAGATATAAATGCATTCAAGTCAAGTTTAAGGAAAGGAAACAATTGATGGAAATTCTTGAATAAAAACAACATAATAATAATATCACCTCCTCTCAAATTACTTCGAAATTAATAAGTAATGTTATTAGTTGCTCACTTATCACTCTCCTATGAGTAGTTAGAAATTGTTATTGTTCTTGTCTTGCTTTTTTTTCCATACTCAAAATGACTTGTTTAGATCATTTAATCAAGTCTAATCATGAGAATATCCATATTATTTTATAATCAAAATATATCTAATTGTATTTATATTATTATTAAAATTGTATATATATAATATATTATAAATATTTATATATATATATTGATGGGATTTTATTTTATAATATAAAATTTTAATAATTAAATATATATACATATAAATTATTATATTATAAAATAATACTTTTGACAAAATAAGACAAGTGTTATTGTTTTGGGGCGCCATGTTTAAAAGTTGGTTTGGGCTTAGATTTGAATATTGGGGTTGGGGTGGGGTGGTGCCCTCTCCCCAAACACAATTTCCAATATTCAAAGCTAAGTTCGAAAATGGCTTTTAAACATGGCCCCTTCCCTAACCCACTAACTTATATAAATAAAAAAACAATGGGTCAAATGAGCCCCCACCAAACTAATTAAAAACCTTCACAAATAGTTTTTTAATATGCATTTTTATGTTCGCAAGCGGTTGAACCTCTAACCGCATGATGTGTTTTGTTCTGGCCGTGGCCATGTCTTCAATAAACAAAATTAAATATATACATATGTATATATACATACATATATATATATATATACACACACACACACACACACACACACATATCTATATTAATTTATTTTCAGGTTTTTTTATTAGATAGCGTAAAAATAAGATTTTGAAGGGATTGGGAACACTGTGAAAACCGATGGATATGCATCAAAGCACAAAGGAGAAACCAATAAGGTACAGGGCTAACCAGGCCACAAGAAGAAACAAATAGACAAAACCCAAACCCCAAATGAGGAATCCCAAAGGAAAAGGGCCCCTAAACAGAAGACAAAGAGACTTGGCCACCCATAAGGAGAAACCCTAACTACCTTGTAAATTCCCACTTTGAGACCTTAGGCTCATCTTTGTAGGAGAACTTACAACTTTTCCTTTATTTTTGTTATACAAGACCTTCCAACCATCACCTACATTAGGATCTGCATTCTCATCTGGGTGAATAGGTAGATGAATTTAAAGAACCTCCTTGTTTCTAAGTATGAATATTACACTTGGGACTTAGAGATCGGGTGAGGAGGCCACACCCTTTCCCACCATATGATTTTAAATCTTAGCCGAACTAGTGGGCAGAGGGGCATCCTCACACAACTTCTCTCCCAATTGCTTCATAAGACTAACAGTAACCATTTTCTATATCATCATCCTCAAGACCATAGACAACAATATTATTTGGATTAAAATCCTTCCACCAAGAGACCCTTCCATTATTTTTTTAAATCCATTTTACAATCGAAGCTAGATGTCGCAGAGAAAAGCAAGTTCTCGCATCTAAATGCGAACCCTTCATAATCTACATTTTTTCCCATATTGAGTCCTTAACAAAGATTTCCATTTTGGATGGAAACTCAGCAGTGATGTCCATATCCACCAGTATGCGGGAAAAATTGGTGCGATCAAAGGAGTCATTTTGGGATCAATAAGAAGGATTTTCCCCAACGTGTCACCCATAGCTCTGAAACAATCCTCGCTCTAGAAATGCAAGGGCGGAGATAGGGTAACCTAATCCATACCGGTCCGATATTAAAAGTTTCATTTGAAGGATTAAACTGATGGAACCATGGTTTCATGAGAAGAAGATGCGAGTGGAAATCCCAAATTTTCCAAAGATGATCTCCTTATCGAGGGACTGTCAAAAACCGCAACAAAATTCCATGAACCGAAGGGTAAATATTAAATTTACCTTCAATGAGGGGGTGCTAATGTTTGAAAATCTAGTTGTGCAAAGCAGGAGCCAGGAAACCATTATCGAACCTCGCAAATCAAGCCCCTAGTTTGAAAATATTCAATAGTATCCATGATTTCATCTCCAAAGGAAACCTTGGGTGTCTCTGTTTAGCATAGGCCATGGGTTTGGCGGTTGGCCTACACCCGCTTTTAGCGACAGCAGAAGGATATAGCCCCAAAAAGCCACCCCTATTAGGACCGGTAGAAGCCTTACCTCGTCTTCCAAACCCAAGCCCGGCCTCACCCGGGAGCACCGACCAAACCACCACCAACAACCTCCTAAACACCAACATCCCGGATCGGAGGACACAGGTCGAGAATCCAAATCAAACATGGTAGAGACAACAAACATGGGAGCCCGATCCATCATGCTTCCCCAAAACACCATCACACAGGATAGGATTCAAAGGAAAAAGGAGGCCAAAATTGGCTAGGGAGGAAGACGACACCCCCAAATCAAAAGCCTCCTAATCCCCATCACCACCATCACCACCATCACCACCCACCTTCTTAACAGAGATTTCTCTAGACACAATCCCACCTAGATGGTCATTGAGCCATTCGGTCCACCCGAGGATGATTTAAGAGTCAAAGAAAGCCGCCACGAGCACCCACTACCTCCTAAAGAAATATATCCTTCACGAAGGAAGTTAGCGTTAGGGCACATAACAGGCATAGGGAAGGGAACATGAGCCTTTTTAAATAATCAAAAGTTGAGCTATTTTTGGGTTTATTTTATGGGTTTATTATATATATATATATATATATATATATATATATATATATATACACACACACACACACACACACACACACACACACACACACACACACACACACACACACATATATACATATACATATATTTGTATACATTTGGAGATATTTATATATATATTTATAGAAAAATAAATGATAATAATACAAGTGTATATATTACAAAAATATAAAACCTAGATCTATTAGACAAATCCATGAAATAGACTATCAAAAATAGAAAACTTAAGATTTTATTGAGCAAAAGCCACATACCCAAATGGGTATTTTTATTAAAACAAACTTATAACAAATCATGAAATTTACAAACCCTTGAATAGGGTAGAATAGAAATAGAAAACTAAATTAATATGGATTTGGGATGTGTATATCCATCCCCAAGCTTTCTTCTCCCTCTCCCATGGCTTCCTCCTCTTCCATCTTCCCTTAACCTGCAAAACCAAAATGAAGAAATGAGTGAAAGAAATGAATAAAATCCTTCCTTAGAGATTTTAGGGTTGATTTGAAATCCCTTCATCCAATGGCCTAGATTGGATTCATCCAATGGCCCAAATTGTCTCGTACAAGAGTTAGGTGGGGGTTGGTTGGAAATATCATTTGATCACATGGGTATTATTTTGAATGGGGACACTTGTGTGGTTTGGAAGTTAAATAAATTATTGGTGTTGTTTTTATTTAATTCAAATAAACTCCCTTCCTTAATAATTTAGACCCCCTTTTATATTTGGAAAATTAATTTAATAGCATTGTGTAAATAGAAGGGTTATTTTAGACTTGGAATTTAATTTTAATTATTGCATGACCTTAGGAACCAATGTATTAAATTAATTTAGGATTAATTGAATGAAATATTTTAAACCTAACCATAGATTAAATCAATTCTTTTATTTAAATATTATTATTTATGTAAATTTTATGGTGACCGTTTAAGCCAAAGATTAATCTTATCATCACTTTTGCTTCCTTTTAAAAAAATTATTCCATAATTTTCTATTATAATGTTAATTTGGTTTTGGGTTTCATGAGTGAAAATTTTTTGGTGTTACACTTTGTATCAGATCCATGGGCTCAATGCTTGGACCTCGGTAGCACTAGAAAATATAAAAAAATAATCAATAAATAAATAAACCTCGCACAACTTTAAACCTAATACACACAACTATGCATGGTGTATTAAAATGTATACTTTTTTAGAAAACTAAAACAAGAAATTATATGATTATAAACTAACTCTCACCTTGGTCTATACAGGAGGCTCGGACTAGACGAGGGGTTTATACACGTTTACCTAGATCTACCACCCCAGATCAAAGCAAAGAATGATTATTCTTCCTCGTATATTACGAAACTAAAGGATGTTAATGCCATTATACATGGAGGATATTTAGGAGGGAGACCTAGAAGACATGAAAGAGAGCCATTAGTAGAGGCTCATGCACCTTTGTGTCAAATTACAGAGGACGGGGTATAGAACTCCCACCCGAGTCGGTTAGGCATGAGAAACCTCTAGGAAGCACAAAGATAGAGCTATGGGGCACAAAGACAGGTCTAGGAGCCCTAGGCTAAGAGATGATCATACAAAGAGACCTAGAGGTTGACATTCATCAACAATGATCACATTAGGGAGATATTGAAGTTTCACCCGCTCATTTGTTAAGTTGTGGAGCTCAATTATTTGAGATTAACATGCAATATGAAACTTGTTGGAAAACACTGTATCCAACATCAGTTATGGAGTGACCAGCATCTATCACCTATGATCGGAATTAGTCAGGGAAAGGAGGAACCAACATTGGTTATTTCTAATCGGCATCTCATTACGTGTGTATGAGTGTTTTTATTAAGTCGTGAGAATTAGATCTATTTTTATTTTTAAAGTAGATCTATTGATTATAATTGCATGGCTAGGTGCCCTAAGTTTGTATACGCCTATATAAGCATGAAAGATAGGGTGTAGAAGTAAGAATTAAGAAGAACTTGAAAAATTTGGTGATTATTGTGAGAATAATTGTGAGAGAGATAATTCTTGGAGAAGAAGAAAAATCTTGAGTGAAAGAAAGTACTATACATCCGAGAGGTGTGGATGATTGTAAATATTCATTGTATATCTTGTCAAATCTTTGGATAATAGATTGTCTTATTTCTTGGTGGACATATCCCACATCTTGGGTGAACCATGTTAAATCTAGTGTTGATTTGTATTTTTCCGGTATAATATCCACTTTTATTTGCATGAATGCTTAAATATGATATATTATCTCAGTACAACCAATGTGCTAACCCCAAAAAATAGTATCGAGCTTTGTTTGAGGGTTTTTGTGTCGATATATTTACTCACAGAGGGTTTTCTAATTGAGTGGGAGCTAAAAAATGGCGTAAGAAAATAAATACAAGGTAGAGAAATTTGACGGTCGAAATTATCAATTATGGAAGATACAAATTGAGGATTATTCGTATAAAAGATTTTTTTATTTACCATTGGATGATAAGTACAAACCTACGAAGATGACTGGTGAAGAATGGAAGATTATTGATGAAAGGCTCTGGGATCTATAATATTGAGCCGGAAACATCTCGTGGCTTCAATATTATAGAAGCGTCTTCTACAAAGTAGGGTTAATGAAATCTCTTGCTAATTTATATGAAAAACATAGTGCTTCAAATAAAGCATATTTGATGAACAAACTATTTATTTTTAAGATGCGTGAAGGTGGATATGCATCTAGTAATTTGAATGATTTCAGATTTATTGTAAATCGAGTTAAAATCGGTTCATATACCATTTTATGATGAAGTGAAAGCACTTTTATTCTTATGTTCTTTTCCCGATAGTTGAGATAAATTTGTAATGGATGTTAGTAATATAACATATGATAATAATATTTTGAAGATTGATGATGTGGTTAGTATAATCTTGAATGAAGAAAGCATATGCAGCGAAGGTAAGGAGACATCCAAGAATAAGAGTAATGGAAAATTAAAGTCAAGGGATAGAAGATCTAAATCCAGAGGTAAGAGAATTACTTGTTAGAAATGTGGAAAGAAAGGACATGCAAAGAAATATTGTTGGTCAAAGGTTAAAGAGAACTAAAACCATACAAAGAAAAAGAAGCAAATCTTGTCATAAAGAGAGGTAATGCAAGATGATCTTATTATTTCTTTAGATAATAGAATTTAATCATGGGTTTTAGATTCAAGAGCTTCTTTCCATGCAAACCATAATAAGGGTTATTTCAGAAATTATGTCAGGGAAATTTTGGGCATGTTTATTTGGCTGATGATGAAGCTTACAATATTCTTGGTAAAGGGAATTTCATCTAAAATTACAAAATGGAAATACATGTGTATTGAAAGATGTGAGGCACGTGCTAAGCCTGGGAGGAATATTATTTCTACAGGGCAACTAGGTGAAGTTGGTTACATGGTTACTTTACAAGATACTATTGGAAATTCACCAAGGGTGCTTTTATTGTGGAAAGAGGTAAGAAGGTAAGAACATTATATTTATCTACTGCGTACATCGATTCCTTTTCTCGCATTATCTACTTCAGATTGAGATGCATGTATTTGGCATAATCCGTTGGGTCATATGAGTCAAAAAGGAATGTAGATCTTAAAGGCTAAGGATAATTTATCGATGTGAAAGATTTAGATCTCTATTTATGTGAGAATTGTGTTTTGGAAAGCAAAAGAGAGTGAGATTTCTCAAAGTTGGGGCAACTAAGAAGGAGACGAAATTGGGGCTTGTAGACTCGATGTTTGGGGACCAACTCAGGTGTAGCTTCTCATGGAGGATCCTATTATTATGTTACTTTCATTGATGATGCTACAAGAAAGGTATGAGTTTATTGTATTAAACATAAATATGATGTTTTTGAAACTTTTAAAAGATGGAAATCTCTTGTTGATAATGAATCAAATTCCAAGTTAAAGTTCCTTCTATCCGATAATGGTGGTGAATACTATAACAATGCTTTCAATGATTATTGTTCATTGAATGGGGTACGAGAGAAAGGATGGTTCTAAGAACACCAGAAGAGATTGGTGTTGTAGAGAGAATGATCAAGATAATCATGGAACATGCTAGAAGTATGAGGATACATTTTAGATTTCAATTATAGTTTTGGGAAGAAGAAGAAGATGATACATTGGTTTATTCGATTAACTTTGGGCCTTCAAGTTCACTAGATGGAGGAATACTAGAGGAATATTGGACCAAAAAAGAGGTAGATTTTTCTTTTCTTAAACTTTTTTGTTCGTAATATTTTTGCATATTATTAAGTAAAATAGGAAAAAATTGGATGCATAATCCAAGAGATGCACTTTTATTGGTTATGGATCCGGTGATTTCGAATTCCATTTTTGGATTTAGAGAATTCAAAAAAATTTAGGAGTTGTGATATTAAATGGAATGAAAAGATAATGTACAGGATCAATTTTGGTACGTAAAATGAACCGGTTGAGAAGTTTATGGATGAAAATGAACTCTCGAGATTTAAAAGTAATACCGGCAGGTTACACAAGAATCGGTTTTGGTTGACCCTCACCAACATCGGTAAGTAGAACAAGTATCAGTTAGATAAGATTCAAACCAACATCAGTTAGCGTGAAGTTTACAAGCGTCGGTTTCAAGTGACCGACACCGGCCACTTACTGATTTTGATAAAAATGTCCAAGAGGTCCGGAATGATCCTCAAGTACCTCAAACTCTAGTGAGAAGGTAAAAAAGGGTAAGTAAACCTCCAGAAAGATTTACACCTTCTCTATTTTATTTATTATTGACTAATAATGGTGAACTAGAGAGTTTCTAAGAAGCAATGCAGTATGATATCCACGTGCAGTGGGAGCATGACATGGATGATGACATGGACTCCTTGGAATAGAACCAAACTTGGGATTTGGTTAAGTTTCCAGCTGGTAAGAGGACATTGCAGAGCAAGTGGGTTTACAAGATCAAGTAAGAAGAGGGTGGATAGAAAAGGTACAAGGAAAGGCTTATAGTAAAGAGATTTGCACAGAAAGTAGGTATTGATTTTGGTGAAATATTTTCTCTTGTTCTTAAGATGTATTCTATTTGTACTTTATTTAGTTTAGTTGTAGTAGAGGATTTTCATTTAGAGAAACTAGATGTGAAGATGGATTTACTTCATAGTGAATTGGATGAAGAGATTTATATGCGTAAACCGCTTAAGTATGAAGTCAAGGGTAAGGAGAAATTGGTGTGGAGGTTGAAAAAGAGCCTATATGGGCTCAATAAAGCTCCAAGGAAATGGTATATGAGGTTTGATAGTTTTATCCATGATCATGGTTACTTGAGATGTGAATCGATCATTGTGTTTATTTCAAGAATTTCTAAAATCGGAGATATATTATTTTGTTACTATATGTGGATGATATGCTTATTGTAGGATTTAGTATGCAGAACATTGGTGAGATTAAGGGAAAAATAGCTCACACATTTGTTATGAATAATTTAGGAGCTATAAAAATAATCCTTGGCATGCAAACACACAGAGACAGGAAGAACAATAAATTGTATTTATCTCAGGAGGATTATATCTAAAGGGTGTTAGAAAGGTTCAAGATGTAGAATGTAAAGACTATTAGTACATATATGGAAGGAAACTTCAAATTAAGAAAATATCGTTGTCCTTCATCACATGATAAGGTAAAATACATGACAAGAGTACCATATGTTTCACTAGTTGGGAGTCTCATCTATTCTATGGATTGTACCAGACTGGACATTGCACTTGTAGTGGGAGTTGTGAGTAGATATATGGACAATATAAGTAAGGAGCATTAAAAGGTAGTCTAATGGATACTTAGGTATTTGAGAGGGACATCTAGCATGAAATTATGCTATGGAGGTTTATATATTTCATTATGTGGCTATTTTTATTCAGATATGGCTTGAGATATGGATGGTAGGAGGAGAACTACTGGATATATTTTCACATTATGTGGGATGACAGTTATGGATGCAAGATTTTAGAAGGTCAGGGCTTTGTCTACCGCATATGAAGAGTATGTTGCAGCTACAAAGGCTAGTAAGGAGATGATATGGATGAGTAGGTTTATGAAAGAGTTGGGAAAGGAACAAGATAATTGTAAATTGTTTAGTGATAGTCAAATTGAAATTCATTTGGCAAATAACTCATTGTTTCAATAGAGAATGAAAAACATTTAGTTGAGGTGTCACTTCATACGGAAGGTATTGGAGGATTGGATGTTGAATATGAAAATATTTAGATGAGTGGGAACCCTACATATATGCTAACAAATCCATTAGTGAAAGATTAGTTGGATCTACACTCCACTTCTATTGGTCTTTGAGTTTGAGACTTCAAGAGGAAGAAACAAAGCTAAGAATCCAAGAATGATGTTGTACATGTATGGTGCAATAATTAATCTTCAAGTGGGAGATTGTTGAGTTGTGGAGCTCAATAACTTTGGATTAACATGCAATATAAAACTTGATGGAAAACATGGTAATCAACATCGGTTATGAAGGGACTCGGATCGACCACCTATGATAGGAATTGGTCAGAAAGAGAAAGTGAAATCAGTTAGGTCTAACCGACTTGGCTACTGTGTATGATTGTTTTTATTAACTCGTAAATTAGATCTATTGATTGTATTTGCATCGCTAAGTGCCCTAAGTTTTTATACGCCTATATATGCATGATTATTATGAGAATAATCGTGAGAGAGAGAATAATTGGAGAAGAAGAAAAAAATTAAGTGAAATAAAGTACGTACATATGATAGGTGTGAAAGATTTTAAATATTCATTTTATATCTTATTAAAGCTTTGGATAATAGATTGTCTTGTTTGCTGGTGGACGTAGCCCACACCGGGTGAACCACGTTAAATATAGTGTTGATTTATCTCTTTTTTTGTGTATTTCTTCCGGTATAATATCTATTTTTATTTACATGTATACTTAGATCTCGATATATTATTTGTAAAACTAGTGTGCAAACCTCAACATAATTTTACAGGAGACAAATGAATTTCAGGCTGAGGCATGATTTGTTATATTGAGTGGATGCTTCAAGCTATACCCTTGTTCTAACAACAATAAATATCATGTTTTCATCCACCTTATTAGAGACGGAGCTAGAGTATGGTGGAAGAATGAGAAGGAAAATTTGCATGTGGATTTTAGAGACAGGTTACATTTCAAGCTCTTTGAGGAGCATTTCAGAGTAGATATATTTCAAGAGATTCATTCAATAGTGGATTGATGAGTTTCACGATTTGCGTCGAGCCTCCATGACTATAGCAGTATGAGGGATGGTTTATGGATCTAATTAAATATGTAGACTACATGCGGGATGAACAGTTCGAGTTCACAGCTCATCAGTGGTCCCGAACTTATACTCCGGTGAGGCGGTACACAATCACCTTGTCCACAGACACTTTCAGAGGCCATGGAGAAGGCCTATATTACAGAGGAAACTAGGGGTAAGACTTAGCAGAACATGATAAAGTGAGGAGTTACATAAAATTACTTTGTAGGATAGTAGATAGAGGGGATCATCACCTCCTCCTCGTGGTGGACACACTAAAACACAATATTCCTTCTAGCGCCCTCCACCTCATCAACAACAGACTCAATGGACCTTTTGACCTCCACAGTGCCATGATGCTCAGAGAGGGAGCAGTATGGGACCTCTTTCTAGGGGTCCCAATAGGACACATGATCTAGATTGAGCACAATCAATAGGAGTATGTGCACCACAAGCACCCATAGAGGTCTATGGTAGGGTCATGTGTCCTTTAGCACGTACTCATTAGGCCACCCGGAGGACCGTCTACAAAATGGACAAGACCAGAACTTGTTATGGTTTCCACGTACATGGACATGATTAGAGAGAGTTCCCTTAGAACCCTGTTAATCAGGGTAAGGCACCTTCTTTTTAGCCTACTATTGGCGACATGGCTAGGATCCACAGGATATATTCAGTGGTCAAGAAATTATAGGTAGAGCACCAGGGCATAGTGATAGAGACCATAGGTAACATTGGTTGTATTTATATCCCTATTTTATTTGACTCGGGATCATCAGATTATTTCATTTCGCCATCTTTAGTAGAGTGTCGCAAACTAGTGGCGCTTAGGAAGGGCCTTAGTTGGTACATCAATATGGCTTCTAGAGCTATTATCTCTATGGAATCTTTAGTCAAGGAGTGTGTAGTGGACCTAGGACCCTTTACCACTACTTTGGATATTCGTATCCTTCCCTTGGGTTCTTATGGAGTGATTTTGGGCATGGATTGGTTATTTGCACACATAGCAAGAGTTTATTGCTACAATAAGATTATATCTTGTGCAGATTATTTGGGTGTGGAGTTAGTAATAAGAAGAGTCGGGATACCCATATCTATATGCATTATTTCTGATATGTAGCTCAAGCGGTATGTGTGACACGGTTGTCGGCTATATGCTATTACGATTAGTGATAGGTCGTAGGATGGGCTTAGTGGACCTTCACCAATGATCACCACATTTTTCATGCATTCTGGGTGTGTTTCCTAGTCACTGTCATGGATGCCTACCCCACATGAGATAGATTTTTAGATTGATTTGGTTCTAGCAGCGGAACCTATCTCATGCGCTCCTTATAGGATGACCACACTTGAGCTATGTGATCTCAAGTTACAGATTGAGGGCCTCCTTGAGAAAGGCTTAATCCATCCTATCATATCCCCTTATGGTACATCAGTAATTTTTGTGAAGAAGGATGGATCCTTGTAGTTATGTGTGGACTATCATCAGCTGAAAAAGTAACGATCAAGAATCATTACCCCCTTCCTTGCATCGATGATTTGTTTGATCAGATGAAAGGGGGCCACAATAGTTTCTAAGATAGATCTTAATTCAGGATACCATCACCGAGAATCGAAGAGGCAGATATCCACAAGTCACTTTTCAGTAAGAGATATGGCCACTATGAGTTCATAGTGGTTCAATTCGGTCTTATGAATGCCCCTGAAGTGTTGATGAGTTTCATGAATGGGGTGTTTAGAAATTGTTATCCAAAATAAGCTCATGCTTATTTTTGGTTAACTACAACAACTTTTCCTCCTTTAGTACTTCAATAATATTTTTTTACATATTTTAAGTACTTAAGGATTCCTAAAGCATCTTCATTAGATAGGAAATTTATTCCCCTTTCCAAAATTATAAATAAGTCCTTCTAACTCCTCATATTTTTCAAGTTACGGGATGACGGGCCTGGGAAGGATTTTTTGCCAAATGCGGGCATGCGGGCACTGGGAAGAATTTTTGCCTAAATAGTGAAATTTCGGACCGACGGGTGGTGGGAGATATTTTGACACTTTGGAATTTTGTGAAAAAGGTTCAAGTTAAGATTTATGGCCCGCAAGCCTAGGAAGGATTTATTTTGCTAAGTGGAAAATGAGGGTCGCAAGGCAGATTAGACTTTTAAAATTTTTCCATCTTCGCAAATGACGCATTGCAAAAAAGGGCCCCAAGGTTTTCTTTTAGGAAAAAAATATGAAGAATGTGGGGCCGCGGGCTTGCAGGAAGTTTTGGAACTTTGAATCTTTTCATAAATGGCACAATTTCAATTTTGGGCCCTTGCAGAATTTTGGGCAAAAGTGAAGAATTCAAAGCGCACGAGCCGTAGGAGGTTTTTAAATCTTTGCAACTTTTGCGAAAAGGCACAAAGTGAATTTTTTTCTCGGTGAAGCTTTGTACAGACGTGTCATTTCATACCTACGAGGCCACGGAGAGTTTTTTGAATTTTTTCACCTTTTGTAAATGGCTCAATTTGTAATTTTGGGCCTGAGGGCCCTTTTTTTACAAATATGACTTTTTTGCCATCTCTGGTGCAGATCAAAATGTGAATTTTCGGAGGAGCATAAATTTTGATCCAGTGGTCGAAATTCAACAAATCTTATACCATTTTAAATCTATCAACATACTTTTCACCATGGAAGCTTGAAATTTGAATTTTGGCGAAGTTAGATGGGTGAAAAACAAGAAAACGTGCTCGGATCGGGAAAGTGTAGAACTGTGCTTCCCAACCACCAAAATTTAATGCAATATGGTCCGGTTTATTCTCCAGCAAGATTGAGTGAATTGGGGAATGGATTTTAAGAGGTGCCCATGCCTTTTCCAGACCATTTATTTAAAGTTGTCAGTTGGTGAGGTATAGTTTGAGTTTATCTTCTTTCTCTCTTTCCTTGATTCTATTTATAAACACTTCTCATTTGAGAAAAGATACATTATGGGTGTGGGGAAACTCTATAAAAAAAAAATCTCAACTCCATTTTTAAGTTGTAAGACTTCTCTTATGCTTGGAAATTGTATTTGTGCCTCTGAGAAGAAATGTAATGGTCTCAGTGCACCTTCTAGAGCAATAAACTCGTGATTTTGTGGAGTTCTTAAACCCTTTCTTGTGTTTTATTGTTTCTTTGTGCCTCTCCCTTTTCAATCTATCTTATGTGCATGTATTTCATGTTTGTAGGTGTGGGATGTTGTGTTTTATGGAGTTTTAATGGTGGATTTAGATCTGGTTATGTGTCACATTTGACCGACCTCCCTCGAGTCCCCTTTTCCATGTTTCTTTCTCCCTCATCGTGATATTTCTCCTTTCCTTTTCTAGTGTATCACCACTTTAGTGTAGGTTTTATCTTCTTTTTCTTTCTCTCCCTAGCCCTTGGAAGTTAGAATAGGATTAGATAGTTTTCCTACATTAGAGTAGCTTGTGGCGATTAGTTTAGGAGTAGGAAAAACCTTATCTAGAGGACCATCTCAAGTTTTCGAGTCCCACACCTGAGAGATGGATTAAATGTTATGCAGATTACACCAAATGCCCCATTTAAAAATCAGGCCATTCAGGGATGCTATAATTTTTTCCCAACAATTTTGGCACGGCCGGTGGGATAGGTTTGAAGCACCTTACCACTTCATTTCATCAAGTTGATGTGTTCTAGTTAAGATTTCAGCCTTTGGAGGCAATTTCAAGCAAGTCTGGTGACTCCATCTAGTCAAAAACCCACTCTCTAACTTACAAACTTTCCTTCCATCCATTTCCACCCATTTTCACCCATCCTTCTTTTCATATCTTTCATATTCTTCCATCCGATGAAGTTGTGCAATCATGACTTCATTCCCATCTTGGAATTCACACTTAAAGTAGTGTAGTCCACCTCCAATGTATTTCCCAACTCCTCCAGATCAGCATTATGAGTAGATTCAAAATCACTATGGCTACCCCTATGATCGATGTCAAAACAATTTTAGCTATGGAGCTTATTAAGAGCAAGGAAATGCATACAATGACAACACTCAAATGGAGAATGTTGCTCTGTTGGAGAAGATCCAAAGAATGGAGGATAACATAGTTCAATCCAGGGCTACATCACAAATGAAGGCCTTCATGATTGGTTGCAGGGCACCTTGTCCATGGGAAGACCCTTTTCCAAGACACTATATCTCTTAGAGACTTCATGGTTGAAATGCTGCCCCAACTTGCAAAATGGATTGAGGAGATTGAGGCTTATGAGAAGAGTGAAATACAACCTTGTCAATGGGTAAGTGCACCACCTCATATTTTTTATTTTCCTCCTTCTCATTCAATATCATTTCAATAGGGTCAAGAATCAAGCCCATTATATGCTATCCTAAGCATTGATTTCCCTTCTCCATCTTCTAGCCTTCCATCTCATCTCAATTCCTCTACCCTTTTCTCTTCCAGATCCAAGTCCCATCTAGAAGAGCCAAAAGAAATACCTTCCCCTCAACCACAAAGAAGAAACAACTAGTGGAGACCCCACCAACCACTCCTCTTTCTTTCTCAAGCCCATGTTGGGAAGCAACCCAAAATACCAGTCAAGGAGAACAACAAATAAAATTGGAACCCAAAAGAGAAGAAATGATAGAAAATATGAAGAGTTGGGCTGCTGTGTTTGGAATAGAAAATATCCCCTTGATGGTAAAGCATTTAGAGGAGGTTGAGGTTGAGACACCGGTGGTGGAAGATTTAGTTGCAGTTGCACTGCAAAGGGAAGAAGAAGCTACTCCAAATCCAAAAGAGGAGGACTGCATTCGGCAATGGAGGAGAACCATACGAGCTTTAGGAGGCTTTAAGTGCAGAGCAAGCCACAGAAGAACCTTTAGTTCTTCCTCCCACTTCATCCCCTTCAAGATATAATGTTGAAGAAGAGTTTGAGATTTCAAACTTCATGTTTGAGGATGAGGGGAACCATGGTGAGAAAGTTACAGATCGAAGGACACCATGGGGAAGCTAAGCACATGTAATAGGAAAATGAGGAGGAAGATTATCTGTCTAACTTGGAGGATTGCTTTGATGGAGAGGATCCCATGGATATCACATCATTTTCTCCTCCATCATCCATAATCCAAGCACATGAGCCTACTACCATGCAGGAGAGAATTCAAGGACAATAGCCTGCACTTCATAACAACCCTCCTGGAACCAAGGTTGAAATATATGAATCTTCCATGTTCTCCATAGGAGAAGGAAGGGAAAGAGCAAGATGATTTCATCATCTCTTCCACACCATCCACCTGTAATGTCAACAGGAAGAATCCTTTTTTGGAGTTGAATTTTAGAACAATGGGCACATTCATAGGACCAAACCTTTCCCAATAAGGTACCGGGATTCATTTGAGCCAAAGGAGAAGTTGAAACCATTCATGCCCATTTCAGTGGCATGAGGATGAGTTCTAAAGTACCAAGGATCAACCGCAATGCCTCTTTACTCCAAATGCATAACAAAAAAGAGCTATTTGTATTGTTTCTAGTTGATACCTTGATGATTTGGGTAGAGGATTGGCCTCTTTCTAGTTTTTCACTCATAAAAAAACCATGTTCATCACCAAATTGTTTTCATGGCTTCCAATTGTAAGGAAGGGCAGTTATTTCTCATCACCAGTAGCAGGTTTTGTTTGAAATTTCTCATCTCTCTGGTTAGCATAGAGTAGGTAGGTTTGCTTTCAGCATAATAAGTGCTTGTGCACACTCTGCATATCCCACTTGGGGTGTGTATGATTTCTAGTTTTGTACATATTTTGTGTGGTGGTGTTTTGTTTCTCGTGCATAGTGCATTGGACATAACATTTGGTGAGATCAGCTCTAGTTTCAGTGGTGTTCCAAGTGGCTCAAGGATCAGATTTTAAAGTTCAGATCAGATTTTGTGTTTATCAAGTTGATTCCATGCCTAATGGATGCTTCAAGGTCACTTATATTTCACCTAGCAGGCAAGTGATCCCCGTGAGTTGCCAAATTATTATCCAAAATAAGCTCATGCTTATTTTTTATTAACTACACCCACTTTTCCTCCTTTAGTGCTTCAATAAGATTTTTACATAGTTTAAGTACTTAATGATACTTGAAAGCATATTCATCAAATAGGAAATTTATTCCCATTTCCAAAAATATAAATATGTACTTCTAACTCCTCATATTTTGAAAGTTACGGATAGGGGGTGGGAAGGATTTTTTAACAAATGCGGATCTGCAGCCTAGGGAAGTATTTTTGCCTAAATAGTGAAATTGTGGATCGACGGGCCAGCGGGAGATATTTTGGCACTTTGGAATTTTGTGTAAAATCCACAAGTTACAATTTCCGACATGCAATCCTAGGAAGGATATCTTTGCTAAGTGGAAAATGCGGGCCGCGGGGCCGGTGAAGACTTTTAAAATTTTGCCATTTTCGCAAATAAACGGCACAGTTGCAAAAAAGGGCCGCAAGGTCCGCTTTTGGGAAAATAATATGAAGAATGCGGTGTCGTGGGCCTGCGGAAATTTTTTGGAGCTTTGGATCTTTTCGCAAATGGCATAATTTCAATTTTGGGCTCATGGAGCTTTTGGGAAAAAGTGAAGAATTGTGTGTGCGGGCCGCAGAGGTTATTAAAACTTTGTAACCTTTTTGAAAAGGCACAAAGTGAATTTTGGGTCCGATGAATCTTTTTGTAGACGTGTCATTTCATAATTACGAGGCTCGAGAGTTTTTGAATTTTTACACCTTTTGTGAATGGCTCAATTTGTGCAATTTCGGGCCCAAGGGCCCGTTTATTTGCAAATTTACTTATTTTTGCCATCTCTCGTGCAGATCAAAATGTGAATTTTCAGAGGAGCATGACTTTTGATCTAGTGGTCTAAATTTGATAAATATTATACCATTGGAAATATCTCGATATCCTCTTCATTATGGAAGCTTTGAAATTTGAGTTTTGGCGAAGTTAGGTGGCTGAAAAATGAAAAAATGTGCTCAACTCGGGAAAGTGCAAAACCAAAGCTTCCAACTACTGAAATTTAATGTAGTATGGTTCAATTTTTTTCTCCATCAAGCTTGAGTGCATTGGGGAATGGATTTTAAGAGGTGCCCATGCCTTTTCAAGACCATTTAATGAAAGTTGTTGGTCGGTGAGAGTAGAGTCTGAGTTTATCTTCTTTCTCTCTTACCTCAATTCTATATATTGTAAACAATTCTCATTTGTGAAAAGAGACATTTTGGGTGTGGGGAAACTCTTTAAAAAAAATTCTAGACTCCATTTTTGAGCTACAAGCCTTCTCCTATGCCTGCAAGCATATTTGTGCCTCTGAGTAGAAATGTAATGGTCTGTGCACCTTCTAGAGTAATAAACTCATGATTTTGTGGTGTTCTTCAACCCTTTCTCATGTTTTATTATTTCTTCATGCCTCTCCCTTTCAGATCTATCTTCTCTACATGTATTTCACGCCATGGTGTGGGATGTCGTATTTTATGGAGTTTTAATGGTTGATTTGGACCTGGATCTATGTCACATCCGTCTCGACCTCCCTTAGTCCCATTTTCCCTGTTTATTTCTCCCTCATCGTGATATTTCCCTTTCCTTTTCTGGTGTATCACCACTTTAGTGTAGGTTTTATCTTCTTTCCTCTCTCCTTGGTCCTCTTGGAAGTTAGAATAGGATTAGATAGTTTACCCGCATTAGAGTAGCTTGTATGTAGTTTAGAGCATGAACCAACCTTCTTTGGAGGACTATCTCAAGTTTGCAAGTCCCACAACTTGAGAGATGGATCCAATGTTATGCATATTACACCGAATGCCCCATTTCAAAATTAGGCCAATCGGGGGTGCTATAATTTTACACTAACAAGAATTTTTTAGATCATTTTGTACTCATGTTTGTTGATGACATCTTGATATTTTCACGTATGCATTAGGAGCTCGAGGATCACCTTCGCCAAGTTATGCAGTTGTCTTTGTGAGAAACAAATTTATGGGAACATGGAGAAGTGTGTGTTCTTTTAGTCGAGGTGCAAGATTTGGGTGACATCATTATTATCCAAAATAAGCTCATGCTTATTTTTGGTTAACTAACACCATTTTTTCCTCCTTTAGTGCTTCAATTTGAATTTTCATATATTTCAATTGCTTAAGGTTCCTGAAAGCATCTTTATCAGATAGGAAATTTCTTCCCCTTTCCAAAAATATAAAGAAGTCCTTCTAACTCCTCATATTTTGCAAGTTACGGGCTTCAGGCCTAGGAAGGATTTTTTTGCCAAATGCGGGCCTCGTGGGCTGGGGAAGACTTTTCTCCAAGTTAAAATTGTGGAATAGAGGGGCGACGGGAGATATGTTGGAATTTTACACTTTTCGCAAAAGGCACAAGTTACACCATGCGGGCCCGCAAGCCCAAAGTGAGGATTTCTTTTGCTAAGTGGGAGATGAGAAGCCACAGCTCTGGGGAAATTTGGCACTTTGGCATTTTGCGCAAATGGCATAATTTTCAAGTGCAGTCCATAAGCCCATGGAGGTTTTTTCACCAAGTGCAAAGTTGTGAAGTCATGGGTGTGGAGGTTTTTTTGCCAAAGTAAATTTTTGAGCCTACAGGTGGTCTTTTTGCCAAAAGTGAAGCTTCGAGGGCGTGGGCTTGCAAAAATATTTTACACTTTTATCTTTTTTGCTCAAAAGGCGTAGTTTAGATTTTTCCATCCCATGGGCTTGGCAAATAATTTTTGAAAGGGAAAAGTTGCAAAGTTATGGGCTTTTGGGTTTGAGGGAGACTTTTGCACTTTTGCCACTTTTGCGAAAAGGCACAAAGTGAATTTTGGGCTTGGTAAAGCTTTGTGCAAACGTGTCATTTTAGACCTACGGGGCCTGGAGAGTTTTTTGAATTTTCGTTGCTTTTGCAATTGGCTCAATTTTCACTTTTGGACCCGAGGGCCCACTTTTTAAAAAATTTATTTTTTGCCATCTCTAGTGTGGATCAAAATGCAAATTTTGAGAGGAGCATAAATTTTGATCCAGTGGTCAAAATTCGACAAATATTATACCATTGGAAATCTTTCGACATCCTCTTCACCATGGAAGCCTCAAATTTGAATTTTGGCAAAGTTAGGTGGGCAACAAATGTGAAAATGTGCTTGGTTTGAGTAAAGTGCAAAACCAGGATTCCCAACCACTGAATTTAATGCAGTATGGTCTGATTTCTTCTCCAGCAAGCTAGAGTGCATTACAAAATAGATTTTTAGAGGCACCCTTGACTTTTTAGGATCATTTTAATGAATTTTGTTTGTGGGTGGGTGCAGAAATCAAGTTTCTCTTCTTTCTCTCTAGATTTCATTATCTATATATTGTAAACACTTCTCATTTAAGAAGGGAGACATTCTGGGTGTGGGGAAACTCTATAAAATTTGTTTCTCGACTCCATTTTTGAGTTGTAAGCCTTCTCCTATGCCTAGCAAGTGTATTTTTGCCTCTGAGAAGAAATGTAATGTTTGTGCACATTCTAGAGCAATAAACTCATGATTTTGTGGCGTTCTTCAACCCTTTCTCGTGTTTTATTGTTTCTCCATGCCTCTCCCTTTCAGATTTGTTTTCTATGCATGTATTTAACATTTGTAGGTATGGGATTTCATTTTTCATGGATTTTTAATGGCAGATTTGGACCCGGGTTTGTGTCACATTTTTCCGACCTCCCTCAGTCCCCTTTTCCTTGTTTCTTCCTCCTCAACAAAATATCTTGCCTCCTTTTCTCGGTGTATCACCGCTTTAGTGTAGTTTTTATATATTTTTCTCTCTCTCTCTCTCGGTCCCTCGAAGTTAGATTAGGCCTAGATAGTTTGCCTACATTAGAGTAGCTTGTGGAAGGTAGTTTAGGAGAAGGAACCAACCTTCTCGGAGGACCATCTCAAGTTTTCAAGTCCCATGCCTGAGAGATGGATCCCATGTTATGCATATTACACTGAATGCCCCATTCAAATCAAGCCATGCGAAGGGTGCTTTGTGATTTTGCACTAACAATTTTGGCACACCCGGTGGGACGGGTTTGAAGCACCTTACCACTTCATTTTTAGTAGGTTGGTGTGTTCCTGTTAATGTTTCACCCTTTAGAGGCACTTTCAAGCACATTTGATGACTCCATCTGGTCAAACACCCACTCTCTCGAGTTGCTAAGTTTCCTTACATCCATTTCCACCGATTTTCACCCATTCTTCCTTTGATATCTTTCATATTCTTCCATCCCATGAAGTTGTGCAATCATGACTTCATTCCCATCTTAGAATTCACACTTATAGTAGTGCATTCCACCTCCAATGTATTTCTCAAATCCTCCATATTAGCATTATGATCAAATTCAGAACCATTATGCTTACCCATATGAGCAAAATGTCAAATCCAGTTAGGTTATGGAGCTTATCAGAGAAAGGGTATGTAAACAATGATAAAAATCAAATAGAGAATGTTGATTTTCTGGAGAAGATTCAAAGAATGGAGGCTGGAATGGTTTAGTCAAGGGCTATAACAAAAATAAGGCATTCAAAATTGGTCATAGGGACCTTGTCCATGGGGAGGCCCTTTTCCAAGACACTACATCCCTAAGGAGAAGCTTGACTTTATGGTTGAAATGTTGCCTCAAATTTCATAGTGGACTAGGATATTGAGGCATATGAGAAAAGTACAAGACAACCTTGTCAATGGGTAATTCAATCACCAACTCCTTGTCCTTCATTTTCTCCCTCCCAAGCTTTATCATTTCAGCATGGTCAAGATTCATACCCATTGTTTACTTCCCCAAGTGTTGATTTCCCTTCTCCATCTCCTAATCTTCCATCTCATCTCAATTCTTCTTCCCTTTTCCCTTCCAAACAGTCATCCCCTCTAAAGAAACAATAAATTCCACTTCCCTCACCACCACAAACAATTGTAAAACTAGTTAAAACCCCATCCACTCCTCCTCTTGCCTTCCCAATTCCATGTGGGGAAGAGATTCCAAAACCAGTCAAGGAGAATAGCAAGAAGGAGAGACAAATAGAGAAGAAATGAAAAAAATCTTGGTAATATGGGCTCTCAAATTTGGGATAGCCAAGATTCCTTGATGCTTAAACCTTTAGAGGAAGTCAAAGTTGAAGAGCCAGTGGTGGCTAAAGCTGAATTTGCAGAAGAAGAAGAAGAAGAAGATCAGTAATCTATTTGCTTTGAATGTAGTGTCCATAATGGAAATTTTTCTGAAGAGGATGTTGATCTAATCTAAGATACACAACTAGTCATCAAGGAGGAAGAACAACCAGCTCGAAAGTGTATTAAAGAGGAGAAACTTGAAGAGATCAAATCAGAGTTAAAACCACTTGAAGAAGAAAGAATTATTGATTTTTTTGCTTTCATTTGAAGGGCCTCGATTTGATTGATGTACCCATGATAAAGGATAGCTATCAAGAAGACCTTTCTACCCCAAATAGCCCTCTAGATAAGTGAATTGAAGATTTTGATTTGAAAAACTTCATGCTAGAGGAAGAGGCTATCCAAGAGAAAGTTGGTCTTCAAGAAGCAACGAAGGAACTCCAGAGCCAACAATGTGTTGCAGAAAACTATAATGATGCAAAAGCAACTTCATTGGATGTTAATTAATAATAATGAGCTACATATTGTAGAGGAGTTTCATAATGCCATAAAAGAAGGAAAAGAACATGAGGATGTCATCATCTCTCCCACATCATTCATAGTGGAAAGTCGGTGGGAAGACTCCATTTTTGGAATAAATTTCAGAGAAATGGGCACATCTAAAGGATCATACCTTTCCAAATTAGGTACTTGGCTTCATTGGAGCCAAGAGAGGAGCCAACACCATTCATGCTTGCTTCTAAGCATGAGGATGAGTATCAAAGTACCAAGGATCAGCTGTAATGCCTCTTCAGCCCAAATATAGAACAACAAAAGGAGGTATTTGTTTTGTTTCTAGTTGATACCTTGATGATTTGGGTGGAGGATCGGCCTCTTGTCAAATTTTCACTCATACAAGTAGCCATATTCAGTGTCAAATCATTTGCAAGGCTGCCTATTTTGAGAAAGGGAAGTTACTTCTCCCTTCCATTTGCAGGATTTGTTTGAGTTCCCTTTTCTTTTGGTTAGAGTAGAATATGTAGGTTTACTTTCAGGTAAGAATTGCTTGTGAACACTTTGCATATCCCACTGGGGTGTGTATGATTTCCATTTTGTACATAGTGTGTTGTGGTGTTTTGTTGCTCATGTAAAGTGCATTGGACATAGAATTTCGTGAGATCATATCCAGCTTTAAAGTGGTGTTCCAAGTGGCTCGGGATCAAATTTTAGAGTTTTAGATCAAGATCAGTTATCATTTATGAATCCATGCCTAATGGATGCTTCAAGGAAACTGATCATTTCACCTAGCAGGCATGTGATCCCCGTGAGTCACCAAATTGTTATCCAAAATAAGCTCATGCTTATTTTTGGTTAACTAACACAATTTTTTCCTCCTTTAGTGCTTCATCTTAATTTTCATATATTTCAAGTGCTTAAGGTTTCCTGAAAGCATCTTCATCAGATAGGAAATTTCTTCCCCTTTCCAAAAATATAAATAAGTCCTTCTAACTCCTCATATTTTGTAAGTTACGGGCCGGTGGGCCTCGGGAAGGAATTTTTGCCAAATCCGGGCTTGTGGGCTTGGGGAAGACTTTTTTCCAAGTTAAAATTGTGGACTGGTGGGGCGGTGGGAGATATGTTGGAATTTTGCACTTTTCATAAAAGGCACAAGTTACAATTGTGGGCCCGCAAGCCTGGGGAGGATTTCTTTTGCTAATGCGAAATGAGAAGCTACAGTTCTGGGGAGAAAATTGGCACTTTGGCATTTTTATGAAAATGGAAAAAATTTCAAGTGCGGGCCCACGAGCCCACAGAGGTTTTTTCGCCAAGTGCAAAGTTGCGAAGTTGCAGGACCGTAGAGGTTTTTTGGCCAAAGTAAATTTTCAAGCCTCGCAGGGTCTTTTCGCCAAAAGTGAAGCTTTGGGGGCATGGGCCTATGGAGATATTTTACACTTTTGCCTTTTTGTGCAAAAGGCGTAGTTTACATTTACCGGCCCGCAGACCTAGAGAAGACTTTTTCAAAGGGAAAATTTGTGAAGTTGCGGGCTTGAGGGAGACTTTTGCACTTTTGCAACTTTTGTGAAAAGGTGCAAACTGAATTTTGGGCCCGGTGAAGCTTTTTGCAAACATGTCATTTTAGACCACCGGGCTTGAGAGTTTTTTGAATTTTCAAGCTTTTGCGAATGACTCAATTTGCAATTTTGGGCCTGAGGGCCCATTTTTTACAAATTTGTTTTTTTGCCATCTCTGGTGCAGATCAAAATGTGAATGTTCAAAGGAGCATAACTTTTGATCCAGTGGTCAAAATTCGACAAATCTTATACCATTGGAAATATCTCGACATCCTCTTCACCATAGAAGCTTGAAATTTGAATTTTGATGAAGTTAGGTGAGAAAAAACACAAAACGTGCTTGGCTTGGGGAAAGTGCAAAACCAAAGCTTCCCAACCACCGAATTTAATGCAGTATGGTCTGATTTCTTCTCCGTAAAACTAGAGTTCATTGGGAAACATATTTTCAGAGGTGACCTTGATTTTTCAGATCATTTTAATGAATGTTGTTTGTGAGAGTGTGTAGAAATCTAGTTTCTCTACTTTCTCCGGCTTTCATCATCTATATATTGTAAACACTTCTCATTTAAGAAGGAGACATTCTCGGGATGTGGGGAAACTCGAAAAAAATTCTCAACTCCATTTTTGAGTTGTAAGCCTTCTCCTACTCCCGAAACCATATTTGTTCCTTTGAGAAGAAATGTAATGCTTTGTGCACCTTCTAAAGCAATAAAATCATGATTTTGTGGTGTTCTTCAACCCTTTCTTGTGTTTTATTGTTTCTTTGTGCCTCTCCCTTTTAGATCTATTTTCTATGCAGTTATTTCATGTTTGTAGGTGCGAGATTTTGTGTTTCATGGAGTTTTAATGAAGGATTTGGACTGGATCTATGTCACATCTGTCTAACCTCCCTCAGTCCCCTTTTCCCTATTTCTTCCTCCCTCAACAGAATATCTCACCTCCTTTTCTGGTGTATCACTGCTTTAGTGTAGGTTTTATCTTCTTTCTCTCTCTCTCTCCCCGGTACCTTCGGGTTAGATTAGGCTTAGATAGTTTTCCTTCATTAGAGTAGCTTGTGGTAGGTAGTTTAGGAGTAGGAACTAACCTTCTTTGGAGGATCATCTCAAGATTGCAAGTCCCACAACTTGAGATATGGATCCCATGTTATGTAGATTACACTAAATGCCCCATTCAAATTAGGCCATGTGGGGGTGCTGTGATTTTTCACTAACAATCATTTATTGCAAAGGCATCGCAATGATCCTTCCAAGATTAGAGTCATAATGGATGGATAGCACCTACTAGTGTGACCGAGGTGCGTAGTTTCGGGGTTGGTAGGATACTACAGATATTTGTTCATGACTTTTCTTAGGCTATGTACCTAATCACTTCCTTCAAAGTGGAAAAGGAAGAAGTTCATTTGGTCGATAGATGTGATTTAAGCCTTCATAACATCAAGAAATGCCCTATGACAACACCTATTATTGCAGTGTCGATCCTTAGGTGATTTCTTCATTTGTACATATGCTTCCTTGGTAGGATTAGGATGTGTGTTGATGTAGGATGGATGTGTTGTAGCTTTTGAGTCTCACAAAATCAAGGATTATGAGCTCAATTATTTGAGTCATGACCTTGAGCTTACAACATTTTTCATGCCTTGGTTCATTGGTGATACTTCCTTCTTGGCCAAATATTTATACTCAAGACTGATCACTTGAGTCTTCACCACCTCTTCACGCAACCCAATCTCAATGCTCTTCATCGGCGTTGGATGGATTTTATATTTGAGTAATATATGGAGATAGAGCATGTGAAGGGGAAGGATAATATGGTAACAGATTCCCGAGTAGATAGAGACATTTGGCTATGGCTACCTTAGCGAGCAAAAATTTACGTAGTAGGATTTTTCAGCAACTTCCTCTAAACAACTTCTACCTTGTATCCAGATCAGATTGAGTCTCAAAGACCCTCGAGAGAAAGTTTGATGGATTATCATTAAAGGCAAATGGTCTTCCGAGACAAAGAGGTCAGATATATGTACCGAGAGATGGAGGCTTAAGACATGGTATATTGGCAGAGGCTCATCATGCACCTTATTTAGCCCATCAAGGGGTGAAGAAGATGCACACCACGTTGAGAAAACTTTATCATTGGAGGGGTCTTTGGAGAGATTTAGCTTAGTTTTTTTCATGATTTTTAGAGTGTCATAGGGTGAAGGCCGAGCATCAACATCTAGCTATCCTTCTCTACCCGCATGCCATACAGAGTGGAAATGGGACACCATTTCTATGGATTTCATTATAGGTATACCAACGTTGAGATACCACCACGATGCCATCATGGTCATGGTGGATATATTGACAAAAGTGGCTCATTTTTCTCTGGTGAAGACCATATATACAGCTTGTTCAGTAGCACGATTATACCTTAATGATATTATCAAATTGCACAGGATTCTGTAGAAGATCATTTGTGACTGCAATCCCTTGTACACTTCTCACTTCTAGACTACCATGAAGTGGGTTCTTGGTACGAGTATCAACTTCAGTACAACATATCATCTAGAGAAAGATGGAAAGACAAAGTGGGTAAATCAAATCTGGGAGGATATTTTGTGGATGTCGCTCATGGACCACTAGTTTAGGTGAGAGGAGTACTTGTATTTGGTAGAGATTTCCTACAAAAACAATTTTTAAAGTTCAATTGACATGGATCCTTTTCGGGCATTATATGGAAGAGAGTGCACGTCAATGTTGAATTAGGATAGATTGGAGGACATGGTTTTTCTTGGGCTAGAAATAGTTCAAGATATGGAGTAGTAGGTTGTCTTGTTTCATCGTGAGGCTTTAGGAGGCTCAAGATATGGAGAAGAAGTATGCTGATCTAAAGAGGAGAGATCATATTTTGAGGTGGGCGCGAAGGTGTTTCTTCGTGTCAGGCCTCATAAGATTCCTATCCATTATGGAAAAGGCTGTAAGTTAGCTCCTAGATTTATGGGTCCCTTTGAGATCTTGGAGCATATCGGTCCCTTGGCCTATCGTCTAACATTTCCACCCAACTTGTATCTTGTACACGGTATATTTATCAGATATGTACTTAGGAGATATATCCCATATCCATCTCATGTTTTGGATTGGATCGCATCAGCAGGTAGGAGTAAAGGGTATCGTGGAGCCCATGTGCATCATAGAGTGCATGACCCTAGGCCTTTGAGGCTATGAGATTGACCAGTTGTAAGTTTAGTGGGATAGGTACGATGAGACTGAAACCACTTAGGAGGATGCCACTATTTTACGAGCTTAGTCTCCTCATCTATTCCAGTGACTTCCAAGAGGAAGTTGAGTCTAAAGGGAAGGGGATGTAGTGCCCACTCCTCATCGACACCATTTCATCTTGATATTTATACTATTGCACTATTTTTAGAAATATTGATTTTGATACATTGATTCAATAAATGATAGATTATACCGATATTTGGATTATTAACATTATGATTTTTATGTTTTATTATGATGCACTAGATAATGATGTTAGACAATTTGATCTTGTTAGGAAATAAAGGATAAAATATGTGGAATAATCCTCACAAAATCGCAATAGTAGAAACTAATATGCAGTAAATATTATAGATCTAAAATAAAAGTGCAGAATAAAATAACACAACACAAAGAGACAATATTTAACGTGGTTCACCCAATTTGGGCTATGTCCACCAAGAATCACTTTCTCAGATTTTATTACAAGCCACCGCTCTCTCAATACAATACCCAGATCTGTTTGGAGCTATGCTCAACAAACTCTACATAATTCACACCCGAATTCATACACATCTGCAATGTTACATTAACCCTACCATATGCACAAAACCACATAAGTAGACAACTACATAAGAAGTTTTACAAAACCATGGGCCAAAACCGTCCCATAAACCTATGGGTCAAAAATATGGCCCAAATGATAAAAACACATTTCCTGGTATAACATGCACATTTAAAGGCCAAAATGATTTTCTCGGGGTCGCACCCTGCACCCCCACTCAGGCCCGTTCGCCCTAAACCCCTGGGCAAGACAACATGGAAAGTGTATAGTACTCTTAGTGTATAGTCTTCAACACTTTCTCACATGAAAAGAAGCTCCACAACCTAACATTTGATATATGTTGATTTTCATGATGGGGATTTTATACTAACAAGCTAAGTTTTGGGATGTTGTAGTATAATTGTAATTTCATGGATGTTAGGGTTAGTTTTTGATATATTGATGGATAATAGAATTTGATAATTTCAAATGATGAATATTGATTTTATATGTATACTCCGTCTCAATGTTGTTAGTACGTCTAAAAGGCCTGTGGAGGTATTTTGTTGTGTGCAATACTTTTATCACATACATCTAAGGGGATATGGAACCAACCATGGAAGGATGTCGAGCATTGAGCAACAAGGCCAAATTTAACAACTTGTGTAATGTTGTTTACTGGTGTGTTTCCATGTCTTGTTTGGAACTCTCCATTGGGGGTGATTTCACATATGTTTCCATGGGCTTAATTGTGTTCCCTTTCTTTAATTTTTTATGAGCTTTATTTATGTTTTGTGTATTTAAAATTTAGAATTTTTGTCACTTTATTAGCATGTTGTAAATGTGTGTTAATTAAGCTTAATCCTTCTTATTTTTATTAACCAAATTAAGGATGTGAAAAATAGTTATTATGTGATTTGGTAGTCCTTGTGTAAGTAAAATTTATGTTGATTTCGGAGTTTTTTACTCCACCACAAGTTAAAAATTCGGATTTTGACTTGGGGGGAATTTTTGGAGGTTTGTGGGACAAGCAAGGCTTCTCCCATGCCTCTTAAATTTACCCAACAACCCTACCTGTGGGTTGGGAAGATTATTTTTGAATTCTTTTTCCATTTTTGAGTGTAAAATAAGGAAAATTATTACACTTTATTTCTACCCCAATCTATTATGTTCCTTGAAAGCATGGTGTGCAAATTTATAGCCATGTGGGTTGTCATAGTCCTTGCATGTGCATTGATTTTTCTTGGTCTTGGTGTGTTGACTTGAGTGTGGGGATTGAGGAATTATGAAGTGGAATCCTACATGGAGCCACCTCATCATCCTCACATTCCTTTTCTATTTATTGGTGATTTTTGGTGGAAGTGGGTTTACTTGCTTTTTTCTTTTCTTGTGGACTTTTAGAATTGGAGCCTTTTGGGAGTGCTTGGAAATTGCTTGGATTGGATTTGAAGAGTATTGTTGAATTTTATTGGAAATTGATGGAGAGGTATGCTCTCCACTTTTGTCATTATGTTATTTTTCTTATTTGCATGCAATTTCTTGTGAATATATTTGTGTGTTGGTTGGGTAGTAGGACTTAATTGGGTGTGGGAGAAGAGTTTATGAGACCATTAGGGAGGGAAAAATAAGTTTTATGAGGCATGCAATTGGTGGGAGTGTGAATGGGAGTCTTACCTATGGGGAGTGAAAAGGAAATCATGGTTTTTTTGCATGCTTGCAAGGGAGAGATAAGGATTTTGTGTGATTATTTTGTGCACTTGGAGGCTTAGGGTAAGACTCCAACTTCACTTGGGAGGCATAAGGAGGTGGTATCCCATAAAAATTTCTCTATTTGGTTTGATCTTCAAACCTTTGTATTGTTGTGAATGTGCAAACTTGTTGATTATGTTGTCTTGGTTGAGCTTAATGTCTTATATGTATGTTTTTTTCCAAGCCACTTTGCTTAAAGTTGTCACTGTTGCTCAATGCCCTCATGGTTTTTTGGTTTGGGTTTAGGGGCCATTAAGGGGATGACTTATCCTTTTAATGAATTTAAGGTTGGGAGGAGATCGTTTTGTACTCCTCGTTCCTTTTTTTGTGATCCCATTGTGAAGTTGAGGAAAGCTATATTTGGAGCTACCATTGTGATGAAGACATGCATATTGAAGACTTGAAATTTGGCTTGTTGATAGCCTTGTGGTAATTTGTTCATTTTTCTTTATCCCCACTTGAGTGGGTGATGAAGGTTGTAAACTTGGAAGAAATTTGTTACTATATTGGAAATACTTTTATCTTGTGCATTCTCTTAGGAGTGTGGATTTAGAAAATCATAATTTCAAATTTGTTAGTTTTGGTGAAAGGAAATTGCTAAGTTTTACATTGTTTTTGTGAAGTGGAAAATTTGAAATGAGTGAAATTATAATGCATCTCTCTTAATTGAAGTTATTATATTATTTCAAATTTTGATAGGCTTCATTTTAAAATAAATAAGAATCTTGTTATATTACACTCTCCTTGTGAAATGGTTTTCATTTAATTGTAAACGAGGAAAAGAAATATTTAATCTTGTTGCTTGAATGAAGGTTATATGGGAAATAGAAAGATATAATTGCATTTAAGTCAAGTTTAAGGAAAGGAAGCAATTGATGGAAATACTTGAATAAAAACAACATAATAATAATATCACCTCCTTGCAAATTACTTTGAAATGAATAAGTAATGTTATTAGTTGCTCAATTATCACTCTCCTATGAGTAGTTAGAAATTGTTATTTTTCTTGTCTTATTTCTTTCCATACTCAACATGACTTGTTTTGATCATTTAATTAAATCAAATCATAAGAATCTCCATATTCATTTATAATCAAAATATATCTAATGTATATATATTATTATTAGATATAATACAAATTAGATTATAAAATAAATAAATTTATGGGATTATATTTTATAATATAAATTTTAATAATTAAATATATATACATAAAAATACTTATATTATAAAATAATTCTTTTGAAAAATCAGACAAGTGTTATTGTTTTGGGGCGCCATGTTTAAAAGTCAGTTTGGGATTATCTTTGAATATTGGAAAGTGGGTTGGGGGAGAGGGAACCAACCCCACCCAACCCATATTAATATGGGTTAGGGTGGGGGTGGTGCCCTCTCTCCCAACCCAAAAACTTATATAAATAAAAAAACAATAGGTGTGGGCTGAGCCCCCACATAACTAATTAAAAACCTTTACAAATTTTATTTTAGTCCACCTTTTGGATTTGCAAGAGGCTGAACATCTAATCGCATTTTGTGTTTTTTTCTTAGTTGCGACCATGTCTTCAATAAACAACATTAAACACACACACACACACACACACACACACACACACACACACACACACACACACACACACACACACACACACACACACACACACACACACACACAGTATAAATTTGTATACATTTGGAGATATATATTTATAGAAAAATAAATGATAATAATACAAGTGTATATATTACAAAACGATAAAACCTAGATCTATTGGACAAATGCATTTAAATATAATATCAACAAATCAAAAATTTAAGATTTTATTAAGAAAAAGCCACATACCCAAATGGGTATTTTTATTGAAACAAACTTATAAAAAATGATGAAAATTACAAACCCTTGAATAGGGTAGAATAGAAATAGAAAAATAGAATAATATCGATTTGGGATATGTATATCCATCCCCAAGATTTCTTCGCCCTCTCCCATGGCTTCCTCCTCTTCCATATTCCCTTAACCTGCAAAACCAAAATGAAGAAATGAGTGAAAGAAATGAATAAAATCCTTCCTTAGAGTTTTTAGGGTTGATTTTAAATCCCTTAATCAATGGGCCTAGATTGGATTCATCCAATGACCCAAATTTTCTCCTACAAGAGTTAGGTGGGGGTTGGTGAGAAATATTATTTGATCACATGGGTTTTCTTTTAAATGGGGCCACTTGTGTAGTTTGAAAGTTAAATAACTTATTCGTTTTGTTTTGATTTAATTCAAATAAACTCACTTCCTTAGTAATTTAGACCCCCTTTTATATTTTGAAAAATTAATTTAATAGCATGGTGTAAATAGAAGGGTTATGTTGGACTTGGACTTTAATTTTAATTATTGCATGACATTAGGAAGCTTTGTATCAAATTACTTTAGGATTAATTGAATGAAATATTTTAAACATGACCATAGATTAAATAAATTATTTTATTTAATATTATTGTTTAAGTAATTTATTTGGTGACCGTTTGAAACCAAGGATTAATCCTATCGTCTCTTTTACTTCCTTTTAAAAAAAATATTCCATATTTTTTCTATTATAACCTTTGTTTGGTTTTGGGTTTCGTGAGTGAAAATTTGTGGGCATTACAAGGAGGAGAAGAATAAATTTTACAATCTAGTTCAACTTTCAAAAAGTCAAAAAAATAGAGCTAATGTGCAAGGTGCGATAGAGTCACAAGAAACATTGTTAGTGCCCATCTCAAGTAAGTTTCAGTGGACCTTTGGATATTTTTAATTGGTCTTCTCGGGGTGTATTTTTGTCCTTCAAGAAATTGTTTGTTGGATCAAGATCTTGATCCTTTTGTTCTTCTTTTCTAGTTTCATGTTTATGTTCCATGTTGGTTTTATTGTTATATCTTTTCTCTTTTTTATAAAAGGTTTGAGGTTCATTTTAAAACCTCCTTTTACCTATTCATATTAATTACTAGTCTCGTACCAATAAAGTAATTAATAAATATAAATATATAATAATAATATAATAGTTAATTAGAATTTGTTAGAATGAACTCGGGGAGAAATAAAAATGGACAAACCTCCTGAAAGGGGGTCTGAAACTTGTTTAAATAGAATTTTCGGTGATCCAAGAAAATCTCCATCGATTTCTGAGTTTGGTTAAAACCAATTCCAACCAAGTACTTTTTCTTTTTCACTTTTTTGTGAGAGGGGAGATATGTGGGTGAGGGATTATGAAATGGTTGGAAAGGTTTTTTTTGGTTTTCTATCTCTATATTATGCACTTTGTGTATTTATCTAGTCCCGATCACATACTACTATACATATGATTCCCAAGAAATAAATTTACTAATTGATCCATGTCTTTAGCCATATTTTCTTGGTTTCTATTGCTTATGTTGATCTTTAACTTTTTTATCCCGTTCTATCTTTTCATACTTTGGAATTTCTCATCCTTGACACTAGCGCCCAACTAATATGCCAAAGATCGGGCTCCCTGTCCCCTCCTGGATGCCCCCAATTCTTTATACTTTGTTCACATCTTTTGGTTTCTTTCTATCCATTTGGGCATCTTATCAACAAATTTTGAATAATTATATATATATATATATATAACACATATTGTTCCTTTGGGGTGTCTTTGTGTATGTCTAGGAATTGTAAACATATTTGGAATATTTTTAATGCATATAAATAAGTAAAGCTCAAAGAAGCTCCTTCCTTTTATTTTAAGTAAATTTAAAAATGAATTATTTTAGGTACAATTATAAATGGTCCTAACATGTATGACATATCATTATCCTAGTTAATTATTGCATTCCATTAACATGTAGACATTTACAAAATATTTTCAAGTCAATAGCCGTATAATTTAAAATTTGTACGAACCACAAAGGATGGTCTATACATTTCAATCACTGTGAATAAATAGGAAGTAAATCAAAAATTCAAATTGAAGGAAATAAATCTGAAAATTGAATTTATTTAACGGAAAACATCCACACCATATACAAGATTACATATGCATTACTAATTACTAGTTGTAGTTGATACTCACGTGGGGTTCACTTAGTAAAAGTATGGTATATCATGTGCGTTCGAAGGGTATTATAGAATACCTTTAATTCTATTTTTACCTCTAATTATTCAATCGATAATACCCCCTCCTATTATATTATTAGAATGAAAATACCCCTATTATTTCCATGTACCTTACTTACCCATTTTTAGTTACAATTTTATTTACCCTTTTTATTTCTACCCTAATTTATTAAACATACAATATATCATATTCTCACTCAACTTTTTTAATATTCATTTCCTCTCGAAATATAGCTTGAAGCTATTGAATACATATTACCAATCACCTTATAAATATTAATATTTAATCATTTATCAATAGTTCTTCAAATAATTAAGACAGTGAAATAATATCACTTGTGTTGAAAAGCATACTCAATCCTAGTTTTCTACCATCTTATTATTTATTGGTTAAGAATCTCTTAATTGAGATTTCTTTATTAAAAAAGAGATGATAATTTAATTTATGATGATACTCTTTTTGCAATTCTAAGGTATTTACTTTTAAAAACTAGGATTCAAATGTTTTAGTTTTATTTTAAAATTAAACCTCCCTTTCCTTTGGCCCACCTCTATAACCTACCCCTAATACCTTATTCAAAATATTAATAAATTAAACCCTTTCACCCCCTCATGTCTACTATTATATTAACTTCAATTTTATTAATTTTAATTACATCAATATGAACCCACATGCTAGGATATTGCCTAGCTAATTAACCCCGTGTGTTGATACTTGAATGCCTACAAAATTATAAAGGTTTTCTTTGCCACATGTCTCGAGATCTGAAGTCATATTTAGTCCATATTTTCTTTTCTTGCTTTCAACATAGAACTTCTTGTAATCACCATAAACGAAGGGTTTGTAGAGGCGAGGATGGTGCTCATCTAAAAACTCGGGAAGTCGATCCACAATTGCTTCTAATGAAAATTCATAAAAGTACAGTATCGACACGTAATTTATTTCCATGACATATTTACATCATAACTTTGTGTGTCACATTGTGAATGCTCCTATTAATCCACGCCTTGAAGCATTCACCTAAGATGACAATAAAACTATTCAACTCATCCTTCATATTTCCCACTTCCCCCTTGCTTTTCACCGTAGTCCACACATCCCATCCCGATCTGAGTAGCCCAATACAATTGTGGTCCACATGGGTTACGATTCCCCCTATTTCATTTTGAGGTAAGTCATAATAATTCATTTGAAGGAAACCCCAAAACTAAGATGTATCCAACCTGTTATTTACCTCAAAGCTTTGCAGAATCACCTAGATTATATTGATGGTAAGCTCTTCAACACTTTGTATGAATATGCATGTAATGTGTTTCGTAATTAAAACAAAGTGAATAATGTTAAAGCTAATAGACTTGAAGGTTCCACAATAAATAATATTAAAAAATTACAATCAATTTTTTTCTTTTCAATGTATTTAGGACTAAAACGTTTTGGTAAAATGAATGTTTTTCCTCACACAAATTATTCATCAATGAAGATAAGGGGAGATGAATAAGGTTTTAAATGAAAAAAAAATTATAACTCTTTTACATAAGTACATGCTCAAATTTAATCTTATTGTAAATAATATGAAACAAATATCTATTTGAGACTTGAATAGTACAAGAAAATTCTAGGAATATATCACACTATGATATCTCAACAATGTTCAATATACTTTGTGTTGGTGGTTTGGGTGATATCACCCTTAGAATACGTAAAAATTAAAATTGAGGAAATTTTAAGAGCGCATATTGTTGGAGATGAAAATAACATGTGTTTGGAATATGTCACTATGGGGAGCTCATGAAAGGTTAGGGTGGTTAAGTCAATGACTCAATAATGATGTCGGTGGAGGGTTATGAAAACTTGTCATTGTTGTTAACATATTAATCTCTCCAGAGGTTAGAAAAGGAATGTAAACGTTAGAGGTAATTAATAAATATTTGGATGTGTCAAGTGAGGGACATCTTGGGAACGTTGTATGTTAAAACATAGAAAGTGGAGAAAGATATCATCATAATGATATCTTAGACTAGGATCTAGTTTCTGGTTCTAGAAATTATTAGAAGGAGATATCACCCTTGTGATATCTTGAGTTTTTTCAAGAATAAATTAGTAAGAAATATCCAGGAAACAAAATGAGTTAAAGGACATGCCATAAGTTTTATTTGTAATTGCGATAGAAGACTTGATTGTTTGGTATAATGATACTTTTTATAGCACAAGTAGGAGATTTGTTAGGAGTGACACCTCAAATTCAAGCATGGAAAATTGGAGAACAATGAATTGAATCTTCCACAATCTAGATAGGAAATATGACCATGTCTTTTCTATTACGATGAGTACTCATTATAAATAAATATTTGTTTTAGTGCCACATTTTGGTGCCAAATCCATTTGGAGGATGATTTTATGTCAAAATGTGTAACTTAGGTGCCACGTAATTAGGGTTAAAGAATTAGTAAAATTACAAAATTTTAAAACAAAATACATAATTTTATTAGTTTTCTAAAAATTAAATTTTCATTTTAAAAAAATTTGATTTACTATTTATTTTTTATTTTTTGCTAACATATGGTATTTTAGGACAATCTATCGTACACAATCAACCAAATTTGAAAAATAGCAAAATATATCGAAAAAAAAATTGAAAAAAATAAACTTAGTATTTGTTGAAGTCTTATTCTTACCTATGAAAAAAAGTATTAATTTCGATATAAATTTTAAAATTTATTAGCATAGACATATGTATGTCATTTATTTTAAAATATTGTTACTAAATAGTTAATTCAAAAAATATATAAGTCAAAAAAATATAAAAATTTGACAGGACCTCAAAATTCAAATCTTGAACATATATCTAAAATTTCATGGTGAAAAAATAACTTTTCATTTAAAAAAAACTACCAGGGACAGTCATTCCTCTTTTTATAACATAAGAAACAATGTATGAATAAAATTTTAAAACGACCATATTTTTGCCAAACAAAAATTTAAAAATATAAATGTATTCTACACTCTAAACACAACATTTTTATAGTTTGTGAAATTTCATGAATGTGTACGGTTTTATGGATATTACCTTTAGAAAATCAATGAAACTAAAAATTTATGTTTATAAAGGTACAAAACATACCAAAAAGTGGGACATTTTATTGTGTTTTTACAAATGAAAGAGATTTTTCAATCTCATGGTTTCATGGTGATGTTATCTTGTATCCAAAAACTATTTTCTTAGGTTATCTTATGGATATAAGGAAAAAGTGGGGTTGGTAGTAACTTTGAAGTCTGTTGGAGGATTGGTTTTTGGTATCTCTATTAGAAGTATTTAAAAATGGGAGATAAATGCAATATGTCTCATAAATTCATGAATTCTTATACTTTATAATGAAGATAATATTAGGATTGAACTACTATTATTAATTGGTGAACTTGAGTCAGCTAGTGCTCATATTTAAATTCTAGGATTAGAATTTGTCCATAGGAGACTTGTTGTGCTTCAAATTTTTCTTTTAAGAAGACGCACTTCTATATAAGTGCATCCTAACTTAGTGGAGATGTTATAATAAATAATCATGGATGTAGGGGTTGGATTAGCCAAATATGGAGAAGCCAAGGAATGGTATTGTCAACACCAATCCGGCACTATGATAATTCTTCACCGAGAACTCCTCGTGCTATGATTATTAACTAATGCATAGCTCTTAGTTTGGTGGATGTAATCTGGAAACAAAACAATAAACATAACACAAGAATACCATAGACTATGATAAGAATGAATAATGATAAATATAAAATATCAGTGTAATTTATAATATCAACATGAAATTGTTACAATCTCACCCATGAGGTTCTTCAAGTGTTATTAACTTCACTTGCCTTCAAACAATAACTATGGGAGAAACTTCACAATTATACCTCTTAATGGCTTCTTTAACATACCTTCAAAATGATGGCTTCCTTTACACACTTAATCATACAATATTTCTCACTACTTCTCTCTATGCTAAATGAGGGGGTTGGCCTCTTTATTTATAGGAATTCAGGGGTTATCCACCTTATCTCTAAGATAGAATAGGAAATCTCTTCCGGCCAATCATATTACATGCCTAAACTCTTGCCTTTACATGTAGGCTTATCTTCTAAGATAAGATAAACCTTATCATCTCACATGGGTTCCACATTTTTAGAATTTTCCACAAATAAAATATACAAAATATTTATGACATCACTCTTTTTCCTTATTACAAATATAATATTTCTAATTCCTAATCATGTAGACCCTACTTCTCTACTTATCCCAACTTTGACATTTTAACATTACCGGACCACTTACGACAAATATTTACTTTTACAACATTCCTATTGTAATTTGAATGTTACCGTATTCTACATTATTGGCGGCACCATACTGACGGTGCCGTTATCTTCTATTGGACGCCACTACTAATTATACTTAACAACATCCTATTCCTAATACATACATTAATAAAATAGAAATTACGGAGGAAAATTTTAATGTCAACATTTTCCCCCTTCCTAACTTCTACTCCGTCCTCAAAGTAGACTCTTATGGACATTCTGAAGCTGGTGCTTGGAAAATCTTTAACTTTTCATGGTTGACCCATTTTGTAATGGGAGTACCATCCAATTCCTCCAGTCGATATATACCATTTTCATGCACGATTCTTTATTTTGTAGGGCCCCATCCACTTTGGAAGAAATTTTCTCTGTCTTATTTTTTGTATCGGAATCATATACTAGAACCAAGTCATTCACATGAAATGGAGACCAACGGATCTTTTGATTAAAGTATTCCTTCGCTTCATTTTATTCTTATAGCTTGTATCCTTCTCTATTTTCCTCATTTCCTCTAATAAATGAAGATGCACCAACCTTACTTTTATTGAATCACTTTCATCCATCCTTTCATTTTTCATAACTCTCATAGTGGGAATATCAAACTCAATAGGAAGAACTGGATCAATGCCATAAGCCAACTGAAATGAGGAGTATCCTGTTGCTGACTTTGATGTTGCCCTATATGCCCACAATGCTGCATGAATCCTTTTATCCCACTTATGTACCTGCAAGGCTGCATCTTTTGCTAGAATTTGACACAACACAAAATTTGTTCGTTTCACCTATCCATTTGTGCTCGGCTTGTATGTTGTTTCCTTCCTGTGCTTAATAGAAAAATTGTTGACTACGGCTTCTACCACCTCATTAATGAAGTGGCTTGCTTGATCTATTACAATTTCTAATAGGTAACCAAATCTGGTGACAATGCATTCATATATGAACCTTGCCATTTCATCCATGGAAGCTGTTTTTAATGGCCTAACTTCAACCCACTTGGTTAAATAATCTGTGGCAACTACAATATACTTATTTTGGCATGGGGTAGTTGGAAGTGGACCTAAAATGTCTATTCCCCACTTTTCAAAGGGACCAAGTGGAAGAATAGGGCATAATGGAGTTGATGAAGTCTTACGGTTACCATGTGTTTGACAAATATCACATGTCTTACAATAATTACAACAATCTCTAAAAAGAGTGGGCCAGTGATAACCTGCGTCCAAGATCCTTCTTGTTGTAAGTTGTCCAGAGAAGTGTCCTCCACATGTACCATTGTGGAATTCTTCTATCAGCTCCTTCCCTTGATCACGTCTAACTGCCCTCTTGTCTTGTCCATCGAGTCCTATTTGAAATAATACACCATGCGAATAGAATATGGATGGTGGCTTGAGTAATCTTCCTCTTAGTCTTTGCATTGGCACCATCAGGAAACTTGAATTCATTTAGATAATTCCAAATATCTATGTATTCATTAGGGATTGTGTCAAGAGATAACAATGTTGCATATGGGAAATCATCATCATCACAAGGCAAACCTAAACCATCATAGGCTCGAGAGAGTGCATCTGCATTGACATGCTTCTTTCCTGGCCTATCTATAATATCAAATTCAAATTCTTGTAGCAAAATTATCCATCTTGCTATCCTCCCTGATGGGTTAGGCTTATTGACAATATATTTTAGAGACCACGATGATCATTACAACTATAAATTTCTGCCCTAACAAGTAATTTCTAAACTTCTTTACAACAAAAATGATAGCTAGAGCCTCTTTTTGATTCTGAGTATAATTTACCTCAAACTTTGGTCATTTGTCTGCGCTCCTAAAGTAAAGCTGGATGATCATTCTCATTTTCATCCTTTCGGCTTAGAGTACTTCCTAGTGCTGCAACCGAGGCATTAGTATACACAATGAATGGCTTGCTCCAATCTGGATTCTTTAAAAAGCAGTGAAGACACTAAGGCTTCCTTCAGTTGTTCAAAAGCTTCATGCACCTTATTTCCTAGTTCATAAGTAACATCCTTCTTCAAGAACTGCGTTAGTGGCTGTATAATCTTTGAGAAATTCTTGATGAACCTTCTATAGTAACCCACATGGCCTAAAAATGATCTCAACTTACTTTATTCATAGGAAATAGTAACTCTTTGACTTTTGAAACTTTATCGGGATCGGTACCAATACCATCTCTGGATACAACATGCTTTAACAAAACACCTTTGGAACATCCAAAGGCACACTTTGTAGGGTTTAGTGAGGATTTTGCTTCATCTAACCTTTGAAATCTTTGTCTCCATCCATCAGTGCGGGTGGTCCATCTTGCTCCCATAGATGCAAAAATCGTCTAGAAATACTCTGATGAAGTTCTTAATGTAGGGTTCAAACACCCTATTCATCAAGCGCTGGAACGTTGCTTGAGCAT
This sequence comes from Taxus wallichiana var. yunnanensis, assembly GCA_018340775.1. NCBI lineage: Eukaryota > Viridiplantae > Streptophyta > Pinopsida > Cupressales > Taxaceae > Taxus > Taxus wallichiana. The sequence goes on along the minus strand of CM031244.1, from coordinate 363,748,494 downwards.
TACACAACCCAAAAGGCATAACTCTATAAGAAAGCGTTCCCCAAGGAGTGGTGAACGTGGTCTTGACTAATCTTTTCTGCTATACGAACTTGGTTGTATCCGTTATATCCATCAAAAAAACTATAGCACTCCTTGCTAGCTACATCATCCAAAATCTGATTTGAGAATGGAAAAGGGTAATGATCCTTCTTTGTTGCCTTATTGAGCTTCCTATAATCAAAACAAATGCGTAGCTTCCTTTCTTTTTTATTGAGATCACAATGGGAGAAATCCATTCTGAATTCTCCATAGCAAATATAAATCCTGCATCAAGCAACTTATCTATTTCTTCTTTTACAGTCTTGGAAAAATTAGGATTCATTCTATATGGCATTTGCTTTATGGGCTTAGCACCATCTACCAACTCAATAGAATGTTCTACCAAATTTACTTGACGGAGTTCCCTATAATCAAAAGTGAATATGTGTATGTACCTTGAAATAGTTTGGAGGTAGGATTCCTTCTCACTCTCCATCACAAGCATCACCAATCTTTATTTGTTGGAGATGATCATCAATTTCTTCTTCAGATAATTTTATGGGATCATGAGTCAGTGTGACTGGAAGGATATCCATGACTGAAACATCAACCTCACTTTCTTCATCTTCAGTGTCCACTTCACTAGTACTCGAGTAATCAGAGGATGTCCAATCATCAGTTTCATCACTTGAATCCATAGGTTCTACCTTATGATGCCGAGGGATCATGTTTATCTTCACCCTCTCTCTACCACGTCCAAGTGTCATGAAGCCTTCATTCCAGTAGTTTCTTGCATGAACTCTCCTTAGCCATGGTCTTCCCAACAACATTGGGTATGCAACAGTACCATTTTTCATCACCTGAAATTCTACCACACATACAACACCCATAACAGATATTGCCACATTTGAGACTACACCTTATGGTTTAGTTTTTCCTTTATTTAATGACCTTAACATAAGTGTTGAGGGTGATCAATTTTTAAACCCAACATATTCATTACAAACTCGATCATTACATTAATTGTAGCACCTCCATCAACTAAGACATCATGAATTGAAATACCATTATATAATACCTCAGCTTGTGGAGCATAGGAATCCACCTCTACCTCCAAAATAGGGACCTCAACCTCCTTCCTTCGTTGAGCATTGAGTGCACTTCGCAGCTCCCGCCTCTTCTCGAAGACATAGCCAAGAGTTGACCATATGTAATATTTGTAGGCCTTTGGGTGAGATCATCTAAGATGGAGTATGGTCCTTGTCCCTATGAAATCAGAAAATCCCTGAACACCCAACTTTCTTCTCCTATGTTTCTTACTAGTTTCTCCTTTCATCTTCTTAGGATCATTTCCATCTTGGTTATATTTTCTTTCTTTCTTTTTGTTACAAACACATCTACTTCATTATTTATGCTCTTATCTACTACATCAAAAGAATTCACAGGTGCTTTCCCTTTATCATTATCTCTTGTACCAGATGTAGAAGCTCTATCTGGACAATTATATTTATAATGACCCTTTTTATAAAAATCATAACATACAACTTCAGAAATATATTTCTTTTTGGACCTCTATCTCCTCCCTGAGAACTAAATTCTTTTCCTTGAAGAAGATTAATAGTTAACTGACCCATCTTTCTAAGCAGATCTTCATACTCAGTAGATGTACTAGGAGAAGGATTTGTGCTCACCGAGAGTGGTTGTGGATTCTGGACCAAAGGTGCTAGTGTAGGCTCTACTTTAGCAACAATTTCTTTGGGCTCCTCTTCCATGCTTTCTTCTTGCCTTCTTGCAATCTCCTTTGCTTGTTCAATGGTAGCTGGGCGGTCATACTTCACTCATTGTCTGATCTCTGGCTTCATCCCAAGAATGAAGTGCTTACAGAGGAGATTATCCATGTCATTCATTAACCCATCCGCTAATCCTTCCTTCCGGATCTGGGCATCGAGCTTCCTCCTTAGCTCTAGAACACGAGCATGATAATCCCTTATGTTCTCCTTCTCTCCTTAAGCTAGCTTTTTGATATCGATCATGAGATCTGCATATTTTTGTTGTTCACCAAATTCTTCAAGAAAACTTTCAGTTAATAAATCCCATGAGTTTTTCACATTATCACCTAGTGTTTCAAACCACCTAAGGGTTGAACCATCCAAAAAGGTAGGAAAAATTCAGTCCATTATTCCCTTCTTATAAGGCCATTACAAATACAAGATCGTTTAAAATCTTGAATGAAAGAGGAAGCATCTTCACTAGATTGGGCTGAAAAAATAGGAATCTTCCCCATTTCCAAAAGTAACCACAGTGAAATACCAACCCACAAGTACAATCAACAAGACTTATGTGCACAAATAATTGGAATCACTATAATAGAAAATAGAAATGACCATGGTAAACTATGGTAAAACTTGACTTACTGCAATAAAAACTGACTTTATTGTGGTAAACACTATTCACAGTAAAAAGTGAAGTTCTTTGCGTTAAATACTATTCACGATAAAAAGTGACTTTACTAGGGTAAATACTATTCACGGCAAAAGTGAATTTACCATGGTAACTACTATGCACGAATAACAACAAGGTTACCCTCCAAATATTTTTTGACTAAGTGGGAATATTTCTCCAGAAAATCCACCAATGAGGAATGGTCCTAGCAACGGAACCAAAATGTCAACACCAATCCGACACTATGATAATTCTTCACCGGGAACTCCTCGTGCTATGATTATTAACTAATGCATAGCTCTTAGTTTGGTGGATGTAATCTGGAAACACAACAACAAACATAACACAAGAATACCATAGACTATGATAAGAAGGAATAATGATAAATCTGAAATATCAGTGTAAATTATAATATCAACATGAAATTGTTACAATCTCACCCATGAGGTTCTTCAAGTGTTATTAACTTCACTTGCCTTCAAACAATAACTATGGAAGAAACTTCACAATTACACCTCTTAATGGCTTCTTTAACACACCTTCAAAATGATGGCTTCCTTTACACACTTACTCATACAATATTTCTCACTACTTCTCTCTATGCTAAATGAGGGGGTGGCCTCTTTATTTATAGGAATTCAGGCTTATCCACCTTATCTCTAAGATAGGATAGGAAATCTCTTCCGGCCAATCATATTACATGCCTAAACTCTTGCCTTTACATGTAGGCTTATCTTCTAAGATAAGATAAACCTTATCATCTCACATGGGTTCCACCTTTTTAGACTTTTCCACAAATAAAATATACAAAATATTTATGACATCACTCTTTGTCCTTATTACAAATATAATATTTATAATTCCTAATCATGTAGACCCTACTTCTCTACTTATCCCAACTTTGACATTTTAACATTACTGGACCACTTACGACAAATATTTACTTTTTACAACATTCCTATTGTACTTTGACTATTACCGTACTCTACATTATTGGCGGCACCGTACTGATGGTGCCGTTATCTTCTATTGGACTCCACTACTAATTATACTTAACAACATCCTATTCCTAATACATACATTAATAAAATAGAAATTACGGAGGAAAATTTTAATGTCAACATTATAGAGAAAGTGTGTAGGATAAAATCCAAGTATAACTTGTTATACATCATGTTTGATGATGATATTTGAAGGGTTAGTATGGTTCAGTGATGGAAATTTGTTGTCGGAGAGAATGTCCAGTGTAGATAATGTTGACAAGTTGAACAATTCTAGGATTAGTCTAGCTCTAGTAATAGAGAATGTAACATGAATTAGAACTAAAAGACTCTGATTAGATCACACGGAGAGAGAGTGTGTAGTTCTTAATATAGATTATTAAAGAAGGTATATTACATTTGTAATGTTGTTCAAGTTAATACAATTACCAAGGTTATAGCTAGGTTTTTACTCAATTGGGTTTTGCGAAGATAAATATTGTGCCAATATTCTAGCACATGATTTATGTCATTTATATGTCTACATGTTTTCTCATTCTCTAGTATAATTTTTTGCATGATTTTTTTCCCAAAATACCCAATAATTATGATATTTCATTGGTTATCCCAAAATATAAGGCATGGAGACCATATTTAGATGGTGGCTTAATGTCCTATAATGTAATTATTTTGGTATATATATCCATTGTAAAAAATTTAGAGGTGTTAGTGAAAATCTTTACTTATGAAGTAGAATTTTTCTTATCAATCTTGTCAGCGTCAACAAAAAAGTGGGATTGGAGGTACTTAAATTCTTCTTCATTTGTTTCACTAAATATATTGTGTGACATTATATATCTCCAAGGGAGTGTCCATTTCTTCATCGATTAAAGTGTGTTGATAGTATCAAGTTAGAAAACTATAGGCATAAAGAGTCAATTAGACATGGAGGGTCTATATATGAAAAAATTATTTGATATGCCGGACAAGTTTATTTATTGAATATTAAATTCCTCTAGATGGAAATTTTTCCATAGCTAAGATTTGAAACCCATTCCAATTTTGCGGTTGCATTTTTTCCCTAATAAAAAATTAAAAATATTATTTTAATTTAGTCCATTATATTAATGAGATATTTTTAATTTTTATGTCAATATAAGATGAACATGTTCTTTATGCTCATTTCTTAAAATTATTGTTCTGATTATAATTTTAAATTTGTATAAAATTATGTATAATTATATATGAAAGATATGAGTTATGTAGTTCCCACTCCTCTTCGACACTTATTATATTTTGATTTCGATTACTATTGACTATAGACATGGATATTATCATATCATTTTGGTTTAACATGATGTTAGATGATAGAGATATTATGACTATTGATGGGTTGTGATTCATAGTATGATTTGTGTGGATTCTTAGAGACATAGAGAGACATTTTATATTGATGATGATGATGTGTTGTTAGCATATATATTTATTGACATTCAGAATTATTGTCATATTGACTATGATTTAGTGTTTGAACTAATCTCATGATCTCATTGATATCAATGAAATGGTAGAATTGAGATGTTGAAATTGTAAATGAATGATAACATTGTTTAGTTTAGATGATGATTTCATTATATGAGGATTTTTATTGATGGATGTGCGTTTATTTTATTTTCTATGTATTTGATGTGGCCATGAAGTGAAGGAGGTATTGTGTGATTTTGCAGGTAATTGTATCACAAAAAACAAAAGGGGTTAGGAGACCAACCACACTGAATACTTGATGGAGACAATGATGATCACGATGGAAACTTGTGTAATATTATTATTGTTGTTTTTAGTTTTGGTGGGGAAGTCCCCATGGGGGATGACTTCCAAATGTGACCATGGGTTATGTGTGTATTTTTTCCATTTTCTTTTATTTATTGTGGAGTATGTGATTTATTTTGTGATGTAATTCATTCAATCATTGTTGGTTAATGTTCCTTAATTAAGTTGATTAATCATGTTTATTAAGTTAGTTGGGGATGTGAAAAAAGGGGCCATTTATTAGAGTAGTTATTCTTTTGGATTTTGTGATTTATGTTGAGTGTATGTGAATTTAAGTGTTGTGCACTCTACCTTGCATGTGAAATTCGAATTTGGGCTTAAGGGCCATTTTTGGAGGCTTGTGGGACAAGTTAAGCTTGTCCCACACCTCTTAATTTCATCTACCAACTATACCTATGGGTTGGGGGTCAAAAATAGACCCCATTATGTGTGTTGTAAGGAAAAAGGTGATATTTATTGCACTTTTCTTACAAGAGTCTTTAATTGTGTTCTTTAGGGTGTTGGTTTGGATTTTAGTGTGTAAGAGGGTTGTCATTCCCTCAACCACCAATTTATTGTTCCTTGGGGTTGATGTTTGACTTGTGTGTGGAGTTGAGGATAAGTGATGTGGCATCCTACATGGAGCCACCTCACCCTCCTCTTCTCTTTTTCTATATATGAAATTTCATTTGTTAGTTTTGGGGTTACTTCATTTTATTGGGCACTTGTATTTTGGGAGTTAGAGAGTTTTGGAGTTCTTTTTGAAGTCTTGGAGCTTGTTGGAGTTGTATTGAGCTTGAAGGATCTTGGAGTGTGATTCTTTGATCAAGTTATTACTATGGAAAGGTAGGAACTACACCTTTGTTTTATTTTTTTATGTGTGTATTATATGCAAGTGAATGGTTTGTGTGGTTGTTGGTATCATGGGTAGAATGCATAAGTATGGTGTAGAAGAAGGATATGTAGATTTTATTTTGGAGGGAGGCATACAAGTTTTATTTATTTTTGGGAGGGAGTTGGGTTGGGTGCCCCACCTTTTTTATAAGAAAAATGCTTGTTTTTCTTATATGGTTCATTTGAGGGAGACATAAGATATTGTAGGGAGGCATAAGAGAATTTGGGAAGCATAAGAGGATATTGATGGAGGAATAAGATTTTTGTAGGGGTTTTGAGTTGTGTTTTGGAGGGTTTTAAGGTGGGCACCTAATCCCATTGGGATGCATAACTAACCTCCCCATATTTCCTTGCTCCATTGGCTTTGAGTTTTCAAGCCTTATGTATTTTGAAAGTTGCATTCTTGTGATTTTTATCTTTGTGCTTGAATGTGTGTTAAATGGTTATGAAAATGTGTATTATGATGTGGAAGCATTGTGTTAGTTTTGATGGGTTGTATCCATTTCTTATTGTTTTTTGGTTGGGGCTCGGGGGCCAATGAGGAGGATAGCTTCTTCTCCTCATTGGATTATTGGTTGGGTGGAGAGCGTTGCGTAACCCCCCTTATTTGTTGTTGTATTTAAAGTGAATAAATTTTCTGAGATCTTGTTGAATATTTGGGATTTAGAGCATTTGTAGAAGTCAAAAAGAAAATCCTTTATTGTAAAAACTGTCCATGTAGTTCCCACTTAAGGTGGAAGGCTAGTAATCTTACATTTAAAGAAAAGTTGTATTGGATATTCTATTTATCAAGTTATAATGCATTGTTGGAAAGAAATATTTTTGTATTGTAAGAAAATTAGCTATGCTCAAGAAATTAAAAAAATGGGAACTTTCATTGTTACTTGTATAAGTTTGCATTATTGTAAGAATGAAGGAAGAAATTGGAAATTGTAAATCATCGAGAATGTATTCCTAGAAAATCCGAAAATGTATAAATATAGTTGCTTGTGCTTTCTTTTAATAAATGGTTGTGGTTGTAATGGAAGAATGCACTAAGTTATAGTGAATTACCTTGTTGAAGGATTACATTCTTGTTGTGGAAAGGAAAGCAATGATACTTAGAAATAGATTGAATTTTCATTCCTTCATTTGAGCTTGAAATAAATTTTATTCGAAAAGTATGCGAGTAGATGTTTTCTTATATATTATTGAAATAAAAAATCTATGAACTTAGTGATTTAAGTCATGGAATGAATAAATGTTGTTAACCTTTCTATAGAAATATAAATTAAAGCTAAGGTTAAACTATAAACCACCAAGTAGAATTTGTTTTGGAAAAATTGATGAAATTATGGTTTTGTTTTCGGAAGAGCATGACCGCCACCCTATGTAGAGCAGCGGTCTCGAATCGAAGGCTCTGATCGGAGCGGCGGTTTCCGAATCCTCACCCGAAAGGGTGGTAGTCACAGACCACCGGCCTTCTCGGGAAGACGATTTCATCACTTTTAGTGGAAAAGTAAAATCTGTGACTATGCAAATTTGAACTTGATTTAATTAAAATTTGAGCCTATAAAACATAAAAAGGAAACCACCAACAAACCATATGGGAACAAACTCATTATTTAAGCATGTCAATCCTTGAATGAACATTTAAATGTATTAAATCTCATAGATTTAATGGTAATAGGGTTTGCCCAAATAAAGAAATCAAAAATAGAAAAAACGAAATAACTACTCTAGATTAGGGTGGAATCTATACAATCAAAAAATAGAATACATTACAATAAAAAATCCATGAATAAACTAAACTAAGCTAGATCCAAATGAATCCCTCCATGGTTTCACTCCTTGCCTTCATGGCTTCCACTCCTCCAACCTGAAAATCAAAGAAAAGAAAAGAAACCAAATGAGGAGGCTAGGGAAAGGAAAAAATATTAAAAAATTTCATAAGGATGGTTAGGGTTAGTTTGGAACTCTAGGATCTAGTGGCCACAATTGATTTAATCCAAGGGTTAGGAATCAACCCTACAATTTTTAGGTGAGAATATATATTATGGGATTTTAAATAATTTAAATGTATGTGAAAATGGGTGAATGGGGCCACTTAGTACCCTAGTGTGTTAAGTTAATTATGTAACTCTCCTAGTATGTTTTAGTAAATGATTCAATGGACATTAAAGCTAATAATTTAAAGGGACTAAGGTAACTAAGGATAATGGTATAATAAATGTGGGCTTGAATGTTAATTTGAGAGGGGAAACTACATGAACTAAGTAAAATAGTTAATGGACACATTTCTAGAGGATTGTAATGAAATTTGACTTTAGAAATGGGTTAAGAATATTTAATTATTAATCTAGACCTAATTCATCCAGTGTAATGTAGCAGATTGCTGGTAGGAGTTAATTAAACGTATTATAGGGTTTGACACCCTTACAATCTTTTAAAACAAAAAAAAATCTGTAACTTTCTAGATAATTATTTAAGGTTTAATGTGGTTTTAGAACGTCAAAATTATGGGCGTTATACTTGGTATCGAGCCGTGGGTTCAACCACAGGAACAATTAGAAACAACATTAGACTAGTGTAACTCTAAAATTAAAACTTAAGACACATGACATTGTAATTTTAAAAAAAAAAAGCATAGAAAACATAGAAAATTGAAATAAAACCTAGAAGATGATGGAATAACTCTCTCCTTGAGTACGTGCGGGAGGCACAGACTAGAAGATGGGTTCGTACATGTGGATTTAGATCTACCACCCCTAGAGCAAAGGCGGTAGCCACTATTCTACCACAAATATTGTAGACATTGCGGGACGTCAATACCACTATACGTGGAGGATTGGTAGGGGAAAACCTAGCCGATAGGATAAGGAGCCATCAACGTAAGCTCATGGATAAATTTATAATAAATGTGGGCTTGAATGTTAATTTGGGAAACTTGAACCGAGTAAAAAATTAATGGACACATTCTGGAGAATCAGAATGAAATTAACTCTAGAAATAGGTTAAAAATATTTAATTATTAATCTAGACCCGATCCATCCAGTGTAATGTATCAGATTGCTGGTAGGAGTTAATTAAATGTATTATAGGGTTTGACACCCTTGCAATATTTTAAAACAAAAAAAAAAATCTGCAGCTTTCTAGATAAGTATTTAAGGTTTAATGTGCTTTTAGAACGTTGAAATTGTGGGCATTACAAGTTAATAATGAGGCGGTAGAAATAATATGTAAGTTGTTCAACTCATTTACTCATTTAAAATAATAATTAGAAAACATCTAACCCAAAATGTTAACACCTTTGTCTCATTGGATCACTTGCAAAAAGTGTATCAAGCACTTGAAATTTAAGAATTCAGAAATAATTGTTCAATATTTTGTGATGTGCGACTAGGAAAATTTTCCTATAGATGATGTTAGTACTATAAATGGTAGAAGGTATTGTTCTATATTTGAATGCTTATATTAACCTCATGGGTAAGGATGATATCCCACAAACAAATAAGGGCCTGCATACCACTATACATGATGTAAATATCCTCCACTTACTTTTTCACCTTTTCTTATTTTAACTTGGATCATTCCTTTCTCAAAAGAAATTTTATTGTGTTAATTTATTTTCATTATTTTCTAGATTTTAGTGTTTGTATATATGTTATATTTAAAATCAAAATAATTATATATATGATGTTTCCTTAAAATAAAAAAATGAAACATACTATAACACTTTCTAAGAAACAAAAACTAAATTTATGATTAATTCTAACGAAATTTATAATTGGGGATGATGTAACACTTACTTTGGATTACACTTTTGCAAATCAAATTTGTATAATCTAAGTTTGTGGAGAAAGCTAAAACTTAAATAGAATCTTCTATATATTCTTTCATCCACAAATTAACCGTATCCAAGTAATCCCATATGATAAAAAGGTTCATAAAAATTCTAGGGAAAGGTAATACGCCTAATATTTTGGAAGACTTATAATATATGATTGATCCTCTTATAAGCATAGAATCTTCTATAAATTATTTCATCCACAAATTAACCGTATCCAAGTAATCCCTGTATGATAAAAAGGTTCATAAAAATTCTAGGGAAAGGTAATACGCCTAATATTTTGGAAGATTTATAATATATGATTGATCCTCTTATAAGCTATAGACAAAGGAGAAGGGACAATCCTTGAGTAGACTCTTAGCAAATGTGAAAAGGTCCTTTTGGGAGGATATTACCAAAAATACGACCTCTACGTCCAAATGAACCCATGCATGAACTTTGGCGAAGAAGTTATCGAATCATAGGATTTCTCCCAATAGCATGGATTGATCTACAAATTTAGTGGATTTTAGCCCCACACTACCTGATCTACATGTTTGGATTTCAAAGCACTTGATTCTTTTGCTTGAATGTTAGTTCGACATTTATCTTTGTGCCAAAGTAATTTTCATTGTTGTTTTATCGATCTTAGTTATAAGAATACAATAGCGAAAGCATATGGTTTTACCGGTCTCACTATTTGTTCTTGAAACCCTGGTTCCCTTCATTCAATCCAATAATCTGAAGCATTCTCAACCTAACCGATTTGGATTAGAATGCCACATTTTCCTCTTACATTTTACGCATACAAATTCCTTGCTTCCATAGGAAACACTTTGGGAAAATTCATAAATGTTGATGCACAAACCATTGGCTACATCCACACAACATATGCCCGATTCTTGTTGAACTAGATATGTATCAAAGGAACATCCTGTGAATATTAAGCTTAAATTTAAGGACTGAACATGGACTCAACCCCTTGATTATGAAGGGATTTCCTTCAGATGAAGAAGGTGCTTCACATTATGTCATATTTTTGTTGATTTCCAGATCAAAAGTCGAAAGAATGTGAGATCCATTTGGTGGAAAGATTCCCTCCCGTGCCATTTTTTGATTAATGATATCAAAAAGGGAGCTCCAGATAAAAATTATGACTTGCACGATCATGTTCCGGAAACTCTAATCATAGATCAAGGATTGTGGTGCCACCTAAGGCACAACATCTCGAGTGAAGCAACTAAGGAGAATGTTCCTCATACATCTCCTATAAACGACAACTCATATCGGCCGAATGAATCTTTCAAAACTTCTTCTTCTTGTTGAAAGATTCTCCAATGAATGGAAATTGTACATAACGGGAAAAAAATTCATTCTTGAAAAGCCACTAGTCCTCTCTAGTTGTTATGAGTTTCTTTGCACCTTTGTAGGGAATCTGTTTCACTATTGTTTCACATTGTACTTATGGTTTTATTTGGGGTTTTAGGTCTTTTTGTACTTGAATAATAGTGTCGACCCAAAAACCCCTTACCCTTATCCAAAAATATATTTTCTAAAAACAATTTTATCATAAGTATAAAATTAAGGAATATATGTGTTTATCATTATTTGTAAATTTAGTGAGTAAAATAATTAAATATATTTTCTTTAAATTTTTAAAGTAAATATTTTGAATACTTTTTTGACTAATTTATTTAATATTTGTTATTCTTAAACAACTAAAAATTAATTTATGAAAAAGATTTAATACATTATATATAATTCTAAGTTGTATATATTTGTAACTTGTAGGAAAATTATTTTCAATATATTACCCTATAGCTAATATTGTTGAAGTACGAACCTTTTTATAAGTGAAAAAGGAATTAAAGCATGAGAAACTTTATTAAAAAAGAGGTATGCATTAGAATTCTATATTTACATACATCGTGACATCAAAAAGTTTCTTACAATTATATAACATTTAGATAACCATTGAAACATTTTATTGATGGAAAAGAACATAATAAATGTGTGAAACTTTATTAAAAAGAGTCATGCATTACAATGTAATAAATAAAACAGTTTTGCATTAAAGTTAGGAGAATAATACTTATAGAAGTAAATAAAATAAATATTAAAGTGTTTTGTGTTGTTATAATGAAATATAAATGATGTTTATGGTTCCTTTTCATATATTTTTTTACTATTAGAATATACCTTTATATTAATAAGAACGAAATTTATATAGTAGGGGTGACCGGACAACTCACCATCCTACAAAATGCCACATGGAAAAACACAAAACACCATGAGCACTTATAAGAGCACACCCAAATGGAAAATAGAAACTAGCAGAGAAACATTAAGCACATGTCGCTTCCGCACCAAGAGGAGGAGAATAGCCACTTTGGGAGGGATGAAAGCTTCGCTATAAGGTTACGTGGACGGAAGATCCACTTCTCAACCATCCTTAGGAAACCGCATCTAAAGAGGCACCATAATTTTCCACCCTATGGGGAAGATCCTGTAAGAGTTGTCATAGTTGGCGGTGGAGAGCCCCTTCGGGGAATGCTAGTAACGCCTTTCCCCTTGGAGGAAGACTCGGCCTAGTCAGTCAAAGCAAGACAGTCGATGCGGTCTTGAGGAGGCAAAGTGGTGGCTACGGAAATGGATCCTCTGGTGTGTTCCCACAGTAGGTGGCCGCGGGGAGGTGAAAGCCAAGGTGGTGGCAATAGCAAATCAGGTGGAAACCTTCTCATAGTGCATGGCACAATCCCCTAGTGATCCAAAAGCTCTTGAAGGTGCGTGAATTCCAGAGAAACCTTAGCAGCCTGAGCATGAATATATGTTCTCACAGTAGATAGAATAATCACCTTATCATTAGTCTAAAAGGTGATAACTGTAAGATCATGTTTCAAAATAAAGGTATTGCGAGCTTTCTAGTTATGAAATAAAATGCATTCACACAAAAGATGCCACATATTAGCTATATAATGAGGCCACAGAATAAAGTCACCAAATAAGGCAAGATGCCATGAGAAGAACTCAGGGTGATAGGGTTGAAATAAGGAATGGATCCATCACTAGATAGCCTGTACATGTGGGAAAACCCAAAATAAATGCAAGAAAGATTCAAGGTTGGAAAAGAAGGGGAAAGTTGATGGAGGCATACCAATATGCCTAAGCCATTCACCTAAAGGCAGTCCTTGATAAATCAAGCACCAAAGAAAATGGTTAACTTTGGGTTCAAGAAGAGGGTTCCAAGTATGAGCAAGCCAATGAAGCAGGTGGATGGCACAAAATGGAGCCCCAGGTGAGAATTTATCTTATCAATTGCAAGTAATAGAGGACATAAAAGATGATAAATTGTGTGGGTGTTATATCACAAAAAGGCTATGTTATGATTCCATCGCCAGTCCCACCACCAGGAAGCCGGTGGGTGAAGGCTAAGCTTATGAAGCATCACATCTGGAAGGAGTTCCTAAATTCTACAAATCAATGGATAATCCTAGTTCTTAAAATTCTATTTAACTTTGAGATCGGGACAAAGCGATCCAGTCCTGTGGTGTATGAGATCATGTATGGTGTGAATACCCTTACGAAAGAGCCGAATGGATTTGATGTAGGGGATTTCCGCCAACAAAAGTGTGCCCTCAGTGAGAATTGGAGACCACCAGATGTTATGAGCATTAAATGAAAGGCCTGTGTGAAACCCATCGCCAATCCACCTTAAAAGGCTTAACTTGCTCGAAAGCTTTCCAAATGCTCTTAGCCACAAAGGTACCCTTAATCTTAACTGGAACAGGTGTAATAAGAAGGGTATGCAGACCAATGCCATTCCAACTTTTCTTGCCATATGGGGCACCAAATTCAATACAATGTCTTAACAAAATTTTCCAAGATTGCACCCCGAAAGACTATGAATGACCCATTTGGCTCATAAAGTCACATTTTCTAATACATATCCATGATACCCATACCACCTTCCTCATGAGGAGACAAAAGACATCCCAAGAAACTTAGTGAAAACAATCGGGCAGAACTTTTACACCAAAGAAAATCCCGCAAAATATTAGCAAGCCAATGAAAAGCAACACCGAAGGGCACAAACAAGAAAAAGTAATACACATGAGTTGCGGCAAGAATTTTGGTGCAAACCTGAAATTTTCCCGCCAAAGAGAGTGGTTTGGAGGACCATTTCATCACTTTCTTATCCATTATGTTAACTACATAAGTCCAAAGAGTCACAGAGTCAGTGTCAAAGGCAAAAAGAATGCCTAGAAAGTGAAATTTCTCACCACGACCAATCCCTTTCCAAGGGTAGGATTTAAGCCAATCTGGTAGGGCAAATAACTATGGAAAAAGCTAAGATTTTTTCCATCTCGAATGTTAGAGCCAGAGGCTACACAAAAGGTAAATAAACACTAAAAAACCATAACCGCGTTCTATTTATATTATGTAACCGTAAGATATGAATCTTCCACAAAATACTTGTTGATCAACTACATGTTATGGAATAGTAAAAACATTCCCTAAATATGACCCTAGTCTACTTGATGAGAAATTAAGTAACCAAGGGCATCATCGGTAGAACGAACAAGGCCGTAAAAGAGGGAAACCCTTCGATGGACAAGTATTCTATGATGGCCAAAGAATGATGGCCATTAATGGTGAGCGAAGTAGAAGAATCGGAGACCATAGTGGACATGTTAGAACAAAATAAATCACCAAACACTAGTGCTTTGAGAATAACAATAATTAAGGGCCATTCAATGCAATCATAAGATTTTTCATAATAAATTTGTAGAAACAGAGGCTTCACGGAAAGAAATTTGATCCCATTCCACACCTTTCCAAAACGTAAGGAGATTATCCAAAATGTAACGGCCTTTGAAAAAACTCGATTGCTCAGCCGAACAATATTTGAAAGAATATTACCAAGTAGAAGAGCAATGCTTTAGCAAGAATTTTATATGAAACATTCAGCAGGTGATAGGCCACCAATTATTAATACACTCCAGATCACCAACTTTAGGAATGAACTTGATGTTTCCTTAATTGATGAAGCTCCATAAAGAGCAAGATTAGAGAGCCTCAATATAAACTATGAGAAGATCAGGTCCCACAAAGGACCAAGTTTCTTTATAGATCTCATTGGGGAAGCCATCCAGACCGGGATATTTATCATCGACTAAACACAATAAGGCCACATGAAGTTATTCCAAAGTAAGAGTAGAATCAAAACGATACCTATTCTGGGGAGTGAGTTGCGAAGGCACAAAATTAATACATTTATGTAAAATAGAAGCTCATTCAATAGAATCCTCTTGAGCTTGGAACACTAGACGATAATGCTTGAAAAAACTAGAAGAGATTTCTGGTAGCTTGGTAATCCGCAGTATGACTCATAGATATCCTTGATCTGTTGATGATTATGCTTGGCCTGGAGGGATTTGAAGAAGCTTTTTGAAGCTTTATCTCCCACCTCTAGCTAGTGGAGCCTTGAACGGATCTGAGAGCCTCGAGTAGCATAAGATTCATTGAACTTGAGTTTATACTTGATGATTTTCCGTGAGGGATTGAAGCTGAAGATCAAAGGGATTGGATTGGAAGAGAAGAGAAACCCACTAAAATTCTTTATGCCAAGAAGAATCGGCCCATCTTAGAACCCGAGAAATATGTTTTCCAAACCGGTGGAGGAATTTGGTGGTGTCTTTGGATTGCCTCTTCCCACCAAGAGATCCATCTAATACAAAAAGGGGGACATGGCACCATGTTGCATATTTTGTAATGAGTTGGATAACTCTAGGGTGACTTAAAGCAACAACACATTCAGAAAAAACTACGTATTAGGCGCCTTGGGAGGCCCCTTGCAGAAAAACCTTAAATGTGATCAGATGGTGGTATGAAAAAAGCACATCGGACCAAACCTTGATAACATTGGAGCCATGTGTGTCAAAATTAATGAAGGTATGCTTTGAGTGAGAAGAGAAAAATCAAGGTGTTTTAATACCCGATTAGATCCTTATCGAGGTTGGTCCAAGTAAACCACTTAGGATCGGTGAGGCCCCACCTACTTTTAAAATAATACCAAGAAACATGTTCTCCTAGGCACAAGCACATCGAGAGAGCACCACATTTATTGTCAGGATGTTCCACCATATTAAAGTCACCACAAACCAACCAATAAGCAATGGGTAAGTTATCACCTAACCACCTTCATAATAAAGTTCATTCATTCTGTCATTAGGAGCATAAACATTGAGAATACCAAAATACATATATTTAATATTCATAATCACCCACACCGCCCAATTACTTGTGTCATGGCTAGAGGAAATAATTGACATTGAGAATTTTAGCATGATGGAAATGCTAGCACCACCTTCACCATCAATGTTGAGTATAAAAGTGCACAAAATCAGGGGCAATAAATGTTAGCGTAGTCTAAAGAAAAAAACCAGAAATCTTGATTTCTTATAAACAAAGAACATATAAACTACTAATTAAATGGAAAATTAACCGGAAAGAGAATTTTTGTGAGGTATTTATTCGACCCCGAACATTCCATGACATAAAATTCATGAAAAATCATAAATTTCAATCTCCCCTACTCGTCTAGAATTCAATCCTCAAAGTCGAGAATGGTGAAGTTGTTGGCAAGAAGAATCTTGTCTAAATTGGTAGATTCAACTTGAGCAGAGAAGCGCTTATCCCCATTTATTCCCCATGAGTTGCGCAACATCTCCGAGGTGGGCTGCATGAATGCCATAGTGGTAGAGGGGTTGATACTGATAATCCCAGAAATTTTTGGCGATCGGTTGAGTCCCTTGGCTTTGCGAGGCTAGGGTAGGAATGGTAACTAAAGGAATAGGTTGCTCGACCATAGGCTCATCCCTTGTTGGTGGCGGTGAGGGAGAAGACAAGGGTGGAACTTCCACGAAGCCCTCATCCCGAATTCTTTTTCGGACCAACCACCTTCCAAACATCGGCACGAGGGTAACAACATTCTTCAACTCAAAGGTTGATGTGGGAGTAGGTTTATAGTGAGATAAAGACGAAAAATCCCGGATGCAATGGTCCGAGGCCTAGTGGCGAAAAAACTTATTTTGGAGGTTAAAATAAAAACTTTTTGAAATATTTACTGAGGACCCCACACGAATATTCGGATGGTCATGCAGTCTTTCGCCAAGTCCTCTTCTACACACACACTTTTGTTGGGATGGACATATAAAAAATAGTCTTATTCATGGCATAACACACGTCCAATGGGATTGACTATCTCATCCAAGAAAGACGAAAGATGCATGGGGATCCGGAAGTTGAATCTAAATAGGAGTTTGAGTGACACTTGATTACTCGGATTAAGATCCGAGTGCATGGGGATAACGCAAGTAGGGTGTTGGGTAGATACCAATAAGTAGGTTTAATCATAAGGGTCGGGACCAATGAAATCTCACAAAAGGTAAAAATATAAGAACCTTTGGTGAGGTTGAGATGCCAAAAACTGGATGTCGGATGACTCCAAATGGTTTTCATCCAAGTATTCAAATAGTTCTTAAACAAAATGCAGCAACAAAAATATGCAATAAGATAATGGTTATGATAACAGTCACCATACGATCCCAAAACACATTAGCAATAACCACGTCGGGGAGGAGTCAAAGTCCATACCTCATCGTAGATTTTTAGTACAAAATTCCTTGTGTGCTTGGGAGCCATGGTCGCTAGTATCAATATTCGTTGAAGCCCGGGGGAGTCTTTGGCTATTTCTAGGTGTAAAAACCGCCAAGCAGAGGAAAATGCCTAAAATAACTATGATAAGATCGAGGGTAGACCGCAGGAAGGGCTAAGGACATACATTTTTCACACCAAAACAAGGCGATTAAAACATAGGAAGCCAAGAAAAGCCGAGCTATATATTTTTGAATATTCAACGTAAAAATTCTAATGCTTTTAGTTTCTTTTTATTATATTTCCTTTGAAAATTCACTTTGCGCAAAATTTAGTGTGATATAGTAGGAGGGGAAGATTACCTATTAATGTTCATATTTTAAAAAAACTTAACTTTAATTCATGATGTTTCTCGTATTATGGAATCATCACGAAAAATGTTTTTGAGATCATTCTAAATAATTTAGTCTTCCCTGCCTCGTGGAAATTAGAAAAATAATTTGGTTACAAAATTCATCTCATTTTTTTGTAATAAAATTAATGTTATCCAAAATAAGCCCATGCTTATTTTTGGTTAATCGCCCATTATTTCCCACTTTTACGTGCTTGGTTTGATTTTTATACATTTCAAGCACTTTAGGTTTTCATTAAATACCTCCATCAGATGGGAAATTTCTTCCCTTCTCCGTAGAAAGGTAAATAATTCCTTCTAACTCCTTATATTTTGCAAATTACGAGCCGGCGGACCTTGGAAGGATGTTTTGCCCAAATCGGGTCGGCGAGTCTAGGAAAGACTTTTCACGAGAGGAGATTGTGGACCGGCGGGGTGGCAGGATACATCTTGAAACTTAGGCATTTTTGCATAAAAGGAGAATGTTACAATTACTCCGCCACGCACCCAAAGGAGTTTCTTTTGCTAAGGAAAAATGTACACTTGCGAGGCCACGATGGAAATTTCGCCCAAGTATAAATTCAAGTGGCGGAGTGCAGGGGACGATTTGGAACATTTTCCCTTTTTGCTTAAAGGTGCAAATTGCAATTACGGGCCCGTGAGCTAGTGGAGATGAAAAGGAAAAAATTCCTAAGGCCTGAAAAGGACACGTGGTTGTGTTTAGCCAAGCAGTCGTCGGAGGCACTTTAGAATTTTTTAGCTTTTGTTTTGAAAAGCTTAAAAGTATAAAAATGAGTCGGACATCCTCCGATGCCAAGAGAAGCCACGTGTCATGCCTTTTTTAGCTGCGGGGAGGTGGGCCGTTGGAGAAACTTTGGGATTTTCATAAATTCCACAGATGGCACAGTTTGTAATTTCTGGCTGACAGGCCCGACGAAGACTTTTTTAAGGGCAAAATTGTGAAGTTGTGGGCTTGAGGGTGACTTTCACATATTTGCATTTTTACACAAAAGGTGCAAAATGAATTTTGGGCTCGTAGAGGTTTGTGAAAAAATGTCATTTTGTGGCCACGGAGCTATGGAGGTTTTGGGAATTTTGCAATTTTTGCACAAAAGGCGCAAAAGTGAATTTGGGCACTGTGGATCCGTTTGCAAACCTGGTTTTTCACCATTTTCACTTATATTTTAATGCAAATCTTAAGAGGGCCATATCTTTGGATCCATAGCTCAAATTTGAACAAATTTGGTATCGTTGGAAAGATATGGAAATTCTCTTCATCATGGAAGCTTAAATTTTTTATTTTTGTGAAGTTTGGTGGGTGAAAAATGAGAAAACGTCTCCGGCTCGAAAAAAGTATGAACCGGGATTTCCAACCACCAAATTTAATGCGGCATGGCACCCTTTCTTCTCCAGCAAGCTCGAATGCATTGGGAAATGGATTTGCATGAGCGTCTTTGTCTTTTGGTGATCAATTTTAATGCATGTTGTTGGTGGGTGGAAGTACAATCTGATTTTCCCTCCTCTCTCTCATTCTTCATTGATATATTGTAAAAAACTTGTCATTTGACACGGGAGAGACATTTACAGGTGTGGGAAACTCTGTCATTTTGTTTCTCGAATCCATTTTGAGCTTTCAAACCTTCTCCTATGCCTGGAAGGCACATTTTTGCCTCTAAGAAAATATTTAATGGTTTGTGCACATTTTAGAGTAATAAAAACATGTTTTCGTGGTGTTCTTCAACCCTTTGCATCGTTTTGTTGTTTCCCCGTGCCTCTCCTTTCCAGATTTTTTGGTGTATTTTTTTTGTACTTACAGGTATAAGACATCGTGTTTCATGGAGATTTAATGGTGGATCTGGATTTGGAGTGCGTGAAACTTCCATCGACCTCCCTCAGCAGAATATATTGCATTTTCCTTTATTGGTGTATCACCGCTTTAGTGTAGGCTCTATTTTTCCCTTTTTCTCTATCTCCATGTCTCCTTGGAAGGTTAGGTTAGGTTAGATTTAGTTTTCCTGCACTTGAGTAGCTCATGGCAAGTAGTTTAGGAAGAGGTATCAGCCTTCTCGGAGGATCATCTCAAGTCTGCAAGTCCCAAAACTTGAGAGATGATTTATTGTTATGTTTTGGGCCCCTGAAATATCTATCAAATCATGAAGTCACATAAGAGCATGCGGTGGAGGAAGTGTGCATGAAAAGGCATGCAAAGTAGGGTTGAAGAAGGGTTCTTATAGAAACTAGGATGCACGCTCGCGGCGAGAATCTAGGACTTAGCCATTTTTGGCCTTTCAGGTAGAACTCATGAAAAGTGTGACCCGTGTAGATAAGTTTCCAGCTTGGTGATAGGGTGACCTGGAAGGAATATGCTTTGCAAGAGAAGATCCTAAAAGCTAATCATGACTAGGAATGGCAAGCATAGGCATGGAGAAGCACGCGCCTAGGGTGATCCACACATTGACACATGGTGTCGAGGCGAGGATGTAAAGAGTTTTTTAGCACTTCAAATTCCTATATATATATGCACACCCATGGTAGAGAAGGGAGACAAGTTAGGAAGTGGAGCTCTGCAGAATTACTACAAGAACTAGGATATAATTGGGTAGATAAATATAGGGAAGGATGTATTGAGGGTTTGGGGATGTAAATTTTTGTTTTGAGAACCTACATGTATGGATCCAGATATGATGCATGATTGTGGTTTGCCATTCTACGATGTTTTCTAGTAATCATTAAGTGAATATGATAAGGTTACTAGTTATCATTGAATCAAGATCTCTTTTCTAATATCATCTGCATCTTTCCTTTATGGTCTTTGTTCTTGTATGCTCATGAACCATGAATAAATGCTAAGTCTCTTGTGGGTTTATTACTTCTAAGTTCTATTAAATCTATCAAGCGCTTACTATTTGAGATGATTGTAAGGGTATAGAAGCCATTCTGAGCTCTATGGCTTTTACATGTCTTTTAAATCACTAAGTCAAGATCATGAATGATGTTTTCCACTAGAATCACATAAAGGAGAGACTCGGCTCCCTCTCACATGCCTCGGGTGAGTGCCCAATGCCCGCTGGTGATAGGCCGGTGCGCATGAGGTTCCCTTGTTCTTTGGTGGGTGCAAAAATGACTACATCTTGGTTCTATTGCCGGGACCTCTTTTTGAAGTTGTAGTGGAACATGGCATACATCATGATCTATGCAATAAGTGATGACGGAGCAGATTAACACTGGAAGGTGTTGAAGATTGGTTTAAAAGCACAGAGGATGAATTTTCTCAAAGATTCAATACTAGACCTAAGTTTGATGTGCGAAGATGGGTGGAAGACAATCTCTATCATGAGTTGTATGAAACCTTCTTATGTTGTTTCCGGTAGAGCTATTTGAATGGCTCTCGGCATATGCATCTAGATCGGGGTGGTACTATAAATCACACCCTTAGACCCAAGAAACATACCAAAGCTTGCAAGATGCTGACCTGACATGGACCTATGCTATAGATCATTGGTGGAAGGGAGTATTGGCTAGCTACACTCTAGAGTACGCAATTTACATGTATTCATTTCAGAAGTTGTTGAGTTTGAATTTTTCAAGATCCCAGAGGATCATTTCTACATGTTATCCCCTTGCGATCAAAATCTTGATGGTAACCATGAGTTTAGAGGCATTTCCAATGGCCGGCTAAACCATCCTGAGTGCTTGGTGAGGAAGCTAGGGTGGAGGAAGATGGCTGATATAACGACTGAAAAGGAAAGAGAGGAGAGGTGACTCAAGTATAACAAAGCACGTGAAAGGGAGATTGATAGAAAACATGGGGTTGCAAGTGGGTTATGGAGCCAGACATGGTGGAAAGGAGTTGAGGTTCACACGGAGGACGTGGAACCCAAATAGTACTGTGTTACCCCATCTTGGCAAGCGCAGAGAGAGAACCCTTTAGCTTCTAATGAGAGTAATTTGCATGGAGAAAGGAGAGTCATTGGTACACATCTAACCCCACCTAGTAACCAAACCTTGGAACTTGGTTTGTTCGAACGAGGGAAAAGTATAGTTGGTCCATTTGACATTGGTGTAAGTAACCGATCGGTGCATAGGAGATATAACTTCTCTTTTGGGACTTCTATGACTACACACACTATTCCGGTATTTGGTGGAATGTTTGGACAAGGCACATATACAGCTAGTTTTGGAATCGCATCAGGAAGTGGAGGAAATACAACTGGGAGTGGCACTATCTCACGAGACTTTTGGCGCGAAATTTAGTGTAACAATGGGGATGTTACGCGTGATGAACACAAAAACTGTTTTCCAAACATAAGAGGATCTAGAGGTGGAAGTGGTGGATCTAGGGGCTCAGGATCTAGTGGGTCCAGTGAAGGAGGAAACACCAGGAGGAAACCAAGGGACTGGTCGGGAGGACAAGGGCCTCAGCCACCTCCTCAAGTTTTTTTTGAGATGTCTTTACACTTACTAGATTATAGAGGGATAGAAGATGTTGTGGAGCACATACATAAGTGTAAGCTTTTATGGCATGCGAAGGGGATCACAACCCCGGAGCGGAAGGCAAATCAATTTGCAATGACATTACAAGGGCACACACATAGTTGGTATAGAAAATATGACCCCCATCAAACTGTTGTGGATTATACCACATTGAAGAATGCATTCCTAGCAGAGTTCCACATACCTGAGTTTGAGCTAGAAGAGCATCAGCTCTCTCAAGGAAATCCAACAAGGAATGGCAAAGAGTGTGCAGGAGTATGATGTGCACTTTAAAAATATTCTATCTAAATTGTCTTATGATATCCACCCTTCACAACATGCCCAAAGTGGTTTGTTGGAGGGTTGATCACACCCTTTAGGAGGGCCTTGTCTCATAAAACATTCACAAACCCACGCGAGGCATTGGAGGCTTATTTGCATGCTGAGGTGGTTAGAAGTGTTGACACTGGTGTTAGCC
Source organism: Taxus wallichiana var. yunnanensis (assembly GCA_018340775.1). Lineage (NCBI taxonomy): Eukaryota > Viridiplantae > Streptophyta > Pinopsida > Cupressales > Taxaceae > Taxus > Taxus wallichiana. The sequence goes on along the minus strand of CM031244.1, from coordinate 363,725,545 downwards.
CATTTCTGGAGTCTCAGATCACTGACATGGCTAAGCAATTGGAGAAGTTCTATGTAAAAAAGGTTCCAGAGAATTGTGGTGGGATGTGGTGTACAGATTGTGATGTAGAAGGTCACACAAAAGATAATGGTGGGATATGCACTGAAAGTGGTACGTGCCATAGCAGTAAATTGTGAAATATGTCACGGGGACCATGATGCAAGTAGGTGCCCCCTACTTTAAAGCGCGTGATCCGTAAGAACGTATCTTGTTATTGTAAGATATCTACCTCAACCACACATGACACCAAGGATTTTAGGTTAATTGACTAGATTCATGAGGCAATTGACCTTGGTGTGCACTAGACTGGCATTGCCAGTAGTTCCAAAGGAGATGAGCGTCGGTATGAAGAGCGTGGAGATGGAGGTGTACACGGAAGAGGATTTCGTAGAGGGTTTCATGGTCATAGTAACTGTGGAGGAAGAAGTGAGTTCTGCACGAAACATTTTTAATTGTGGATCCACAGATCACTATAAGCGTGAGTGCCCAGAGCTTACGCAATGCTCATGGTGTGGAAAAAAACATAAGTATGAGGAGTTCCGGAGTTATATGAGCATATGAGCCAGCAGCAAAGGAAGGACAAGGGCGCTGCCATGGTGAGTATTAAGAAGGCTGACACATAATGGCTCCCATGAGTAATGCATGAGTCGGAGTTAGAGCCCATTATGGTGACAACAAGGGTAGAGTTTGCGCACGTAAAAGAGGCACCTAGACAAAGGACTCTGGTGTCAAGGGAAGAAGTAGTGCATGGGAAGTATCCAGACCCCACTCACCAGAAGGAAGTCTACCAGGAGACCATGGATGTCATCCTGGAGCTTACAAGGAGAGATCCAATGCTTAAAAGAGCAAACTAGAAAAGAGGAGCAAAGAAGAACTGTGGAGGCACCAAAGGATGACCTGGATGAGGTTAAGGAAGTGTGTAAAATGTTGAGGCAAGAGAATGTTATTCCCTTGCTAGGGGCATGGCTGAGAGAGAAGGTGCGGCGTCTAGAGAAGAGTGCGAGAGACAAGTCTTGCATGCAAACCTTCTACCTCACAACTTTTATTATGACAAGGAGATCACATTGAATGTAATGGTGGATGAATGGCTTCTCAGCAACATCCTCATTGACACGGCATGGAATTCAATGTTCTCACTCTAGACGCCTTTGGCATCGAGATGGGAAGGCATGTATTATAGCCATCCTCGAATGTGTTGTATATGGAAAATAAAAAAATGCAATTCCCATAGGTGTCTTGAAGGATGTGACCATTACTATTAAGGGAACTAAGTTTACTGGGGACTTTGAAGTCTTAGTGCTCGCCAAGGCGGATAACTTCCTAGTGTTACTTGGGCACCCTTGGTGCTATAAAAACAATGCAGATCTCTAGTTTAACAAGGCGACATAAGTTTTGAAAATAAAGAGGAACGAGTCATTATACCCCTTGTTGATGGAAATTCCACGCCCTATATTGAACCCCTGGGAGAGGAAGTCCTGGATAGAATATATGTGTGCTCCATAAGAAATACAGAGACCATCCATCCTACAGAGGGAGTCATCCAATTTGATGATGCTCAATCTATCAGTGATACCACCAGTATAGCATGCGATAATTAGGCGCATGGGACTTATGAATTGGTCGAGATGACATTTAAGAGGATCGGTGACCAAAGTAACCACGACACGTACAGTTTAGTGCCTAGGAGGAAAGAAAATAACCAAGTATTCTAGAGATGCATACCTTGAGGTATTTTTGAGAGAAATGGAAGCTCAATGGAAGGAGGATGAGTGACGAGGGATGCTGAGTTATGTTTTGATAGGCATAGTAGCAAGGTGGTGGTCTATGCATAACAAGAACTTGTTGGAGTGGCGTGAGGTTAGAATTATGCTAAATATTCAATTCTCTAGAAGCAATGTACCCACCACTATCAAGGATTACAATGGCGATGAACCCGCCTCTTCCCATATCCAAGTATGTGAGAGGGTTTGGGGAGAAGGCGTGGAAGCTTTACCACCATCCCTTTGGGTGCACAAGATTTATTCAACACTACAAGGTTGTGCACGTGCTTGGTACATACACTCTGAGACTCGTCATCAAACAAGATATTTGGAGGAGGTAGCGGCTGATCTTGTTCACACCTTTGAGTATCGAAGTACCAAGCCACCAGTTGATAAGGTGTTGAAGGCTGGCAAACACCTTACTCTGGGGGATTGCGCCATGGTGGAAGATAGACTACTAAATTTACTTGGTGGACATGTCGACACTAAAATTTTCCTCCATAATTTCTATTTCATTAATGTATGTATTAGGAATAGGATGTTGTTAACTATAATTAGTAGTAGCATCGATAGAAGATAACGACACCGTCGCAAGATGGTGCCACCAATAATGTGGAGTACGGTAATAAAGTCAAAGTACAATAGGAATGTTGTAAAAAGTAAAAATTTGTCGTAAGTGGTCCACTAATGTTAAAATGTCAAAGTTTGGGCAATTAGAGAAGTAGGGTCTACATGATTAGGAATTAGAAATATTATATTGGTAATAAGGACAAGGAGTGAGGTCATAAATATTTTGTGTATTTTATTTGTAAAAAGTCTAAAAATTTGGAACCCATGTAAAATGATAAGGTTTATCTTATCTTAAAAGATAAGCTTACATGTATAGATAAGAGTTAAGGTATCGAATATGATTTGTCAGAGTGGATTTCTTATCCTATCTTAGAGATAAGATGGATAAGCCTGGAAGTTCTATAAATAGAGAGGCCACCCCCCTCATTTAGCATAGAAGGAAGTAGTGAGAAATATTGTAGGAAGTGTGCGAAGGAAGCCATCAGTTTAAAGGTGTGTTGAAGAAGCCATTAAGAGGTGTAATTGTAAAGTTTCTCCCATAGTCTTGGTGAAAGGAAAGTGAATTCAATAACACTTGAAGTACCTCATGGGTGAGATTGTAACAATTTCATGTTAATATTATAATTTACTTTGATATTTCAGATTTGTCATCATTCCGTCTTATCATAGTCGATGGTATTCTTGTGTTATGTTGTTGTTTTGTTTCCAGATTACATCCACCAAACTAAAGGCTGTGCATTAGTAAATAATCATAGCACGAGGAGTTCCCGGTGAAGAATTATCATAGTGCCGGATTGGTGATGACATTTTGGTTCCATTGCCAGGACCATTCCTTGTTGGTGGATTTTCTGGAGAGATATTTACACTTAGTCAAAAATCAATTGGAGGGTAACCTTATTTTTACTGTGCATAGTAGTTACCATGGTAAAGTCATTTTTGCCATGAATAGTAGTTACCATTGTAAAGTCATTTTTGCTAGGAATAGTATTTGCCAGTTGTAACTTCACTTTTTACCGTGAATAGTGTTTACCACAGTAAAGTCAGGTTTTTTTGCATAAAGAAGTCAAGTTTTACCATAGTTTACCATGGTCATTTCTATTTTACTGTAGAAAGGTGTAAAGTCACTTTCTAGTATAGTGATTCCAATTATTTGTGCACATAAGTCTTTTTTATTGTACTTGTGGGTTGGTATTTTACGGTGGTTACTTTTGAAAATGGGGAAGATTCCTATTTTTTCAGCCCAATCTAATGAAGATGCTTCCTCTTTCATTCAAGAGTTTAAACGATCTTGTATTTGTAATGGCCTTATAAGAAGGGAACAATGGACTAAATTTTTCCTACCTTTTTGGATGGTTCAACACTTAGGTGGTTTGAAACACTAGGTGATAATGTGAAAAATTCATGGGATTTATTAACTGAAAGTTTTCTTGAAGAATTTGGTGAACAACATAAATATGCAGATCTCATGATCGAGATCACAAAGCTATCCCAAGGAGAGAAGGAGAAGATAAGGGATTATCATGCTCGTGTTCTAGAGCTAAGGAGGAAGCTTGATGCCCAGATCTGGAAGGAAGGATTAGCGGATGGGTTGATGAATGGCGTGGATAATCTCCTCTGTAAGCACTTCATTCTTGGGATGAAGCCAGAGATCAGACAATGAGTGAAGTATGACCACCCAGCTACCATTGAACAAGTAAAGGAGATTGCAAGAAGGCAAGAAGAAAGCATGGAAGAGGAGCCCAAAGAAATTGTTGCTAAAGTAGAGCCTACACCAGCACCTTTGGTCTAGAATCCACAACCACTCCCGGTGAGCACAAATATTTCTCCTAGTACATCTACTGAGTATGAAGATCTGCTCAAAAGATGGGTCAGTTAACTATTAATCTTCTTCAAGGAAAAGAATTTAGTTCTCAGGGAGGAGATAGAGGTCCAAAAAGAAATATTTCTGAAGTTGTATGTTATGGTTGTTATAAAAAGGGTCATTATAAGTATAATTGTCCAGATAGAGCTTCTACATCTGGTAAAGGAGATAATGATAAAGGAAAAACACCTGTGAATTCTTTTGATGTAGTAGATAAGAGCAGAAATAATGAAGTAGATGTGTTTGTAACAAAAAGAAAGAAAGAAAAAGATAATCAAGATGGAAATGATCCTAAGGTGAAAGGAGAAACTAGTAAGAAACATAGGAGAAGAAAGTTGGGTGTGCAAGATTTTCTGATTTCACAGGGGCAAGGACCATACTCCATCTTGGAAGATCTGTCCAAAAGGCCTGCAAATATTACATATGGTCAACTCTTGGCTATGTCTTCTGAGAAGAGGCGGGAGCTGCGAAGTGGACTTAATGCTCGACGAAGAAAGGAGGTTGAGGTCCTTGTTTTGGAGGCAGAGGCGGATCCCTATGCTCCACAAGCTGAGGTATTATGTAATGGTATTTCAATTCATGATGTCTTAGTTGATGGAGGTGCTACAGTTAATGTAATGACCGAGTCTGTAATGAATATGTTGGGTTTAAAAATTGATTGCCCTTCAACACTTATGTTAAGGTCATTAAATAAAGGAAAAACTAAACCAGAAGGTGTAGTTTCAAATGTGGCAATATCTGTTATGGGTGTTGTATGTGTGGTAGACTTTCAGGTGATGAAAAATGGTACTATTGCGTACCCAATGCTGCTGGGAAGACCATGGCTAAGGAGAGTTCATGCAAGAAACTACTGGAATGAAGGTTTCATGACACTTGGACGTGGTAGAGAGAGGGTGAAGATAAACGTGATCCCTCGACATCATAAAGCAGAACCTGTGGATTCAAGTGATGAAACTGATGATTGGACATCCTCTGATTACTCTAGTACCAGTGAAGTGGACACTGAAGATGAAGAAAGTGAGGTTGATGTTTGAGTCATGGATATCCTTCCATCACACCAACTCATGACCCCATAAAATTATCTGAAGAAGAAGTTGATGATCGTCTCCAACAAATAAAGATTGGTGATGCTGTGATGGAGAGTGAGAAGGAATCCTACCTCTAGCTCTTTCGAAGGTACATACACCTATTCACTTTTGATTACAAGGAACTCCATCAAGTAAGTTGGGTAGAACATTCTATTGAGTGGTAGATGGTGTTAAGCCCGTAAAGCAAATGCCATATAGAATGAATCCTAATTTTTCCAAGGTGTAAAAGAAGAAATAGATAAGTTGCTTGATGCGGGATTCATATTTGCTATGGAGAATTCAGAATGGGTTTCTCCGATTGTGATCTCAATAAAAAGAATGGGAAGCTACGCATTTTGTTGATTACAGAAGCTCAATAAGGTAACAAAGAAGGATCATTACCCTCTTCCATTCTCAGATCAGATCTTGGATGAAGTAGCTGGCCAGGAGTGTTATAGTTTTGCTGATGGATATAGCGGCTACAACCAAGTTCGTATAGCGAGAGAAAGATCAGTGAAGACCACGTTCACCACTCCTTGGGAACGTTTGCTTATAGAGTTATGCCTTTTGGGTTGTGTAATGCTCTGCAACATTCCAGTGTTTGATGAATAGGGTGTTCGAACCCTACATTGGGACCTTCATCGAGTATTTTGGATGATTTTTGCATCTATGGAAGCAAGTTGGACCACCCGCACGAGATAGAGATAGCATTTCAAAGGTTAGATGAAGCACAAGCCTCACTAAACCCTATAAAGTGTGTCTTTGGATGTTCTAAAGGTGTTTTGTTAGGGCATGTTGTATCCAGAGATGGTATTGGTACCGATCCCGATAAAGTTTCAAAATCAAAGATTTACCATTTCTATGAATAGAAGTAAGTTGAGATCATTTTTAGGCCATGTGGGTTACTATAGAATGTTCATCAAGAATTTCTCAAAGATTACACACCACTAACCCAATTCTTGAAGAAGGATGTTACTTATGAACCAGGAAATAAGGCGCATGAAGCTTTTGGACAATCAAGGAAGCCGGTGTCTTCACCTATTTTAAAGAATCCAGATTAGAGAAAGCCATTCATTGTGTACACTAATGCCTCGGATGCAGACTAGGAAGTAATTTGAGCCAAAAGGATGAAAATGGGAATGAACATCCAATTTACTTTGGGGAGAGCAAATGAGTAGTCTTTGAGGTAAATTATTGTAACTAAAAAAGAGGCTCTCGCTATCATTTTTTTTGTAAAGAAGTTTAGAAATTACTTGCTAGGGCAGAAATTTATAGTTGTAAGATCATCGAGGCTCTAAAATATCATTGTCAATAAGCCTAACCCATCAGGAGGATAGCAAGATGGATAATTTTGCTACAAGAATTTGAATTTGATATTATAGATAGGCCGGGAAAGAAGCATGTCAATGCAGATGCACTCTCTTGAGCCTATGATGGTTTAGGATCATCTTGTGATGATGATTATTTCCCGATGCAACATTGTTATCCCTTGACACAATCCCTAGTGAATAAATAGATATTTGGAATTATCGAATGAATTCAAGTTTCTGATGGTGCCAATGCAAAGACTAAGAGAAAGATTACTCAAGCCAAACGATCGTCCATATTCTATTTTGCATGGAGTATTATTTCGAATAGGACTCGATGGACAAAGACAAGAGGGCAGTTGGACGTGATCAAGGGAAGGAACTGCTAGAAGAATTCCACAATGGTACATGTGGAGGGTACTTCTCTGGACAACTTACGGTAAGAAGGATCTTGGATGCAGTTATCACCGCCCACTCTTTTAAAGATTGTTATAATTATTGTAAGACATGTGATATTTGTCAAACACATGGTAACCGTAAGACTTCATCAGCTCCATTATGCCCTATTCTTCCACTTGGTCCCTTTGAAAAGTGGGGAATAGACATTGTAGGTCCACTTCCAACTACCTCACACCAAAATAAGTATATTGTAGTTTCCACATGATTATTTAACCAAGTGGGTTGAAGCTAGGCCATTGAAAACAACTTCCATGGATGAAGTGGCAAGGTTCATATATGAACACATTGTCACTAGATTTGGTTGTCCATTAGAAATTGTAACAGATCAAGGAAGCCACTTCATTAATGAGGTAGTAGAAGCCCTAGTCAATAAATTTTCTATTAAGCACAGGAAGGAAACAACATACAAGCCAAGTACAAATGGACAAGTGGAACGAACAAATTTTGTGTTGTGTCAAATTCTAGCAAAAGATGCAGCCTTATAGGTACATAAGTGGGATAAAAGGATTCATGTAACATTGTGGGCATATAGGGCAACATCAAAGTCAGCAACATGATACTCCCCATTTTAGTTGGCCTATGGCATTGATCCAGTTCTTCCTATTGAATTTGATATTCCCCTTTGTGAGAGTTATGAAAAATGAAAGGATGGATGAAAGTGATTCAGTAAAAGAAAGGTTGGTACATCTTCATTTGCTAGAGGAAATGAGGGAAATAGCAAAGGATACAAGCCATAAGAAGAAAATGAAGCAGAAGGAATACTTTGATCAAAAGATCCGTTGGTCTCCATTTCATGTGAATGACTTGGTTCTAGTATATGATTCCAGATACAAAAAAAGAAGACAGAGAAATTTTTTCCAAAATGGATGGGGCCCTACAAAATAATAAATTGTGCATGAAAATGGTACGTCTGACATTTGGAGGAATTGGATGGCACTCCCATTACGAAATGGGTTAACCACGATAAGTTGAATATTTTCCAAGCACCAGAATAGTCTACTTTGAGGACGGAGTAGAAGCTAGGAAGGGGGAAGATGTCGACACTAAAATTTTCCTCCATAATTTCTATTTCATTAATGTATGTATTAGGAATAGGATGTTGTTAAATATAATTAGTAGTAGCATCGATAGAAGATAACGGTATTTGTCAAGACGGTGCCGCCAATAATGTGGAGTACTGTAATAGTCAAAGTACAATAGGAATGTTGTAAAAAGTAAATATTTGTTGTAAGTGGTCCGGTAATGTTAAAATGTCAAAGTTTGGGTAATTAGAGAAGTAGGGTCTACATGATTAGGAATTAGAAATATTATATTGGTAATAAGGACAAGGAGTGAGGTCATAAATATTTTGTATATTTTATTTGTAAAAAGTCTAAAAATGTGGAACCCATGTAAAATGATAAGGTTTATCTTATCTTAAAAGATAAGCTTACATGTATAGATAAGAGTTAAGGTATGGAATATGATTCGTCAGAGTGGATTTCTTATCCTATCTTAGAGATAAGATGGATAAGCTGGAAGTTCTATAAATAGAGAGGCCACCCCCCTCATTTAGCATAGAAGGAAGTAGTGAGAAATATTGTAGGAAGTGTGCGAAGGAAGCCATCAGTTTAAAGGTGTGTTGAAGAAGCCATTAAGAGGTGTAATTGTAAAGTTTCTCCCATAGTCTTGGTGAAAGGCAAGTGAATTCAATAACACTTGAAGTACCTCATGGGTGAGATTGTAACAATTTCATGTTAATATTATAATTTACTTTGATATTTCAGATTTGTCATCATTCCATCTTATCATAGTCGATGGTATTCTTGTGTTATGTTGTTGTTTTGTTTCTAGATTACATCCACCAAACTAAAGGCTATGCATTAGTAAATAATCATAGACGAGGAGTTCTGGTGAAGAATTATCATAGTGCTGGATTGGTGATGACAGACCTAGTTTGGAAGCACGTTTTGAAGAAGAGAAACTAGAAAACATAGTTTGAGTGCATGTGTGTTGAAAAAGTGAAAGGGAATTTGGTATACGTAATTGATGGAGAAGAGGCGAAAGGCTTGGATGTTGACCATTTGGTTAGGATGCGTGAAGTAGTTAATAGTGCAGATGTATGTGCGTGTGCTTATCATGAACCTCTAAAGACCAAGAAGGTTAACATCGGCTTGAAATAAGAGCCTAAGGAAGCTATCATTATGGACTACTAGTTAGACAAGGAAGTATCAAAGATCATAGATCTCTTGTGTGAATTCGAGGATTTATTCCCGCGCAGGTACCATAAACTAAAAGGCATCCACCATTCCTTGGGGTAAATGAGGATAAAGTTGAAGGACGTTGTGCGCCTAGTCAGGAAGAGACCCTACTAGATGAATCCCAATATGCATGTAAAGGTAAAGGAAGAGTTAGACAAAATGATAGCATCCGGTATCATTGAGGTTGTAGAAGAATCAAAATGGAAAGTCCAATGGTGATCATCATAAAGAAGGATGGGTAGATTAGGATATGTGTCGATTATAGGGAGGTGAATGTTGTTTGTGTCATAGATCCTTTTCCAACCCCCTTCACTGAAGAAATTTTGAAGGATTCATTGGGCGCGAGGACTATTCCTTCACGGATGGATTCTCGGGATACCACCAGGTGAGGATTGCCAAGGAGGACCAAGAAAATACAACTTCCTCCACCGAGTGGGGGATTTTTGCATACACAGTCATGCCTTTGGGTTGAAGAATGCGCCTGTTGTATTTTCACGCATAGTGGTACAAGAATTTCAGGACTTCATCCACATGTTCCTTCAGGTCTATTTGGATGATTGGACGGTGTATGGATTGGTCAGGGACCATTGTGATAACTTAAGATTGATGTTTGAGAGATTTTGGCAATTGAGGATATCCCTCAACATTAAGAAATGTATTTTGTAACTCCATTTGGGACGTTGTTGGGGCATATCATATGTAAAGAGGGCTTGTTGGTTGATCCCGCCAAGTTTGCGTTATTGTGGGATTGGGGGAACCTACTAGCCAAAGCACCATATGCAGATTTCTTGGGCACACTGGGTACTACAGGAAGTTCATTAAAGGGTACACCAAGATCGCCGCGCCTTTGGAAATATTACTTAGACATAAGAGTGCCTTTCAGTGGGGAGAGGTGCAATAGAGGGCATTTGACACTTTGAAGGATAGGCTTATCACCGCACCTATTTTACGATTCCCTTCTTGGGATAAGCCTTTTCATGTCCACGTGGATGCCTCTGGTACAAAAATTGGAGCCATTCTTGCACAACTAGGTGAGGGAATTGTTGATCACCCCTTGTGTTTTGCAAGTAGGAAGTTGACACCAGTAGAGAAGAATTATACAACGACTGAGCGTGAGGCATTGTCAATGATCTACACGCTTCACAAGTTTAGACAATATCTACTTGCAACTCCTTTTATCTTCTACACTGACCATATGGCCTTGAAGTATTTAGTAAACAAAGCAAAGTATTACAAGGGTGCATATGTCGTTGGGTACTCCTATTTCAAGAATTTGAGTTCACAGTAGTGGTGAAACCTGGAAAGAACAATTGTGGGCTGGATCATTTATCAAGGATTGATTTAGGAGAGGATGTGTAGAGCATCGAGGACACTATGCTAGATGCACAACTATTTAGGTTGTGGCACACGCCCTCGGAGTTAGAAGACATTGCTATTTTTCTCAAGGAAGGTGTGGCACCCGAAGGAATGAAAGCGTTGGAAAGAAAGAAGTTAGCCATACGCGCTGCACCCTACATGTTAATCAATGGAGATTTGTATAAGATGGGTCGTGATGAGGTTTTGCGCCGGTGCGTATTGGAACATGAGCATGTGGCTATAATAGAAGAAGCCCATGGTGGGATTCTTTAGAGGACACTATGCGGGAATGCAACCATGCGCAAGATTTTGATCACAGGACTATGGTGGGAGATGATTCACCAAGATTGCATTGAGTTTTGCAAGGCCTGTGACCATTGCCAGCGCCTTGGTAAACCTAGAAAAAGGGATGAAATGCCCTTGTGACCCATAGCAGTGCGGAGCCCTTTGAAAAGTGGGCAATAGACTTTGTTGGGCCAATCTCACCAGCAGCGCGAAGGACTAGCTCAAGGTATATTATTACCTGTACTGATTATCTGACAAGGTGGGTAGAGGCCGCGCCCACTAAGGATTGTACCACAGCTACGGCTGCTAGGTTTCTATGGGAGAACATAATCAATAGGTATGGATGCCCTTTAAGCTTGACAAGTGATAGGGGCACTCACTTTCTAAATGAAACCATCAGGATTCTGTTGGCATAATTCATGGTAGCCCATCACAAAACCACCCCTTATCATCCTCAGGAAAATGGAACTACAGAGGCATTTAACAATATTCTCAGCCACACATTGACTAAGATATGTGATGTTGGTAGGAAAGACTGGGATGATAAGGTCTCAGCCATTCTTTGGGTGTACAGGAAAACTTACAAAAGATTGAACAAAGCCACACCATTTCAATTGGTGTTTGGCGTGGAAGCAGTCCCTACTGGTTGAGTTTATGTTACCATCGCTGCAAATAGCACACACAGAAGGGTTGGATGATGAAAAAGTGCTAGAAGAAAGAATTGATGAATTAATTAAACTGGATGAAAGGTGCTCACTAGCCAGATGGATCCAGAAAACTGAAAAAGATAAGAAAAAGGCATGGCATGACTGACATATTAAAAACAAGAAGTTTGAGGTTGGGAAGATGGTGTTACTATATGATTCAAAAAAATTGCGCCATCTTGGGAAGTTGAAGGTACATTGGTTGGATCCTTATGTAATATTGTAAATCCTTGATTTAGGTGCATGCATTAAGCTCTAGATGGAGCAAAATTACCTAGACACTTCAATGGGAGTAAGCTGAAGCCCTACTATAAATAAGGCTTCTTGGTGTTTGTAAATAAGGTAGTTTTACGAGTTAGTTTAGAATTTCCTTATTGATTTTCCCTTTCATGTGTTTCTTTTTCATGTTATTGTCTTGTTTTGCACCTTGGGTGCCGGTAACATTATTAATTTTTGAAGTTATGAATGCGCAGAGGGCCGCGCATCGTTTAAGTGTGCAAAGTGAGGAGATTAAAGGAAACATGGAGAAATTGCCAGAGAATTGTGTTAGTGGCCCCTGTTGAAAAGATGCATTAGGAGGAAAAAGGAAGATTGGTGGAAAGATAAGGCTACATTGGAAATCCACGTACAAAGGAGAAAAGCACATAAACATGAGGTAGGTGAAAGTAAGAGTCATGAGGACAGAAGAAGTGCCTTCGGCACTTTGGTAACATGCATGCAAGAGTCTTCTGCCAAGATGGATTGTTTGCACGCCAAAAGGTTGGAAAAGTGTCCACGCAAAAATTGGGTGCATGAGTAAGGGTGCTAAAGTCAGGTTTTGTTTGAAAAAGCCACATTAAATATTATCGTACGGTGGTAGGTAGCCTAGCCTTTAATGCGTAAAAGTGGGAAAAACTATAAATACAAGAGAGGGCACTTCATTATTTTACTTTGTGCATATGAGAAGAGTTATTTTCTTTTGAGAGATAGGGTTTCAAGAAGTGACTCGTGTGAAGGAAAATCACCAGAACTCGAGTGCAATCGGTTCATTCGATCTGCAAACTAGAACAGAAGTGATTCACAGTGTAGGAAGCTTTTTGAAGAAGAATCGGGGAGAAAGGAAGAAATCTGAATTAGGGTTTGAATTTTAGGGCACAAGGCACAAGAGGAATCCTTCGCCAGTTCACAATTTAAGCTGAGATGAAAGAAAAGGGTGAGATGATGGCCACAAAACTAGCTAATAAACAAGTAGAACAATCAAAGAAAGGAAAGGGTAAAGGCAAGGGTAAAAGAAAACAAGAAGAAATAATGGTTAAAACAAAGGAGTGGTAATCAGAAATGTAATACCCGGATGGAGTTTTGCTAGGGAAAGAATGGGAGTCCCACATAAGGAAAATGACCATAAGCGACTATAACCATCGGTCAAGTACAATTGAAAAGGAGATGGCGCTGGAGTTGGTGTGCCCAACAAACAAATGAACATCAGACGGGTTGCTGATTTATAGCGATGAGGTCAAAATAAAAATGGAGAAGGCGGGACTTCTGCAAATTTTTGAGTTTCCTTATTTTGGGAAGCCCGAGCACTTGTACCAATGGCTAATGACACGCGTCCATAAGGACTTCTTCTGTTTTGTAGGGCGCAAGATGTGCATAACTCCCAGTTGATTTCGCACTTCACAGGCCTAATCTATGAAGGGGATGCTCTGGAAGATGACCTCCAGGATGAGGAGGTAATCAAGGAAACCATCGCATCCCAGGAGTACAAAAAGGGATCGAGGTATTATGACATCTCAGACATCAGCGATCCTGTGATGAAGATGGCCATGCACCTCATGTCCAAATTGAATGGACAAGAAAGGTGGACCCAGGTGAACAAGCCCTGGTTGAATGTCTGCAGGAAGATTGCAGAGGGCACCATCTACAACCTCTCCCAAAGTACATTGCGGATGAAATTATAAGTAGCGTGGAGGAAGGAGGTAAGATCCACTTTGGTAATGTTCTATTGACCATAGTGTTTTCAGAAATTGGAGTGTCGGATGCATCCAAAAGTTCATTTCGGAGTCCTGCTAAAAACCCTTCACCCGCGAAGACGTTTGAGAAGTACACCTATGAGTCCATGACAGCAGTACACAAGGTACACTTGGAAAAATGGTATATGCACCTAAGGAACACATTCGGGGCTGAATGGTGGATTCCAAAACAACTCCTAGCAATAACAAGAGGAGACGTGGAGTTTGTGGTATACCAACATTTCGTATTGGCATATTTATTTTGTGATGGCACTGGAGTCCTTAGTGCAAGCTCCCTTGTCCTTCACCACACAATTCTTTCAAGCGGGGTGAATAGATTCAAGGAGTCAAAGAAGATGGATCTTGACCTACCCAACCTTGACAAGGAACACAGGAGATGAGGAAAAGGTTGGTGTACCCAGAAAAGTGTGGGTATGTTGAAAGATACATTTTGCATGAGGTCCATATTGTAAGACCTCTAACTTTTCCTATTGCTGGAAATAATGTGGCCAGGATATACCTTTGCATAAGGCTAAAGTTTGAAAAGGGTGCATAGGTGGAGAATGAGATATCCATTCCTGACGACCCTACTGGCAGAAAGAAGCCCGCACCCAAGAGGAAGGAAAGGGAAGAGCAGGAGGAGCCAAGGGTGGTGGAGAAGCAGGTTATAGGTACCCCTGGGCCAAGTACCTACATCCAGAAAGAAAAAGAGGATGGTGGTCAAGGAAAAGACCCCGAACTAGCAAATCCACCAACTCAAGAAGAATCCTCTGATGAAGAGAAAACCGCATCCCCTACACCGGAGTCTTCAGCGAAGGAAGAGGAGAAAAAGGTAGAAGAAGAGTCAGAAGAGACAGAAGGCTTGAGTACCTATAAGGGTGAGAAGGATGAAGATGAAGAAGAAGAGCCTGAAGTAAATCAGGAATTAATTGATGTGCATGACTCGAGAGGAGGAGGATGGAGAGGAAGCAAAGGATGCATTCATCTTTGCGTGAAGGAAGGGTGCCCAGGAGGAGGAAGGTGCAAAGGACGGAGAAAGGAGCGAGGAGGCTAGTACCAAAGAACCAAGTATGCCCAAGCTCACGAGAGGATAAAGTGAGTGAGAAAGCAACAAGGGAGGTAGAAAAGATTATTGAAACCTTGGTTGATGAAGAGTTGGAACGCAGCGTGACTTGGTGTCAAGCGATTTCAAGGAGGAGAAGAGGGAGAAAAGCCTTAGCAACACTAAAGGGCCCATACTAACGATAACTGTTCCCAAGGGCGTGCGCACGGGAAGTAAGCGCAAGGAAGGAGAAAGGGTGATAATGGGTTATGATAATAACCCCAATAAAGTATTACGTACATGATTCCAGAGTACTGTTCCAACCAAGGAACTCACAGGGATGGAATCCTTTGATCCTGAGGGTGGATACCCACGGACAAGGAAGATGTTATCATGGGCTTTCAACTCCCACCTGGATGAGCCTGAGTTTGAAGTAAGCCATGGGGCAATAATGGCACTATCCGAGACAAAGGGGATAACCCCATTATAAACGTCAACAACTATTAGATGAGCAAGTGTGTAACATGCTCAACAAAGTCTCCGTGGAGGTGGAGGCTAGGATTTTCTCTGAAGTGACAGGGTTAAAATCCTAGAGGACCTAATGGAGAAAAAGGAGGAAGAGATAGCTGAGTTAACAAAGGGCCTCAGCCTAGAAAAATTGATCAGCGCTCAGTTGCAGTGAGAATTGAAGGAGGAAAAAGCCAAGGTGCGTGAGGTTCACAAGAAGGTGGAGCTCATTTCACATGCTATTATCTTGAAGCACCTAGACCTTAACCCTCCCTGTAGAAATATGGTTCTTCCTTGGAGTGCCTTGAGGACTTGACTTGGATCCTCACCATGGAAAGGCAGCCCCTAGCCTTAGAGTCCGCTGAAGATGTAGCTATGCACTTGGAGAAAGAAGACAAGTTGAAGGTCATCGCACTCATTGCAGAATACAACAAGGTTCTTGCTGATATAAAGATAGCTGCCCAAACCACTGGGGTCGCATACGACCATTGCGCGGATCAAGACAAAGTGACAAGCATGTTGCTTTCCAATGATGAAGTAGAGCTGAAGGATTTTAGGGAAAAGAACAAGAGCAATAGAGCAAGAATGGGAAAAGATCCTAGCCGAGGTAGAAAAGAAATCAGAAGCTATTGAGATCTGCGGGCTCAATCAAAACCCGGCTTAAGGAGCTATACCCGGTTATCACAAGGAGAATGGATGCCTTGGAAGATTTGGGAAAAGAATTGGAAACAATGGTAGAGACCCTGAGCACACAAGGGGAGGGAGTAACTTTTGATGAGGTGAACACATTAGTCAATGACCTTTGTAAGCGAGGTGCAGGATGAAGTTAGCGCATGGATACCCGGAGGCTGACCTAAGGCAAAATTTTCCCCTCTTACTTCTTTAAGTAATACAATTTCCCTTTATTCTTTCTCTTCCCCATTCTTTATTCTTTCCCTTCATTCTTTTCCAAGGCAAGGCCTTTCCATTTGTATTCTATTCTTTGAAGTTTTCGAGGGTGGAGAATAGGTGAAGTGTGGGGTGATGTTGGGCCCCTGAAATATCTACCAAGTCATGAAGGCACATAAGTGTGCACGGTTGGAGGAAGCGCACATGACAAGGTGCACAAAGTAGGGTTGAAGAAGGGTTCTTGTAGAACCTAGGATGCACGCCCATGAAGTAGAATGTAGGACTTAGCCGCTTTTTTTTCCTTTCGGGAAGAACTCATGAAAAGCGTGACCCATGTAGATAAGGTTCCGGCTGGTGACAGGGTGACCTAGAAGGAATATGCTTTGCGAGAGAAGATCCTAAAAGCTAATCATGACAATGAATGGCGAGCGTAGGCCTGAAGAAGCATGCCCTGAGGGTGATCCACACATTGAAAATGACACTAGATCCGAGGATGCAAAGATTTTGTTAGGACTTCAGATGCCTATATATACGCGCGCTCATGGTAGATAAGAGGGAGACAAGTTAGGAAGCAAAGCTCTACAGAATTACTGCAAGAACTAGGATATATTTGGGTAGATAAATATAGGGAAGGATGTATTAAGGGTTTGGGAATGTAAATTTTATTTTTAAGAACCTACATGTATGTATCCAGATATGATGCATGACTGTGGTATGCCATTCTACGATGTTTTGTAGTAAGCATTAAGTGAATATGATAAGGTTACTAGTTATAATAAATCAAGATCTCTTTTCTAAATATCATCTGCATCTTTCCTTTATGGTATTTGTTATTGTATTCTCCTGAACCATGAATAAATGCTAATTCTCTCACGGGTTTATTACTTCTAAGTTCTGTTAAATCTATTAAGTGATTACTATTTAAAATGACCGTAAAGGCATAGAAGTCGTTCGATCTCTATCGCTTTTACATGTCTTTTAAATCACTAAGTCAAGATCATGAATGATGTTTTCCACTAGACTCACATAAAGTAGAGACTCGGATCCCTCTCGCGTACCTCGGGTGAGCACCCAGAGGCCGTTGGGTGATAGTTCGGCGCGCATGAGGTTCCCTTGTTCTTTAGTGGGTGCAAAAATTACTAAATTATGCAAATAAAGCTGGATGCCCATTATCAAACAACAGATTCGAGAGGCCATCTGGGGGTGTTGTGATTTTGCACTAACATGTTTTGGCATGCCGGTGGGACCAAGAGGTCTTCCACTTCAGTTTTAGTAGGTTGGTGTGTTCTGTTAAGATTTTATCCTTTTGATGTACTTTCAAACACATCTGTCGACTCCATCCGGTCAACAACCCATCTATGAAAGAGTATACCTTTC
This sequence comes from Taxus wallichiana var. yunnanensis, assembly GCA_018340775.1. Taxonomy (NCBI): domain Eukaryota; kingdom Viridiplantae; phylum Streptophyta; class Pinopsida; order Cupressales; family Taxaceae; genus Taxus; species Taxus wallichiana. Next base: position 363,708,095 of record CM031244.1, on the reverse strand, counting down.
TTTCTATCAATTTTCATCCATTTTTCTTCCATCTCTTTCATTTTCTTCCATCCCATGAAGTTATGTAATCATGACTTCATGCCCATCTTGGAATTCACATTTGCAGCAAGCAACAATGCGATCCACCTCAATGTATTTCTTATCTCCTCCGGATCAACATTTTAATCAAATCAAAAATCAATATGCCTACCCATATGAGCAATTCCAAAAATAGTTTGTCTATGGATCTTATCAAGAGAAAGGGTACACATATAATGATGACAACTATGTGGAGAATGCAAATCTGCTAGAGAAGATCAAAAAAATGGAGGCTAACATGGTGCAATCCAGGCTACAACTCAAATGAAATATTTTAGAATTGGTTACGTGGAACCTTGTCCATGCGAAGGCCCTTTTCCAAGACACTACAGCCCTCAAGAGAAGCTTGAATTCATTGTTGAAATGATGCCCCAACTTACACAATGGATTGAAGAGATAGAGGTCTACGAACTTGGTGTCAGGGAGCCTTGTCAATGGGTAAGTCCTACACCATCATCTAGGAAATTTCTCTCCATTCCCAAGAAGCACAATCTTAACCCAAGTTTCAAATTCCAAGCTTCCCATCTACTTGGCCCAAGTGTTGATTTCCCTTCTCCATCTCCTAGTATTCCATCCCACCTCAATTTCTCTTCCCTTTTCCCTTCGCATAAGTCATCCCCTCCAAAGAAACAAGAAGTTCCACTTCCTTCACCACCACAAACAAAGAAAAAATGGTAGAATCCCAACCCACCCCTTCTCTTCAATCCCCAAATCTATGTTGGGAGGATGAAAACAATCGAGAAAACTAGTCAAGGAGAGCAACAAGAAGAAGATCCAAGAAGAGAAGAAAAGATCAAAAGTTTATTGATCTTGGCTCTTAAATTTGGGATAACAAATATCCCCTTGATGGTTAAGCCAAGAGAGGAGGTGAAATTTGAAGATCCGGTGGTGGCTAAGGGTGAGTTTGCAATAGAAGAAGAAGAAGAAGAAGAAGATCAACAGTCTATTTTCTTTGAATGTAGTGTCCATGTTGACACTTTATTTAAAGAAAATGCTGATCTAATCCAAGATGCACAACCATTCATCAAAGAGGAAGAACAATCAACTCCAAGTCTCATTGAAGAGGAGCAACCTGGAAGAGATTAAATCAGAGTTGAAACCTCTTGATGAAGGAAGCATCATTGAAGATTTTTTGCTTTAGTTTAAGGGCCCGATTTGATTGATGAATCCATCAAAGAAGAGGAACAATCAGCTCTAAGTTGGTTTCACAAGAAATTACAGACCTATCTCCCATTCAACCTCTCCAAAAGTCTAATTTTTTGGAAGAATTTGAACTCACTAGCTTTATGTTTGAAGATGAAGCCACACATGGTGAAGATGATGAAGATTTTAAGGTCACCATACAAAAGAGCGAGACTTTGCTGCAGGGAAATTGAAGAGTTTGATTTCCTATAAGACTTAGGGAATGTTTTGATGAGGAAGAACCCATGGAAATCACAACATTTGTTGTTCCATCATTCATCCTTCAACAAAAATAACTTGTTGTCATGGAAGAAAACATGCAAGCACAACATGAAGTTTCCAACATGCCTCTTGAATCAAATTTAAAAGAATTGGATCTTCCAGAGAAGACACACATGATGCGAAGGGAAAGAGAAAGAATATTTCATCATCTCTTCCATGCCACCCACCCAAGAAAGTCTACAGGAAGACTCCATCGTTGGAGTTGAATTTCAAAGCAATGGGTAAAATTAATGGATTAGATCTTCCCCAATCAGGTACTTAGCTTACATTGGAGCCAAGGAGGAGCCAAAACCAGTCATGCTTGCTTCCAAGAATGAGGGAGAGCATCAAAGTACCAAGGATCAACTGCAATGCCTCTTCAGTCCAAATACAAAGCAACTAAAATAGGTATTTGTTTTGTTTCCAGTTGATACCTTGATTATTTAAGTGGAGGATTAACATCTTGTTAGTTTTTCAATCATACCAACAGCCATGTTCATCTCCAAATCATTTGCATGGCTTCCAATTGTAAGAAAGGAAGCTATTTTACACAACCGATTAGGTTTGTTTACCTCACCTTTGCTTCAGTTAGAGTAGAGTAGATAGGTTTTCTTTCAAAAGAAGAAGTGATTTTGCACACTCTTTGCATATCCCACTTGGGGTATGTATGATTTCCAGTTTTGTACATATCTTGTGTGGTGATGGCTTTTTCCTCGTGCACAGTGCATTGGATTTGGCATTTGGTGAGATCAGATCTAGTTCCAGTGGTGTTTCAAGTGGCTCTGGGATAGATTTTCAAAGTTCAAATCAGATTGTGTTTATTAGGATTGAATCCATGCCCAATGGATGATTCAAGGACACTAATGAATTCATCTAATAGGAAGATGTCACCTATGAGTCACCAATTGTTATCTAAAATAAGCCCATGCTTATTTTTCGTTAACTACCCACCATTTCCCCATTTTTGTGCTTCAGTCCAATTTTTATACATTTCAAGAACTTTAGGTTTCCTAGAAATACCTCCATCAGATTGGAAATTTCTTCCCTTTCCAGAAAGTTAAAGAAGTCCTTCTAACTCCATATAATTTGCAAGTTATGGGCCGACGAGCCTTGGAAGGATTTTTGCCCAAATCGGGCTAGTGGGCCTAGGGAAGACTTTTCGCCAAAGGGAGATTGTGGACAGCAGGTAGCAGGAGACATCTTGACACTTAGGAATTTTTGTGCAAAAGGCACAAGTTACAATTATCGGGCCACTTTGGCCAAATGGAAGTTTCTTTTGCTAAGGAAAAATGTGCACTTGCAGGCCATGGAGGAAATTTTTCCCAAGTATAAATTTGAGTCGACGGGTTCGGGACAATTTGTAAATTTTTCCCTTTTCACTTAAAGAAAAAAATTGTAATGCGCAGCCCGCATGAGCCACGAAGATGAAAAGGAAAAAATTCCTAGCCATGTTTCAACGTCAAAGCGGGTCGTCGGAGGCACTTTAGAATTTTCATCTTTTGTTTTGAAAAGCTTAAAAGTATAAAGATGAGCTGCACCTCCGCCGATTCCAAGAGAATCCACGTGTCATGCCTTTGTCAACTACGGGGAGGTAGGATGATGGAGAAACTTTGGAATTTTTACAAATTCCACAAATGGTACAGTTTGTAATTTCGGCCCACGGGCCTGGAGAATACTTTTTTCAAAGGGCAAAATTACGAAGTTGCGGGCTTGCACTGCTTGAGGATGACTTTCACATTTTTGCATTTTTTATGAAAAAGGTGCAAAATGAATTTTGGGCGCACAGATATTTTTGAAAATGTGTCATTTCATGTCCGTGGAGCTGCAGAGGTTTTTGGGAATTTTACAATTTTTGCATGAAAGGCACAAAAGTGAATTTAGGCCCGCTTATCTGTTTTGCAAACTGGTTTTTTCACCATTTTCACCCAAATTTTAATGCAAATCTTCATAGGGACATATCTTTCAATACAGAGCTTAGATTTGAAAAAATTATGTACCGTTGGAAATATCTAGACATACTCTTCATCATGGAAGCTTCAATTTTTTATTTTTACAAATTTTGGTGGGCAAAAATTTGAGAAAACATCTCCAACTCAGGAAAAGTATGAACCAGGTTTTCAACAACAAAATTTAATGTTGTATGGCACCCTTTTCTTCTCGAGAAAGCTCGAATGCTTTGGGAAATAGAATTACAAAGGCACCCTTGACTTTTGGGGAACAATTTTAATGCATGTTGTTGGTGGGTGGATGCACAATCTGATTTTCCCTACTCTCTCACATTTTTCTTAGATATATTGTAAAAAACTTGTCATTTGACAGGGGAGAGACATTCTGGGTGTGGAGAAACTCTGTCATTTTGTTTCCCAACTCCAATTTTGAGCTTATAAACCTTATCCTATGCCTGGGAAGCGTATTTGTGCCTATGAGGAAATATATAATGGTTTGTGCACATTTTAGCACAATAAAAACATGTTTTCGTGGTGTTCTTCAACCCTTTGAATCATTTTTTCATTTCCTTGTGCCTCTCCTTTCTAGATCTATTTTTGTGCATGATTTTCACACTTGAAGGTATATGACATCATGTTTCATTGATATTTAATGGCGGATCTAGATCTCGGGTCCTGTGTCACTTCGTCTCGACCTCCCTTAACTCCATTTTCTTTGTTTCTTCATCCCTCAATAGAATATATCACATTTTCCTTTGTTAGTGTATCACCACTTTAGTGTAGGCTCTGATTTTTCCATTTTTTCTCTCTCCATGTCTCCTTGGAAGGTTAGATTAGGTTAGATTTAGTTTTCCTATCTTGGAGTAGCTCATGGCAAGTAGTTTAGGAAGAGGAACCAGCCTTCTCTGGAGGATCATCTCAAGTCTGCAAGCCCCACAACTTGAGAGATGATCCGATGTTATGCAAATCATACTTGAACGACCATTATCAAATAAAGATCCGAGAGGCCATCTAGGGAGCTGTGATTTTGCACTAACAATTAATTAATAATATTGATTTTTAATATATTTTATCAATGCGTTATTGTATATTTAATGGCAATGAAATTTTACTAGAGAAATTTTAACAAGTAATAGAAATTTTAATATATATATATATATATATATATATATATATATATATATAATTTGATTGTTTCAATATTGAATTTTTAATATTAATATAAAAATAATTATTCATTTAGGAAAATAAAAATAAATTAAATTTTGTCTTTGTAAATATTATACATTCACTATTATAATTTAGATTGGAATAATATGTGGCAATTCATCCTTTTTGATAAGTATTTTGTATATGGGCGTTGTTGTCTATGCCGAACAAGGGACCTAAGTCGAATTTGGATCATTTCTTTAATGTAGACTACTATGTTCCCGTAATGTGTAGGTTTTAAATTATAGATTTTTCTTGTTGTATTAGGTGGTGATTCACCCAATGTATTCCCCCCTCGTTTGGGGTACATGTGAAATCTCTAGGACTATGCATCCCAAAGAGAGGACCTGAAATTGATATGATCTCGATTCTCAAAGGGATCCCTCCAAGGGGTAGGGGATGTGTATGGTAGAAATGAAGGCACAAGAAAAGTAAGTGGCTAGAAATATGTGTTAGTAGAAGAAGTGAAAAACATGATATTGAAGACAATGTAACAAAAAATTATGCAAACAAGATAGACCACAAAAAGTGGGTTTCAAACATGGTACACTACTCACAATGTCACAAGACAATAAGATCCAAAGCAGCCAAAATAAAATAGTGTGCACACTAGATAAAGGGCATAGCCCAAAAAAATAAAACAAAATGGAAAAAATGACAAATAGTAGCAATAAAATTGTCGAGACAACCCTAGTGCCAAATAGTTCCTAAAGGAAATGCTAAACATGAAGCACCCGTTAAGCATGTTAGAAAGACATAAAGTATGTCCGGAAGTTTGCATAGATCCATGAGATAATTAGTGTAATAGTGAAATTATAAAGTAACATACAATGAAATAATAACACCTATGATGTATGAGAAATTAGATGCCACTAAGAACTGTGGGAATGGTAAGCGTTACAATGTCAAGCATCAATGGTATGTGTAACACTCTGTAATAAGTCTACATTCACAACTAAAGACCAAATGAACTCACGTGTGTATATAGAAAATATAATGACATACAAAATATATGACTAGCATAGTAAGCAAAGTATACATGGGAATATAAACAATCAAGAATAAATCCAACCAAGATATGTAATATTCTATGAATGAGTGGAATGGAATGGAATGTAATATGTGAATGTGATAGGATTAGCATTCCCCACAAGTGGATGTGTATGTATGAGATGAGGTTAATTTATAAAATACCCCTCGATACTCAATAATGAACCACAAAAAGAGTGCGTCATCCGAAAATGACTTGAAAGTGTGCGTTAGAAAAATGTATCGATGAAGCACAAAAATGAAATGTAGATTGAGGTGAGGTTCATTTAAGATTTAGACCCTCAGTAGTTGAGTTTGAACCATGAGACTAGAGTCCGTCATGGCGAGATCCATGAAGCGTAGAGTGTATATGGTAGAATACCATAATATGTCATGCGAGAATATGATGAAAGAAATATGTATCACAAAGTGTGGAGTGTTAAATGTGTAGTGCGTGATTTTCATGGATGTAGTATGCCTTCAACAAATCAAGTGTGAAATGTAGTGATTTGTAAACTCTTAAAATTTGGAATCATCCACAGAATCACAAATTAAAAATGTTGTTCTATTTTCTATTTAGAAAATGACAGAGATAGCTAGTGAATGGATTTTACTTCTACTTGGAATCAAAAATTGCAGGAAATGAAAGAATATAAGCTCACAAACACCAACAAGTTTTTATCCTGGAAACCTCCAGAGGAGGAAAACCAGTTGGGAAGGGAAATTTCTCTTTCTTCCCACTTTTATTGGCCAATTCAAACAATAAGTAGAGAAATTACAGTAAGTATGAAAGAGAAGTAGATAATATCTCACACTTCCTCCCAATTACTTGTTTGCTCTATCTTAACACTCCTTTATTCTAAAAAACACAATTCCAGCACTAAGAACTTCTTGCTCACTTGCTTTCATGCTTCGATGATCTTATTATCTTTTACAATGATGTATTTATAGAATTTCTCATGTCCTCCCGTGCACTAGAGAATGAGAAAGTTTATGGAGGAGAAGAAGCACAGACAACCTTTCAAATTTTATGGTTGTTCGTTTCATATTTTTGTTTTCTTTCCAAAAGAGCCAGGACCATTGCCCAGTGCAGACCAGAGGTCCTAGGACCACCGCCCTGGTTGGGTGGCGGTTAAATAACCGCTGTCCTTCATGGTGGCGGAGGTCTTGTTACTAAAAATACGAGAACCTTCGTGAACTATTTTTCCTTCTTCGTGTTGTGATCGATGAAGTAGAGTCATTTTGGATCGTTATGGATTACACCTCCCCTTCTTAGGAGGCTTTTGGTCCCACAAAATATTAGTGGTGGAGTAGATGAGGAAATAATTCCATCACTTTCTCCTTCAAGTACCACCGGGCTTGCCTTGGTGTCTTTCCTTTCAGTCTAATATGCCAAGACTCCTACGGACCTCTCCTAGTCTCTCTAACCTTCTGCATTGCAACACCGCATCCTCATCTAATTCACCTCATGAGTACAAGATGCAATCCTCAATGGAAGGTAAAAACTATATTTATTCATCTTCATCTAGCATGGATGGCTCATATAGGTGCAAATTCTCATAGTTTACTACAAAGTATATCCTTATAAATGTTGGTAGATTAAGTCACAAAGCATTTTCTCCAACCTGTTCCAATATGGTGAAGGGTCCATATCGTAGTGGCTTTATCTTCCATCCTTAAAATTTTCATCTCTCCTGCTCAAGTAAATCCAAACTCTATCTCCAACATGAATCTTATGTTCCCTCCTATGCGTTTGATCGTTCCTAGCTTTTTACTTAGCTTGAGATTTGTCTAGTTGTTCTTTGACTTTGAGATGGATTTTCCAGATCCTCTCAATGAATTTGTTTACTCTAGTGACCAATGTGTCTCATGTATCCATCTCATCTTGATGTCCAATTGCTATGTCAATGGATTTGTAGGTAGATATCCCAAGCATGCTTCAAATGGTGACTTCATAGTAGATGTGTGTACTGCCCGGTTATAGGAATGTTGAATGTAGGCTAAGGACTCATCCCAAGTCCTTGGGTATTTTTTGTTATACCCTCTAATCAACTATACCAAAGTCTTATTTTCACCTCTATTTGTCCATCTATCTTTGGATGGAAAGTTATGCTTCTCTGTAACTTGGTATCTATCTTGTCCCACAAAGTAGTCCAAAACTTCCCCAAGAACCTGGAATCCCTATCAGAGACAATAGAATTTGGCAAACCAAAATGCACCCATACATTACCAAAGAAAATATCTTCTACCTCATGTGCTTTTACTATCTTTTTACATTCCATAGGAATACACATCTTACTAAATCTATCAACAACAACATAGAGATAGTCATGGCCATGTTTAGATATAGATAATCCTCCTACAAAATCCATAGAAATGTCCTCCCACAAACGAGTAGGTACTAGAAAAGGCATATACAAACCTTCCTTCCTATTCTTAGTCTTGTTAGTACAACAAAGTTTACATCCACGTATAAATTTTGATACTTCTTCCTACATATTGGGGCAATACACATACCTTTTAAAGTGGGCTAGGGTCTTACCAACAGCGAAATGTCCCACTACTTTCGAGGTATGTTCTTCCCTCATCAATAGAATTATTTCTTCTTTAGGAACACAAACCTTCCCCATCAATAGAGCATCCCATCCTTGAGATAACAATCTTCAATCCCGTTGTTTCAGTCCTTTGGGACTACAAATTCTGAAATGTCACCTCAAATTCTTTGTCCTAGGCATATGCTTCTCTCGTAAGCTTCCTTCGTGAAGGTCTCGATCCGAGAGATATTTTCCAAACATAAGAACTTATCCTGTGTGGGTGTCCTAGACAACATGTATGCCACCAAGTTTATACTACCCTTCTTTTATTTGATCACTAGATGAAGCTATTTGAAGAAACCCCATCCATTTGTAGTGCCTTCCTGCTGAAATTTATACTATGCTTGCAAATACCTGGAGAGGTTTGTGGTCAGTGTGCACAATATTTTCTTTACCCAACAAATAATGCTTACATTTTTTTATTTCCTGAACTAGTGCATGTATTTCCTTATCATATACTGGATATCCTTTAACTTCTGAAGTGAAAGTTTCTTAATGATAGCATACGGATTTACCTCCTTAAAGCAACACTACACCCATAACGCATAATCACCGACATCCTGTCTCTACTTCAAAAGGATGTTGCAAACTAGGAAGAGAAAATACTTTGGAGCATGACTAATCTTGTATTTTAATAACTCAAAGGATTTTTCTTTTCCTTACCCCAGTAAAAACCCTCACTCTTTGCGGCCACTATGTGTAGAGGTGTTGCAATCGCATAGAAGCTCGAATGAACTTCCACATGTACTTTATCGCTCCCACAAAACTCTTAGTCTCTATGGATCCTGTTGGTGTTGGGAAATTAGTGATGGATTCCACCTTCTCTTTGGATTCACTCATATCTCTCCTCCTCCAACCATGTGCCCAAGATAGATAAGTGACTATTTGAAAAATTCACATTTCTTCATATTACAAAGTAGTTGTTTCTCCCTGAGAACTTGCAAGAATTTCTATAAATGAGTTAGATGTTCTTCCCATGTGGCACTAAAAATCAATATATCATCTAGATATACAATGACACATGAATCTATGAAATCCCACAATACATCATTCATCAATCTCATAAATGTAGCGGGTGCATTACATAACCCAAAAGGAAGTACTAACCATTCATACAAACCCTATTTTGTCTTGAAGGTAGTCTTCCATATATCCTCCTTCATTTTGACTTGGTGATAACATGATTTGAGATCTAACTTTGAGAAAAATTTTGCATGTTGAAGCTGGTATAAGAGATCATCTATGTGGGGAGGTGGATATCTTTTCTTTATGGTGATCTTGTTCAAAGTGCAGTAGTTGATGCACATTCTCCAAGAACCATTCTTCTTTAGCACCATCACAACAAACTACATGGTGAGGTGCTCGGATGTATCACCGCTTGGTCTAGTAGTTCTGAGTTGAAGTTACTTTACTTCAATACTCTCAAGAAAGGATTTTCTATACAACCCTATGTTTGATAGAGGGGATTCTGGAAATAGATGAATCTCATGCTCTACTTCCCATTTTGGTGGTAACCCACTAGGAGCCCGAAATACTTCTTGAATAGACTGAATAATACTATCTAAATCATGTTTTCCCTAGTTATAAATCTCTGAAACTTCTACCCCATCTTGTTTATCCTTTAACAAAAGTAAAAAAATTGATTATGATTTGCTGAATAAGTCATTTTTCTTGGTTAGCACTCACCATAGTAACCCGTGTCTTACGCTGGTGTGCCTGGATGTTGTAGCTGATCCCATCCTTGACCCATCTATACCGGTTTTCCCTTATCATAAATATAACATCCCTAATATACAAGTAAGGACTCCTGAATACAACATCAAAATCATCAAGTGGAATAAGGTCAGCTTCAAAAAAATCCATAGACTCTAGGAATTTATCACAAAATTGACCTTACATCTTCTTGTTACCTTAATTTCAACACCCTTCATCACCCAGCCCAAATGATAAGGGTGTGGATTCTCGTAAGTCTCAAGACCAAGATTCTTTAAAACTACTTCAGAAATCAAGTTAGAATGAGAACCGGTATCAACCAAAGCATTTACCTTAGTTCTCTTGATATGGATTTTGATCTGGAATAGTCTACTCATATCCTCTTCCTGGTTGTCCATGTTGGTGGCCGTGCATCCAAGCCTTTCATCTACATCAGAGTCATCTTCGATTTCCACCTCCCCGTCTGTCTTTACAAATATCATGAACTTCTTTGAGTCCTTGGTTCGGTTCTTCGGATGTAACTCTGGATGTAACTTCCAACATGTAGCATTAGTATGACCATTGATATCACAGTTCTTGCAAAAATTCTTGGGATCTTTACAAGTATTTAAAGTAGTGGCAGCTTGTTTACCTTTCCCTTTCCACTTACCCTTGTTACTTGTTTGTCCATACTCTTTTTTTCGCTTATTTTTTGACTTCTTTACCCTTGGTTTTGCTTCTCCTTGCTTCTTTTCATCATCCTATGTACTATGCATGTACATATGCTTTGTTGAGATCTTTGGGTTTTTATAGAGATGAATTTTCTTTGAAGGTGAGTGTGAATTCCTACAAAGTACTTGGTTAGAATATCCTCATCCTCCAAGTCCATGTTTATAAATATGGCTTGCCTTCAAAACTCCGTAGTATGGTCTTGCACACTTTGACCACTACCTTGTCTAAAATACCGCCATTTAATCATTTGGTTAGTTTTGTGGCTAATAGGATAGAAGTTAGCTCTAAGTAATTCTTTAAATTTTTGTCAAGATTTCACAATAGGATGCTTCTTCTTTTCACAAGTTGTCAGATGGGTTTCCCACCAAACTGGAGCATGTCCCTGCATTTTGAGATGTGAAAAGGTAATCCTCTGTGCCTCAGTGACATTATGGATGCTAAAATAGACTTCTAATTGTTTTAACCATTTATTAAGCAACTCTGCATCTACTTGTCCTTCAAATATTTTGATCTCAACTTTCGTCTCAACTTTAAAAGGAGTATGATCATATTTTACCTTTTCTCTTGTGTTTGAAGTCTCTTCTTCATTCTCTTCCTCATAATCTTCCTCATGGTGGCTCTTCCCTATACCAAACTTTTCAGCTAAGCCTCGAACCACTAAGTCCATGGAGTCTTGATTGATGTAAGATATCTTCTACAAATTTGCATGTTATTCTTTCATTCTAAACATCCTATCTATCATGGTCTCCATCATCTCGATTCTATAAGGACCAAGTTCTTTTCCTCCATTTGTCCTGAATTCTCTGTTTCCACTTCTTTGTAGAAATTTCTTGATCGCTAGATAAAGTCTCTTCACCTTTAGATCTCATCACTGTCATACAAATCCAAGAATGAATAACACAGTCCTGGATACTTGTTAGCTCTAATACCAAAATGATCTGTAAGCTCTTCAAATTTGGAATTATCCATAGAATCACAAATTAAATGTTGATGTTCTACTTTCTATTTAGAAAATGACAGAGATATCTAGTGAATGGATTTTACTTGTACTTAGAATCAACAATTCAAGAAAAGGAAAGAATATAAGCTCACAAACACCAACAAGTTTTTATCTTGGAACCCTCCAGAGGAGGAAAACTAGTTATGAAGGGAAATTTCTCTTTCTTCCCACTTTTATTGGCTAATTCAAACAATAAGTACATAAATTACAATAAGTATGAAAGAGAAGTAGATAATATCTCACACTTCCTCCCAATTACTTTCTTGCTTTCTGTCTCAACACTCCTTTCTTCTACAAAACACAATTCCAACACTAAGAACTTCTTGTTCAATTTCTTTCATACTTCAATGATCTTTTTCTCTTATACAACAATGTATTTATAGCCTTTCTCATGTCCTCCCATGCACTGGAGAATGGGAAAGTTCATGGAGGAGAAGAGCACAGAAAACCTTTCGAATTTTATGGTTGTTAATTTTATATTTTTTTCTTTCTATCCGAAAGAACCAAGACCGCCGCCGCCTGCGCAAACCGGTGGTCCTAGGACCACTTCCTGGTTGGGCGGCGGTTTTGTAATGTCGCCCTACACAAGGCGGTGGTCATGTTACTAAAAAGATAGAACCTTTGTGTATTATTTTTCCTTCTTCATGTTGACTGATTTGATGAAGTAGAGTCATTTTGGATCCTTTTGGATCATGTACACAAGATTTTTTCATAAGGTAATAACGATACAATATGTGTATCAAAGGGTTTGTATTGATGCTTAGGAAATATTAGAGACTAAGAATGGAGTGTGAAGTACATGAGATGATAGAGATGATAACAATGTAATGGGGGAATCTATGATGCCCCTAAGTATGTGAGTGATGGAAATATATGTGGTGATGTGAGAAGGACCATGAAAAGGTGGCGGATCTTGAAATGTGTCAAGCCATCAATAAAAGTAATAGTTTTCTTGACAAAATGAATTGGAAACAGTAGTGGACTAGGTGGGTAGGGATATTGAATGGTGATAGGTTATGTGGGTGGATGGTAGGAATTTTCTTAGGATTTTGTAGTGCGGTCGAGTACTTGAGAGTGTTTTCTTAGTAGTCTCTTGAATAGAATAAAAATTAGTAATGATTGTATGATTCTCATTAGACATAGATGAATCAGATTTAGGAATCGAGTGAGATTTAACAATATGAGAGGAACATGTAGGAAAATTTTGTGTAGTAAATGAAATGATACCATAATGTTTAATGTGGAAAATGTTTCATTTTAGAGCATATAAATCATTTTCATTATGTGTATTAATTTGAGGATAATTGCAATATTCATGATCTTTATAAATTATGCAAGTTGATACGGAGGATAGAAATGAGTAAATATCAAGTTGATCAATTAATGAGTGAGGAGTCAGGTAGAAGAATATATTGTTTCTTAGCATTGAGATCAAACTTGAGAGGAACCGAGAGTGAAAATATTTGAGGTTTACTATTATGAGCACATGTAGAAGACATAGAATGGGTAATGTAGTAGAAGAAGAATGATCCTAAGAAGCGTGCTTAAGATGTTGAATTTCAGAATTGGTGGATGTAATCGTGGATTCTATAGGATGAAATTTATATTGAAATAAATAATAAAAAGATTGGATTGACTTCTAAATAGATTGATTGGAATTATAACCAAGAGATTCATCGAGAGATGGTCAAACATAGCACTAACTTGAGCATGTGGTGTATCACTAAAGGAAGATACAGATCACAAGGTCTAGGGATTTTAGAAGAGCATCTTTGCAAGGTGGGTGCATTTGAAGAAATTGATGCAAGGAGATTTGAGAAACCTTAGGAGCCACGAAAGAAAAAGTAGTGCAAAAACAAGGATCCGAGGGACCCATCATGAGTGGGGTTCACCAAATGATTTAATAAAATCTTAATTTGTAAAACCCTAGATATATAGAGTCACATGTGAAAAATAAATGATAAAACAAATATTTGACATGAGAAATAAGCTAGATAAATATAAAACCCTAAGTGCAAGAGAGACGATAAGAGACTTATCTAATATTCTCTTAATCCCAAAGTATTTTGGACTAGGAAAAATGATAAAGAGGAGAAGAATAATGTTACGATTGGACACATACAATCCTTGAACTACACTGGATGAGTCTGGGACTAACGCCCGGGACATGACTAGGGCACCTACGTGAGACCTTTGATAGTGCTCTATGATTGTGCAAGATCTAGGAAAATGGATTTTTTTATGTTGTAAGGTGGTGGCTAACATTAGATTTTGGTTTTATGTATGTCATTGGATGATCGTTGTATTCACATGTAACTTGTAAAACAAATGATATCTTATAAAACCCCAAACTACATCAAATCCTAAAAAATAAAGATGCAAATGGGAGTCGATCGACCCCAATGATCACCCAAAAGAGTGAACTTAAAATTGATTATTGCACTACATCTTAGACTCCATGTAGTTCTTGTGTGTGTGTGTGTAGAAATCGTGCCCTAGGAAGCCCTTGTGCAAGTGCACATGATAGTGGGTGATAGATATATGTACCAATGTAAATAGATGTGTGGATGGAAAATTAAACTTCCTCTCCTATGCGTGTATGTATAAAATGCAGTCCCTTGTCCCTTGTATGAGTGCTATATAAATGTATTTGATGCTCTTAGAATAATTTTTAATGCAATATTATGTGATGATAATAGATGTTTAGAGCTTGGTCCCTTATTTTGGTCACATAGCATTATATTTATATGACTCCCTTGTTTGAATTTCATAATTGACAACTAAAAGTCCAATCCATAATAAAACAAGATTCCTAAAAGATAAAAGAGGTGAGTAATATACAAATAGGTTGAGGCACCAAGAAGGATGAGGGTTCTCATAAACCCTGGCGTCCTTGAATGGGCGCTAGTGTCCGAATCATGAAAGATAAATCAATAAAGTATAGACTAGGCCATATGGTGTGAGGGAATATAAAGAAGACAAAAGACAAAGAAAAATGAAAAAGATAGCTGTCAATTATTATTTTTCTTCTCGCTTAGTAATCATATGTTCATACAAGTATGTGTTTACAGACCTATAAATGTACCCAAGTGTGTGATTTAGTGTCTATAAAAGGTAAGGGTCTTCCTTACCTAAAATTTGGTCCATGAAACCTAACCTATGGGTGGGGGAAGTTTTCTAGGAACCCAAAAAGCTTCTTCCCCACTCCACCCTCTCTCTAGTCACTTTCTTAATCTGCTTCCTATGTTTCACATTTGTGGTTTTGGATTTGTGTGTTTGTACTTTGGAGGATAAGTGGGATTTTGTTCCGTTGTTCATTTATTGTTTTGGGATGTGGAAAATAAATTTGTTGACATGGATTTTGTGCTTACTTGGAAGTGTGACAAATGACATTCTCCCATGGGTTGTGAGTTTTGGGGATTTTTCGTTTATATTATATAATTTTGTAGAGAACGGGATTTTTCTTGGTGCTTTTTTGTGGGAGCTTGGAGTGGAATCTTGGGAGCTTTAATTGATGAGATTTAGAGGTTACTTGGATTTTTGAGGTTGGACCTCATCTCCTTTTTTATTTGTTTTCTAAAATATTGAATGCATGTTGATATTGTGTGTGTTTGATTTGGTTGAATGTTTAAAATTTCTTGTGTGGGATTATTTTTGGTAGTGTTTTCATCTCTTGATATGGTTATTTGTGGTATGGGAGTGGGAGGGGATCCTAACTTCCACGGTTTCTGGGGAAGCGATGGATGTACTTTTGTTTCTCCCTTACTTGGGGGAAGTGTTATCCAAAATGTGCCCCCTGCTCATTTTGTGGCTAACTCCCTTTCATATTTCCTTCTCTTGTGCCTCAGACATAATATTTTTATTTTTAGGCACTCAAAACCTTCTAGAAATGACACCATTGGATAGAGCTCTTTCTTAGCTTTCCAGAAAGGTAAAGTTTTCCTCCTAACTCCATGTATTTTTGAAGTTATGGCTCGGCGGAGTTTTTTGGGAAAATTTTCCCCTGAAAGGCCCATGGCCAATGAGATGCCGCCACATGGCACCTAGAGTGGTGGAGCACGGGGAAATTTTGGAAAATTTTCCAAATGACCAAAAAGGTGCAAAAATTTGAATTTTTGCCCGCCAACCCGATTTGGCCCTATTTTGCCCTAAAACTTCAAATGGCCATATCTTTCGATCCAGAGCTCGGTTTTTCACGTTCTTTATATCAATGGAAATCTGGTGAAATTATCTACAAGATTCTAGGGTCAATTTTTAATTTTGATGGAGTTTGGAGAGAGAAAATTGAAAAATGTCTCTGGCACGTGGTGATGAGCAGAAATGACGTTTCAACCACCATTTTTAATGAAGAATGGCTCGCATTCTCTCCCAGCATGGTTAAAAATGTCAGGGAATGGGTCTGTAAGGATGCCCATGCTGTTTTGAATGCATTTTGGTCAATGATTGAACCTCTCCCATGTTTTCCCATGTTTCTCTCTCCTGGGCTCGTCCCTTGCACTGTAAAAGCTAGATTTGGCTCATTTTCAAAGTGTGGAACATTTTTTGTGTATTGCAGGTCCCCTTTCTCACCTTGGAAGTGATTTTGGTGGAATATCAAACCTTTTCTAAGAGCTAAAACTTTATTTTTCCTCTCAGGTGTTGTAATGCAAGTGATTTTGATGATTAAAATAACAATACAACCTCTGTGATTAGTTTTCATCCTCTGCCTGTGTTGTTTGGTTAATTTCTGATCCTTCATTACAATTATCAGTTTGTGCATGAGGTTCTTTGTTGCATTTTTATGGACTGTGTCAATCTACAGAAGTAAAAAATGCTCACCACTCCTTTGGTGCATCACCTATTAGCATTAGTTTTAGCTTTTTTGCATTCTCTATCTCTGTCTCCTTTGGAATTTAGGGTAGGGTTAGGAATATAGACCTCTGCAACTTGTAAGTGATAAATCTGACCAGAGGAATTGAGGAACCAAGCCTCTAAACTAGAGATTCCTTTCTCATTTTGCAAGTCCCACACTTGGGGAAAGGATTCAATGTTGTGCAATCACACTGGATGCTAGTATGATCAAACTAGAAATCTGATCAACATCCAGGGGGTGCTGCTGATTTGCCACAACAGTTTTGGCACGCCCGGTGGGACATAGAAGTCTTCATCTTCATTGCAACAAAATTGATGTGCATTTGTTGCAAGTTTCTTGCTTTAAAAGAGCTATAAATTACACATCTGGTGACTCCAAGGAAGAAGAATCAGCTGGTTTTAGCAGTGCAGACCTGAAAACTCATGAGAAGAATCACTACAAGGTCAAGAGCTAGAGAAGAAGAGGTGTTGTTTGAATATCTACAATTATCTCCAAGAATAAGGCAAAGTGGGAGGAGAATCCAAAGGTCTCCATCTCCACCAAATAGAACTCTCTCAACTCCTCCACCTGGTAGGCCTTTCATTCAATCAACAAGGGTTCTAAGGCCAATCAGAATGGCACAAAACAACCCCTATGTCAATTTCACTAGCAGCAGCCCACTTGCTCTCAATGCACAAAATCCAATCCCTAGTTGCAAGCAGATCAAGAACATTCCATACTTCACTGGAGAAAATCAGACCACTCCTGGTGATCATGTTAAGGATATTGCTAACATTTGTGCAATCCATGAGATCAATGAGATGCAAGTTGTTGTCAAACTGCTGGCATCTTCATTCAAAGGGAAAGCTTTGCAATGGTTTAAGAGTCTTGCCTCAGGTTCTATTCAAAATTGGAATCAGCTATGTATAGCCCTCCATGAGCAGTTTGGGGAAAAGGGAGACAACTTGTCCCTTTTGGAGCAGCTGACAACTATCAAAAGAGCTCCCAATGAGCAGCTGACTGATTTTAATTTCAGATTTCAAAGGACTTGGGAGAGAATTCCAGTGGCAGTCAAGCCAACAACAGAAGGTGCTTTTCTTTATTACCTTAAAGCTTTAAATTCTGATATTTCTATGTTAATTCAGTCCATGGGAGGCACAACTATCCCCATTGCTTATAGCATTGCCATTAGAGCTGAAAATTGTTTGATTCAAGCTGGCAAGCTAGCTCCTAGGCCTCCAATGCCATTATTTCCAAGTTTAGAGAGCCCAAGTACTAGCCAAGTGCCTAATTTAGCTTCTATTCCCACTCCTAGAAATCAGAATTCAAGTGAAGCTTCCACTTCATCTTCTAGTGCCTCAAATGAACTTCAAGAAGTCATGAAGCAATTGCAAAATCTAGGTAATGAGCTGGTTACACTCAAAAGGCAGCAAGCTCAAGGTTTTAGACCTTCCTTCCAGCCTCAAGCTCAGCCTAACAGGCAGCCATATCAACCCCAAAGACCACCCAATCTAGCTGCAAACCTAAATCAAGCAAGGCCTCCTGCCAACAGACCATTTCAGCCCTATAATCCCAATGCTACATCTGCATCTAAAGCATTAGTGCCAGTACAAAACAATATGGCTCAAGAGTATGATTGGTGTTTCCCATGCAATGAACCTCATAACCAGTCCATGTGCTTCAACGGTGCCTTGAATCAAGCATTAATGGTGACAACAACTGGTGTGGAGGGTGAAGGTAGTCAAAGAAATGACCAGCAACAAGAAACATTCCAGCAGCAATCAGCTCCAAATGATACCACACTTGTAAACTGGCAGCAGAAAGATTTTTGTGGCATGAACCAGATAGTTTCCCAAAGTGTTGCAGCCAACACAAGGTCAAAGAGGAGAAATTTGGGTGAAGAACAACCATTGGCCCCAAGTAATTCACGACCTTCTATCACTCCACAAACTATTGGCAAGCAAAATGCAATCCCAAGCACACAAGGACTGCCTAAAACAGTTCCTAGGCCAACTCAAATGCCAGTTGTTGCTGCCCATATACAAGGGATGAATGTGCAGGCCAAGGGACAGCAAAAGGATACTTCATCCCCATTCAATATCATTGATCAGATGAAGAAGACAAATGTAAACATATCAATGTGGGAATCACTATCTATCCCAGGCCAAAGAGATTTGCTACAAGCTGCCATGAAGGACTGGTCAACTTCAAATCAGCAAGTCCAAATGCAAGAGAAGGTGCTCACAAATGCTGCCCAGCCTGAGGGGAATCATGGAGGATAGCAAGGTAAGATGTTGAAGCCCCCTCCATTCTATGTTTCATTGATCATTGGGAACCAATTAGTACACAATTGCATGATTGATTCCGGGCAAGTAGTTCAGTAATGCCCAAGAAAATAGCTGATCAGTTGGGAATTCAATATGAAACCATATCCAAAGGGGTGGTACAATTGGATGGGACAAAGTAACAATAGTTGGAGTGATTAAAAACTTGAGTCTTACTTTGCATGCCTGTCCCAACGTGGTTGTTTTGCAAGATGTCTCAGTAATAGACCTTCCACCACTCTTTGCCCTATGTTTGTCAAGGGATTTCACAGCTAAGATTGGAGGTTACTTGTCTGCTGATTGGTCACACATGTTGTTCAGAACAAGATATGGAACCAAAGCCACAATCAGGTCTGAACCTATTGCAAACTTTCACATTGAGCCTTACACTCCAAGTCAGATCAATACCAATTGTTCAACATTTGATCAAGAAGATTATCCAAGCACTGATGAAGCTGACACCAAGGTAGGAAGCATCCCAGATTTGACTCTTGATGAATGGGCAAGCAAGGTGCATGCTTTTGATCCTTATCAAGAAATAGAAGAATCTGAGTTAGGAGTCTATTGCATGCATGAAGAAAATCAGCCTATTCCTAGCATCACCAAGCTAGACCACAAGGATGACAATGAGGTATGGCAGTTGTTTTTTGATGGATCAAGGAGTAGACAAGGTGCAGGAGGGGGAGCCATGTTGGTTTCACCTCAAGGAGTTAAGTATTATTCAGCTTTTAGATTTCAGTTTGCATGCTCTAACAACACTGCTGAATATGAAGCCTTGGTGCAAGGACTGCATTGGGCAATCAAGAGAGGGATAAAGAACTTGCAAGTCTTTGGTGACAGTGAGTTGATTGTCAACCAAGTTAAGGGGCAGCATGCTATCAAGAATAATCTACTCAAGTGCTACAAGAACAGGGTGTGGGACCTCATTGAAGATTTTGAGGGCTTTAGCATAAAATCCATTCCTAGAAAAGAGAACCAAGCTGCTGACAGGCTTGCAGCAGTTGGGGCAGCCTTTGACGTTGTGGAGAGCATTCAAAAGGACAAGGTACAACCAAACATCCATGTGATTGTGAGGCCTTCAGTGCCGGACAACAATGTAAGTTGGCAAGTATTTGAAAATGATCAGCAAATCATCCATTTCTTGCAAGAAGAGGCTGAGTTCTCAGCCAAAAATTAGGAAAAGTTGGAGCAGCAGTATGGTGACCAAGTGGTGCAGCTGAGAACCAACAAACTACCAAAGGGGCTTATTACTTTGGAGTCCATTTTCAATCCTAATGATCAGTTTAGGAAGGAGAAAGCAAACATCCAAGTGAAGGAAGAAGATTCAGTGTCCATCTCGGTAGAAGAAGGAAAATCACTCCAAGTTGGCAAGATGACAACTGAGCAAGAAAGGTATGAGTTTATACAACTTTGTCAAGAATTCCCTGATGTGTTTGCTTGGAGCTATGAAGATTTGAAAGGTTTCAATCCCGAGTTAGCTCAACACACCATTGAATTGGATCCAAATACTAAGCCCATCAGGCAGAAACAAAGGCCACCAACCCCACATGGAGCCTCTCATGAGAAAAGAATTGAATAAGTTGATAGAATCAAGAATCATATTCCCTATCAAGCATTCTAGTTGGGTTGCCAACTTGGTTCCAGTCAGAAAGAAGAGTGGGGAAATCAGATTGTGTGTTGACTTCAGAGATTTGAATAGAGCATCTCTCAAGGATCATTATCCACTTCCTTCCATGGAGCAGATTTTACAAGTTGTTGCTGGCTCCAAGAGGTTTTCACTACTTGATGGCTATTCAGGGTATAATCAGATTATGGTGAAGGAAGAAGATCAGTTCAAGACAGCCTTTACAACTAAATGGGGAACTTATGCATACAGGAAAATGCCATTTGGGCTGTCCAACGCTGGAGCTACCTTCCAAAGAGCAATGGACATGGTGTTCAAAGGTTTGATTAACAACATAGTGCTGATATATCTTGATGATATCACTGTTTTTTCAAAAAATACAGCAGACCACCTCTCTCATTTGAGACAAGTGTTCCAAAGGTGTAGAAGATTTGGAGTCTCCTTGAATCCTAAAAAATGTATTTTCTTAGCTCATGAAGGAAAGCTCCTTGGTCACATTGTCTCCAAAGAAGGATTAGCAATTGATCCAGAAAGAGTTGAAGCCATAAGAGCACTACCATTGCCAAGCCACAAGAAGGCCCTCCAGAGTTTCTTGGGGAGAATAAATTTTGTTCGGAGGTTTGTCCCAGATTTTACAGCCCTTGTCAAGCCCATCACCAAGATGTTAAAGAAAAGCATGGCTTTCAAATGGACAATAGAAGGCAAGGAGAGTTTTGAAGCAATCAAAGAAGCCATCTCTCAAGCCCCAACTCTCATCAACCCGGATTTCTCCAAGGATTTCATCCTCTATGCATTTGGGGGTGATGATACTATCTCTGCAATTTTGGTACAGCAGAACAAGGACAATGATGAGCAGCCAATTGCTTTCTTCAGCCAAAGCCTGGAGGACTATGAGGTGAGATATTCTTTCATTGAGAAGCATGTTCTGCATAAGAATCAGAGCTTGAAGAAATTCAAGCATCTAGTTTCAAACAATAAGGTCCAATTGTTGGTTTCTCATGGGAGTTAAAGACTTCCTCCTCAACAAAGACTTGAATGAAAAGAGAGCAGGTTGGATTACTCGTGTCATGGAGTATGACATAGAGATCAAGGTCACCAAGTTGGTCAGAGGAAAAGGACTGTGTGAGCAGCTGATTTTGAGCAAGCAAAAGGAAGCATGCAATGAGAAAGAGACTGTTTTGAAGTTGCAAGACAACCATGAGCAAGGAAGCACTCAAGAGGAAAATAATGGTGTCCCCACTCCTTGCTGGACCCAAAGTATAATGCACTTCCTAAGCAGGCCTATGCCCTCCAGAGATGAACAAGACCCAAAGAAGACACTTCAGATTGCAGGCTGTCCCATATGCCCTTGTTGATGGTGTCTTGTTCAAAAGAGATGTGAATGGAGTACTGCTGAGATGCATTGGTACAAATCAGATTCATAGGATGTTGGAAGAGTTCCATGGTGGACCAGCTGGTGGTCATTTTGCACCAAGAGTGACAAGCTCTAAAGATCATGAGGGCTGGCTATTATTGGCCCAAGATTTTCAATGATTGTTATGCATGGATCAAGAGGTGCAAGAATTGTGCATTCTTCACAAGTAAAGAGAGGCTAGCTGCCCTTCCATTGCATCCAATTTCAGTTGACCAGCCATTCATGCAATGGGGTTTAGACTTCATTGGAGTCATTAATCCCAATTCAAGCCAAGGGCACAAGTGGATTTTAACAGCCACAGATTACTTCACTAAGTGGACTGAAGCAGTAGCACTCAAGGAAGCAAATGAATCTAGCATCCTAGACTTCTATGAGGGAATAGCAACCAGATTTGGTGTACCTGCTACAATAATATCAGATAATGCATTGGCATTCATCAGGTCCAAGGTGACTGAATGGGCTGTCAAGAATGGGATCTACCTAAGTACTTCATCAAACTATTACCCCCAGGGTAATGGCCAGGCTGAATCTACAAACAAGAACTTGTTGAGGATCATTAAGAGGACTCTTGATGAAAATCAGAGGTCTTGGCATACTAAATTGAAATCAACTTTATGGGCTGATAGGATAACTCCTAAAAGATCTATAGGTAACTCTCCATTCAGGCTTGTTTATGGGAGAGAGGCAATTTTTCCCATATCACTTGAGTTGCCAACATTGGAACTCATGAAACAGTTGGAGTTGTTGGAGTTTGAGCCCATGGAAGTTAGATATGCAGAATTGATGGAGCTCCAAGAAATCAGGAATCAGGCATCCCAAGCAATGGAGAAGGATCAAGCTTTGATAAAGAAGACCTTTGATAGAAAGGCCAAGAATAGATCCTTCCAAGTTGGAGATCTAGTGTTAAAATGGGATGCAGATAGAGCAAAACCGGGAAGGCATTCAAAATTTGATGCCATTTGGAGTGGCCCATACATGGTCACAAAGTGTAAGGACAACAATGCCTTCCAATTGTCTTCATTGGATGGTGAAGAACTGCAGATTCCAGTCAATGGGATCCATCTAAAGCATTGCTACTAAAGGGAAATTCTCCACCTTGTAAATATTAGCTTAGGTTTTCATTCCTCCAAGTGCTTGTGCACATTGTTTTGTTGTAGGTTAGTTTTCTTTCCCTAAGTGCTTTGGCATAGGCTTGCTGTTCCTGGGAATGTGTTTGCAGGCCTTGCTCCATCAGGTGATATTCCATGTTCCTCCTTGCAACGTTCTAGTCAGTTGGGGTATCAGATAGAAAATCAGGTGACTCCATGCCCAATGGATTGCTTCAGGAAACTGGTAACTTCATCCAGCAGGTAGATGACCCCTCTGAGTCGCCAAAATTGTTATCCAAAATGTGCCCCCTGCTCATTTTGTGGCTAACTCCCTTTCATCTTTCCTTCTCTTGTGCCTCAGACATAATATTTTTCTTTTTGCACTCAAAACCTTCTGGAAATGACACCATTGGATAGAGCTCTTTCTCAGCTTTCCAGAAAGGTAAAGTTTTCCTCCTAACTCCATGTATTTTTGAAGTTATGGCTCGGCGGAGTTTTTTGGGAAAAAATTTCCCCGAAAGGCCCGCGGCCAATGAGATGCCGCCACGTGGCACCTAGAGTGGTGGAGCGTGGGGAAATTTTGGAAAATTTTCCAAATGACCAAAAAGGTGCAAAAATTCAAATTTTTGCCCGCCAACCCGATTTGGCCCTGTTTTTCCCTAAAACTTCAAATGGCCATATCTTTCGATCCAGAGCTTGGTTTTTCACGTTCTTTATATCAATGGAAAGATGGTGAAATTATCTACAAGATTTCTGGGGTCAATTTTGCATTTTGATGGAGTTTGGAGAGAGAAAATTGAAAAATGTCTCTGGCACGTGGTGATGAGTAGAAATGACGTTTCAACCACCGTTTTTAATGAAGAATGGCTCGCATTCTCTCCCAGCATGGTTAAAAATGTCAGGGAATGGGTCTGTAAGGATGCCCATGCTGTTTTGAATGCATTTTGGTCAATGATTGAACCTCTCCCATGTTTTCCCGTGTTTCTCTCTCCTGGGCTCGTCCCTTGCACTGTAAAAGCCAGATTTGGCTCATTTTCAAAGTGTTGAACATTTTTTGTGTATTGCAGGTCCCCTTTCTCACCTTGGAAGTGATTTTGGTGGAATATCAGACCTTTTCTAAGAGCTGCAACTTTATTTTGCCTCTCAGGTGTTGTAATGCAAGTGATTTTGATGATTAAAATAACAATACAACCTCTGTGATTAGTTTTCATCCTCTGCCTGTGTTGTTTGGTTAATTTCTGATCCTTCATTACAATTATCAGTTTGTGCATGAGGTTCTTTGTTGCATTTTTATGGACTATGTCAATCTGCAGAAGTAAAAAATGCTCACCACTCCTTTGGTGCATCACCTATTAGCATTAGTTTTAGCTTTTTTGCATTCTCTATCTCTGTCTCCTTTGGAATTTAGGGTAGGGTTAGGAATATAGACCTCTGCAACTTGTAAGTGATAAATCTAACCAGAGGAATTGAGGAACCAGCCTCTAAACTAGAGATTCCTTTCTCATTTTGCAAGTCCCACACTTGGGGAAAGGATTCAATGTTGTGCAATCACACTGGATGCTAGTATGATGTTTGAATTTTGGTGATGGAATTTTCGAGGAAGTTTAGCTAAACATTTCATAAGTTTTGACATTACATTTCATAAGTTTTGGCATACTTTAGAGGTCCCTCTTTTTCTTCCTAAATACACGTTTTCTTGGTTATCTTCAAGGAGATCTTTGTTTAGTTATTGAGAGATTTTTCACTTCCTCGGTTTTTTTTCTTTTGGAATCCTCATCTATTCATTTTTTTCTTAGAATATTATGTAGCATGCTATCCCTCTTTCCCATGGGCTTGGGAGAGGATAACATGCACTCTCTTGGGAGATAAGGAGTGCAATGATTGATGTAGGTTGGGAGGTTAAACATGCCCTTGGTTTGGTGGTGTTCATGAAGATTGGAAAAAGTGGAGGTTTGGAGATTTTTTTAAGAACCTTAATATTGAGTGTTTTTCACTTGGAGGATTGTTCTATTTTTTTACATGTTGTTTCCTATTTATAAAGGCTTGTCCTCTTGTATTTTACTATTGGTTTGGTTTATTATTAGGTGTAAAAGGAGAAAGAATGTAAATCAAAGTTGACATGTAGTGAAGATGTAATTGTTACTCTTACATTTTAGTGTGGGAAGTTGTATTGTAAAAGTGTTGTGTTTATTCAAGTTTTGTACAAGAACCTAGATTTAAAAAGGAATTTGAATTGATTTTTTGTTCTCTTATATTATATCTTGTACTGATTTTCTCTTGATATAATGATATTGTGATGAAACATTAGAGAAGCTCTTTAACTTTCATTGTAAGCCTATGAATGAAGTAGAGGAATTTTATGGATTGTATGTACATATTGTCTTAGTTCTCTTTAGTAGATTTAATTTGAAAGAAAAGATTTTGAAATTGCTTTCTTTTACTTAATCCAATATTGATAAGATTCTTATAAGGTATGAAGCTATTTAGTTAGCATTTATAAAAACTAAATGAAAAATTGACTTGGATAATTGAAAGAAAGGATTATGGTTGCATTGTTTTATTATTTTACATTGGAATGCAAATTTAAAATGGAGATACAATTCTATAACAATATCTACGAAGGTTATTTTGATAAAAAATATAATTATCCTCTTCTTGATAAAATAAATAAATTTAAGAAAAGCAAAAATGTCCTTTGGAAAATTTAGTTGTCTCATATCAATGCCTCTTAGAAAATTGCATTTGTTTCCTTGTCAACCCAAAAGGTTTCTATATCAAAATTTAGGATTTTTTTTAACAAAAGAATACGTATAAATATGTTTCATAAAATCTCATTTGTTTTAAATCTATTTGGTATTTATATATGTGTATATATCTAAATGTACACACACACACACACACACACATGTATATATATGTACATATGTGTGTGTGTGTGTGTGTGTGTGTGTGTGTGTAAATAAAAATGGATATAAATCTGATTGATATCCAAACGGGGGAAGATTTAATAGCTCCTACGAATCTTACAACTCATGTCCCCCTATTGCAGCCAAAACAAGGGAAGCAAGACTATTTGGTGATACTCATATGGAACCTCTTAAGCTCACGCCCTCATGGAACTATGATGGCCCACATCTAATTATTCTAGATGTGGTTGTTGATCGAGCTAAGGAAATATTGAAATTTTACCTTCTTGGGATTTTTGCAGCCTCGACCAAATATTTATTTTATGAGAGATGGTGCAAGAGGAAATGGTCTTGCAAGATGGATGTCACGAACTTTCGGGAGATGGTTTCCTTTTCTTCTTCCAAGTTTAGTCGGATCGTACAAATTTCTTCATAGAGTGCCATGATTTTATTGGAAATTGGCTCTTAGCCTCATGTTGGAGACTTGGATTGGCATCTAATTTAACTTTCTAGGAACTCCTCTTTGAATTCACCTCCCCGATCTCCCTTGGAATTATGAGGTGCCTAAGGTTTTTTGGGTATCATGAGATCTATGAGATTGTTTCTCACTATAGATTTTGCTACAAAATCCTGCTCAAACTGGTCTTTTCTCGACTTTGTATCAATGTACTTAATGGTAACAAAGTGCCTAGCAAAATTATCTTGAACTCTACTTATGATAACTAGTAACAAGTGATTAAAATTGAGAGTATGGACATTATATGTGATAGGTGCGAGAAAAATTTGGTATGACACTAAGAAGTGCTATACTTTGAGAGGACCCGATGAATAATGATAATTAATGTGATCAAAGGCTTCTTGTTCCTTAGATTGATGATGAATCAGATGAAGAGGACTCAATTGATGCCTAAATCAAGACAGAGCGAGATGGTGACATGGGTGCATATGAGATAGAGGATATTAGCAGTGGCTTTGGACACACAAGCATGGAGGGTGTTAATCCCATCTTGTTAGAGAAGGAGCGATGTGTGGCCAGTGAGTCAAGGGAAATGTAATTTGTCAATTCTGGTGATGGCGTTGAGGTGGAAGACAAGTTAGTGTTTTGCTTGGTGGTCTCTCTCCCTATGGAATCTAGTGATGTGGTGTCTAGTGGTAGTACATGTGTGAAGAGTGTTGGTTTTTTCTTGGTGGAGAGGGAGTGGTTTATCGGAGGTAGTCTCAATAGTGTCACGTTGGGTGGGATTTTTATGTGGGATTCTTTGATTTCAAATTTTGAATTTAGCATTTATTATCCTAGAGGTCATGCATCCAATTATATCTTAGATAGGATGACACATTCTTTGATAGGCGCTAACAACTTGGAGGATGGTCAAACGATAGTGAAAGATGTAGTGGGTAGTTTGGAGGATGTCCTTAGAATGTATCAGATTTTTCTCATGGTGGGTACGTGGTGGGGTCACTAGATACCAAGGTTAATGATGGTGGTTGGACTATTTTCCAATCAAAAAAATCCATTCGGCTCACTTGTGTAACACAAATTTAAATCCGTGATGCTTCTACGGGTTTGTCTTGATGCTTAGCTCTATCTTTCTGAAGTGTCAAGGTTTTTGACTTGGATTATAGGTATAACTACCTTTGGTTTAGTCTTTTTCTTTTCAAATTTTTTTACCCTTGTCCTCTTTCTGGTCCCTTTTGACTTGACTTCCTTGGTGCAAATTGTTTTGTATCCCTTCAAAATCAAATATTTTCTACCATTATCTAATACACACACACACACACACACACACACACACACACACACACACACATACATAATGTATATATATATATATATATATATATATATATATAATGTGGCCGTAACCCACAAACTCTATCCTACTTGTATCTTTGCAAGGGTTTGACCCTACATAGGTCATAGACACAAAACCTTTCTCTATCACCGAGATGCCATATCCCAAGCTTTGCACCTTGGTCTATGAGATTACTCCTTGTGCACCATATATCTATATTCAAATCACCCACTATTGGGCCTCCTCTAAATTGCATAATATTAAAAAAATACTATAAATAAACACAAACTTTTATACAAAAACAATGCATCCACAGGGACATTGTTACCCCGAGCATAGTGGATTTATGTGTAAAATTCTTCCTTTTTGTAGTAGTAGTATCCTATAAAAAATTTAAATGTATATTCACACCACCACAGAAATTTTAATGCCCAATCCTCTTCAATACCTTTTTTACTATGGATTTTAGCAATGTTGATTACAAACTTGGACCTCGTTCGATATTTTGATGGACTACTATTAAACACTATGAATATTACAACTTGTTTTGTGTTTTGTATGGAATATTAGAGGCATGGATATGTATTTTCATATTAATGATTATATAAAGTTACTAATATATATACACTAATGATTGGATTTTGATGTATAGATTGTTAATTAGACAATCCAACTATTCTTGCGATCTCATTATTATTGATGAAATGATAGAATCGAAGTATTTTGAAATTGTAAACAATTAGTGAAATTATTTGATTTTAGTGATGATTTAGTTATGTTAATTGATGATGTGAATTTATATGTATATGTATGTTTTATTATTTTGATGTCATTGATATGGCCACGAGGCCAGAGAGGTATTGTTTCAATTTTATAGGAAATTATAACACAACAAACAAAAGGGGATATGAGACCAATAATGAAGGAATTCTAGGTATTGGAAATAGGTCACCTTGGCAACGTGTGTTTTTATATGCTGATATGTAGTTAATATTTTGTTAGGAGGTCCCCTTTGGTGGGTGGCCTCAAATGTAAACATGGGTAGATGTGTTGTTACCTTTTCATTTTAATTATTTATGAGTATGTGATTTAATTTTGTGATGTGTTCTACTTTATTATTTTTAGTTAATGTGCTCTAATTAAGTTGATTAATTGTGTTAGTTATTGTAAATTGGATGTGACCAAAGGGGTATTAAATTGTGGTAGGTTGTCCTTGATTTTATCATGGATTTGAAAGGATTTTGATTGGTTTAAGTGTTGTGTACTCAACCTTGTATGTCAAACTCAGATTTTGGCTTAAAGGATATTTTTGGAGGCTTTTAGGACAAGTTAAGCTTTTCCCAAACCTCTTAAATTAATCTACCAACTATACCTATGGGGTAAGGGGTCAAAATTAGGCCCCATTATGTGATTTGGAGGCTAAAAAGGTGAAATTATTGCACCTTCTTACATGAGCTTTTAATTTTGTCCTTTGGAGTATGGCTTTTGGTTTGTGTGTGTAAGGAGAACTTTTCATTTCTCACCCACCAATTTATTGAGCTTTGGATTTGGTGTTTGACCATGTGATGTGGAGTTGAGGAGAAGTGATGTGGCATCCTACATGGAGCCACCTCACCCTCCTCTTCTCTTTTCTATTTATTCAAGTTTATTTGATGGTTTTGGGGTTACATGTTTTATTTTTCACTCTTGCATTTTTAGAGGAGCTTGCTTTTGGAGCCTTTGTTTGAAGCTTGGAAGATTGGTTTTTTCTTATTTTGGACATGGAAAAATCTTGAAGCTTATGTTTGTGAATTGGATACTCTTATAATGGAAAGGTAGGGAACTAACCCATGCATTATTATTTCTTATTTTGTTGTGAAAATGGTTGTAAATGGATGAGTGTTGTGTGTTTTGGTTTCAGAATAAAATGACATTAAAGTTGTGTAGGAGAAAGAAAATGGGGATATATATTAAGGGAGGGATAAGAGTTTATGTTATGCATTTAGAGGGAGTTTGGGTTGGGTGCCCCACCTTGTGATAATAAGAAGGATTTCTTATTTATCTTGTTATATTTATTGAGGGAGGGATAAGAGTTTGTGGGAGACATAAGAGAAATTGAGGGAGGGATAAAATTTTTGTTTTTGTCATTGTTATCTCTTGAAAGTGCACCCTATAGAGAGATGGTTGTAGGTGTTCTAAGCTTGCAAAATTTATCTCTCTCTTTCGTAGATACAATGGAAACACCTTAGGTCTGTGGGTATACCTATTTTGAGGTGAGTCTCTAATATCAAGGTCGGTTCCTTATTGATGTATCCTAAACTGATTTTATATTGTTAAGGGTAAAACATGACTGCAAAAATGATTTAAAACTGAGGTGATACACAAAATTTGTATGAGGTATTTGACTAAGTATATGCACAATTGATATGGAATGAATTTGATGCATAGGCCAAAAATTTTCGTAGATAATTAAGGGTAAATGCTTTGATGTATTGAGGGATAAAATTAAAATAGTATCTTTGTTAAGTTACACATACACATTAATAACATGTAGAAATTACTTGAATTTGCAACAGGGAAAGATAATTAATCAGGGAATTCACATTCACAAGATTAATGGAAACATACAAAAGACTACAAATAATTGGAAAGGAAGAAAATACTTCACATTCGGAGGGCAAATCGACATAAACCGCTTTAGGACTCCTATATCTAAAAAGTCCTCTTCTTGTGCTTTGCCAAGGAACACAATATATAACAAATTTAATTTACCCACCTTTCTTAAAAATATACTAAGGTTATACTCGCACATGCATCCTACTTTTATCTTTTATTTAATAACAAATAAAGGAATTAGAAAAATAAACTAGTACAAAGAGGCATTGATAGCCTTTGATTACATCACAGTCAAAATGCAGTTCAACTGTTTCTATTTTTAAGAAAGGAAAGGGTGAATAATTTTATAATAATAAATCTTGCTTGATGAGAAAGTATCCTCCTAGTGCATACAAATTCTGTCCTCTTGCTGATCTATCTTTTTGTGAAGGCATGCTAGAATAAATATCCCGTGAGTGAACAAAATAATTACAATAATTGTAATAGTTGCAAAATAATTCATCCAAAAATACACTTAATGGGGACCACCTCCAAGCTCAAGTTCTGATGTTGAAATTCCTTGTGTAATCTTGTGATCACATGAATAACACACTGTAACCCCTCCACTAGTAGGGACCACCTTTGCGATTCAAAAGATTAGTCTCACCATGGTTTGGCCACTCTTGTGGACTTAGAAAATCACCATGATTTCTCAAACACATGTGGGAAGGTAACTTTTTAAAAATCCATCATCCTATATTCAGCCACCTTTGTATAACACATGGTCATACTATAGTCTACCACCTTTGATTAATATTATATTGTATAGTTGGTCGGATTTGTATTGTGAATAGAATAAGGTGGACACCTTTTGGTTTGATCATTGCATAACATGATTTGGTCGAGCACTTTTGGAATATTCAAACTTGGACTATAGTTGGTATGTCAAATGCAAATAATTTTGAAATAACAAGGGTTGGCCCCTTTGTGACGATGACTCACCCCTCCATGCATTTTTTCGAGGTGTTTTAACTCAAGTTGAATTTATTTTTAAATTCAAAGTGATCAATTTCTGAGCATTGATCCAGTGTCCTTTTGATTCGTGGCCGTTGATCTCCAATCCATGATTAGGGTTTCGAATTTAGAATTTAATATGGTGGGTGATATCCTGATCATCGCAGTTTGCTTTGAATATGTTGATCATTTTTCAATTGTTGATCTCTGTATTGGACATCTTTAGGCCATCGATCCTTGACTCGTGGTTAGAGTTTCTGACCAGGAGTTTAACATAGTAATTGGTATATTACCGTGTGACTTGCATTAAAAATTACATCAATCCTCAGCCCATCGATCCTTGCATGGCTTGATCTCCGATTGTTGGTTCCTAACTCCTGGTTGGGTTAGATTGTACCCGTGTTAGCGGGTGATTTGAAAAGTACCCAAGCTCAAACATTTGGTCATTCTTTCTTGCTCTTTCGAGTGGAGAATCCCTAACAAATGTTTTTCAGATCACCATTTTTATCTTATGAATCTCGACTCTCTTACCAAATTGACTCTTGGTTCATTTGAATTTATTTTTGTTTATTTTACTCTGTTTGAAGATTATGAACAAATGGGTTATGGGTATTTTCCGTAATTGTTGAAGTTCTTTGAGCTCTCCCCTCCGCATTAATGATTATTGCATCTATATTTTCTCGTGATCGCTTCTTCATCGAGCTTAGCCTTTGAAATATCCGAAAGTGTTATGTCCACCATTTTAATTGTTTCAAGCTCGAGTTGGCTCTCCTTACAATATTTGGTCATTTTTACCGGTTGTAATGCCTTCAAGCTCAGCTTTTCCTTTAAAAAAATTCACTTCATTATGTGGAGCTCTGTGGAGGATTATGTAGGTTTTCATTTTCTTGCATAGACTCTTCGAACCCCGATCGCAAATTGATCATTGTGAGCTTTACAAGGTTGTTTAGTGTTGTCTCTTGGCACTTGAGCTCTGTAATGTTATTCCTATGATGGTTTTGTGATGAGATAAGGGGATCGTACATCGTTATTTCTTGTCATTTTGCCTTTGTTGTCCAAAGCCTCTTTCCAAATATTTTATGAGCTCGACTTCTTGAATTATTTTGTGGCCGTGCCTTGGTTATTTATGAGCTTCCCTTCAAAGTGGTCACCATTTTTAATCACCTTGAGCTTGAGACTATGCCACTATCATCTTGTTTGGAAAAGAATGGTAAGATTGGGTCTCTTAAGCCCCATTGTTACTTTTTCTTTTCCATTTCAACTTCAAAACATTGATACTCATTTTTCCCTTTGCATTTTTAATGTGATTTCTGGAACAACATTGATGTCTGAGTTGAAACCGTTCTGCGTTCTCCTTTTTGGCTCTGAATTCGATGATATTTTACGGGTTTCTCTCCATTTGACTAGTAAGTAATTTTTTCTTACTCTAATTTTTGGATACCCATTTAGTGGGATTTTTATTAAATTCTTAAACTATATTCGTTCTTTTGAGTTATATTGCAATAAATATGTATCGGACTTTAACTATTTTATATGAATGAATTATTTCCTAAATCTATATCTTCACATGTATTTTTCAATTTGTGGCTTGAGATATTACAACCCAAATTTGGGTATCCCTCCTTTGATATGGGTATTCAGACTTCTTTATTTCTTCTTGATTCGCAATAACTGTTTTGAGGATTAGAAAGGATTCATAAATTTTTAGATCCACTTCTCATTACTTTAAAATTTACATTACCTGATTTGATCAGACTTTTCACTTATTTCGTGTTTCATCCTTGTGTAGACTCCTTCACTTCGATGTTTAATACCTTGGGGTTTGCTCTCCATTTGAGCTTTTGGTGTCTTCTTTTGTTCTGATTCAAACTCAGTCAATTCTTCTCATTAGTTTCAGCTTTGTTGTGCTGAGCCATGGTCAAGTTTAGATCCCTTTGACTCTTTGTGTGTTATTCTAGTTCTATTTAACCATGAATCTTGCATTTAAATTTGGCTCTGAAGTATACTGTAGCATATTGTACACTTTCATCTATCCCAAGTTTGGGCTCGAGGTCTTGAATCATTATGTAAACTTGAAGTTGTTTGGTTGCACTTGTAGCTCCTCTATCACAAACATCTATTCTGCCATTGATTTCATCTTCTATCCTCCTTGATTACTATAACTTAGATCTTTTGAGATTTGACATCTTCTTGATAGACAGATAGGCTTGTTCATTTGATTCTGGAACTTACAGTATTAGTACTTTGACTGTTCTTGATTTCATGAGATCTTTGTACCTTGTATGTGGCCTTTTGGAAGTTGTAAATAGTTTCTCATTCTTGTAAAACCATTAGAAGGCATAACCCTTGATTCAGATGCTTTGTTGAAATACTATAGTCTTATTTATTTTTGCTTAAATACTATACTTCTTTGATGGTAGCATTTATGTGCACTCATACTTGCTTCATTCTAAAAACTACAATTTAAAATGGCTAAACTTTGTTAGATTATCTTGAAACTTCATTTTATTCAGTTTTTAAGCTATAATGAATGCTCCAAAGTACTTCAATTTGATGACTGAAAGTGCATTCCATTTTTTTGTTTAAATATTGCTTTTCCTTTTTATTACAGCTTTGATATGCATGCTAGAAAATTTCAAATGTCCATTTTACATGGCGAAGCCCTGTTAAAATTTTCCCATAATTCCTTCTTTTATTTATAATTCACCGTAATAGATGTATTTTCGATTCATAATACAAAATGTAACTTTTTTCTATTGAAGTTGATTTGTTGTTGGACACTAAAACATAATAACTGTTATCTTCATCATGGCATGATAATCTACTTTTATGTATCACTTATTTGATTTACATACAAATTTTAAAGCACGTGTTTAGTTAAAAACAACATGATGAAAAGTTGTAAATGTATATTTTACATGGTGAATCCCTTTCAAAATTTTCTCAAACCTCTTCCTCATTATGTTTCAGTTGTAATCTTCTCTTTCCAGTTAACTTCAACCTCTTGAAATCTGATTCTTCTTCTTCACCATTGAGTCACATTCTTCCTTCATTCCAGCATGTACTTACAACTCATCTCATTTCATGTACCATATGATAGAATTCATTGAAATATTCAATATTTATCTATATTGAGGACTACAAGATATGATTTATTTCTTCTTGGCTGCAACCTGTACCTACACACTTAAGAAAACAGTTAGAAAATATTTAGGCTTTTGGCCTCTCTTATGTCCATTGTTTTCTTCTTCTTTTCTCCTTCTTTCTGAGTGATTAAATCATGTATGCAATTTGATCTTCAAGTAATCTATATCTCTTGTTGTTAAGAGATTCATATGCAGAAAATATGGATTAACCTTGAGCTCTTAACTAATAGTTTTCCTCTTTTCTTCTTTTCAAGTACCATGCTTCCAACAATGAAGATGAAGAGGGAATAAATTTGAAGATGGAGATGCATCAATGAAGGAGAAACCCAAAGAAAATGATGGGTTCATTCATACTCCTCTATTTTATCTTTCATGCATGTGTACCTCTTATTTCATAGTTGTACTTTACTTTTCAGTTACATCCCATGACTTGTGTGGGAACATTTGAAATTCCTTATGAATAAAACATTGAATTATGAAATTGAGTTGTGTATTTCTTTCTACATTTCAGCTTTCTGTATGGATTGTATGATGAACTAAACAACTTAGTAATATAATTGAATGTCTTAATCATGAAGGAAAGAACATTAAGAATACTTGTAACATCTAGTAATGAACTCTAATTTCTGCAATCTGTAATTATGTTTGTTGTTCCAAAACTTAGCATTTCATCTATTCTGCAATTGGATGTCTTCATCAAGACAACACAATTGTCCTTCGGGCTTTGTGTTCTTTTGCTTAAAGATAATCATGAAATTGCAGACTATGTGATCTGTTACATTTTGTAACAACACACATAGCTGCAAATTTCATGTAATCATTAATTAATTCAATAAGTAACAATATTTTCTGAAAGAAACTCCCTTAGCTTAGGTATACTTCACCAATGTTATCCATTGTAACGAAGTTTCTAGTTTCCCATTTTACACAAGTGTAAAAATTGTCACAGCTTGATTGTGAATGAAGTTTTGAGGATTTTAAGGTGGAAACTTAACCCATTGGGAGGCATAAGTGAATCCTAATGTTTCTTCTCTCCCTTGGCTTTGAATTGAATCCTTTGTGTTTTGGAAAATTACATGTTGTTTTTATATTTTGTATTATGCGTATTGTGTGGAAAGTTTGTGTGAATTATTGTTGTTGAAGCCATGCATAAGTTGCCATGGTTTCTTGATAATCCTATTGCTTCATTGTTTGGGATTGAGGGAAAATGAGGAGGATGTCTTCTCCTTCTCATTGGATTAT
Source organism: Taxus wallichiana var. yunnanensis (assembly GCA_018340775.1). Classification (NCBI taxonomy): domain Eukaryota; kingdom Viridiplantae; phylum Streptophyta; class Pinopsida; order Cupressales; family Taxaceae; genus Taxus; species Taxus wallichiana. Next base: position 363,672,416 of record CM031244.1, on the reverse strand, counting down.
AAGGTGCATGGAGAGTGTTGCCTACTCCCCTTATTTTGTTGTTTTGGTTAGATTTTGGAAAAATGGAGGAGTTCAAGTTAGCATCTTGGAAAGAGTTGTTTTTGGAAGATCAAAAGAAAAAGAAATATTTATTTTTGTAAAATTTAGCCATGTTGTTTCCACTTAAGTGGAAGGCTTGTATACTCTTGTATTTTAAAAGAGATTCTTGTAAATTTTATTATCAAGTTATGTAGTGAAAGGGATTGAAGAAAGACTCTTGAAAGTTGTATTTGTTGAATATGTATTTCCTTCAATTTTGAAAATGAAATTAAGTAATTTATTCTTTCATCTCGTAAAATAGTTTTGTTTGTATTGGAAAGATATATGGAAGTATACTTGTTTCTCGGAAATAGATGTCACTTTTATTTTGAAAAAGGAAGAAAACTTGCATATAGAAAATGGTTAACTTCCTTCTCTCTATGAAATTCAATATATTGTGGTTGAAACGAAATACCTTCTCATTTTATTGTAAAATTAGTATGTTGGGATGTTGATACCGTAGATAAATATCATGCAATGCTATAAGAAAATAAAATAGATATTTAGTATTTTTAAAAATGAATATATCCTCTTTATTAATTGTATTAGGTTGGATAAGAAAATATATTAGTTTCCTACTATTCCTCATAGATTAATAGAGAGAAAATTATTACTCCTTTAGTTGTGAAATTTCCACCAAAACCTCCATTCTATCAAACTTTGATATTTTTAAACATACCTTTATTCTACTAACATTATATTTGATTGATTATTTAAGATAAGGTACAACAAAACAAAATAATATATACAATTATAATTATATAATTTTATTATATAAATTTATATATTTATATATATTATAATTACATATATATATATATATATATATATATATATATATATATATATATTAAATAGAGTTGTTAAATTATACTATATATATATTAATATTATTAAATAACTTTTATATGGAAAAATGAATGACTTTTATATTGAAAAAGTTTATACATATCCAAGCAGACTTTAACAATAAAAGGTTGATATAATAAAAAAAAGGAAATTATTTTGAATATGTGTATGGCTCGTGGGGTTGCGAGCTATTGTTGGGGTGTGGAGCCTGTTTTATTTTTGGTCTTCTAAAATCAATATTGAAGTGTGGAGTTTGAATTTTCATCATTAGATTTTCTTTTCTAGCCATGGGAAGATGAAAGGTCATGACAGTTTATTTTCAATCCTTGGGAAGATTAAAGTTGATGACAACTTCTTTTCATCCGTGGGAATATAAAAGTTCATGACCATTTATTTTCCAGCCATGGGAAGATGAAAGATCATGATAGTTTCTTCTCCAGCCATGGGAAGATGAAAGATCATGACTTTCAAATTTATAGGTTTGGATTTTTTGGACTTCTTAAAAGGATTGTAATCCTATAAATAAAGGTTTTAGGGTATCTTGAAGATATCTTGTGTGTTCAAGAGGTCTTGAGTCTTAGTGATCAAGAGTGATCAAGGATAAGGTTCAATTACGGTTTAACATCTTTGGAATTTTGTTGTGAGTTCATAACTGAGAGAAGACTGTGAGAGTTGAAATACTCTTGTTGATAATAAAATCTGAGCAAGTTCTTGGTGGACGTAGCCCACATTGGGCTGACCACGTTAAATCTTGTCTTGTCTTGTTTTGTGTATTATTTATTTATGTTATTATATTTCTACATGTATACTTCTTCTATATAGTTTCCTACTGCTGTGATTTGAGGAATTGTTTCCACATATTTGTTCTCTAATTCCTAACAAGTGGTATTAGAGCTTTGGTGGTTGTTTTTGCTGAAGTGGTAAATCACAGGGAAAGTTTATCTTGAGTGGGAGCTATGGCAGATGAGGGCAGATTGAGGGTTGAGAAGTTCAATGGGAAGAACTTTAGTTTGTGGAAGATGCAAATGGAGGATTACTTATATCAAAAGGACCTCCATGTTCCTTTGGCTGGAAAAGTAAAGAAACCTACAACCATGTCAGATGAGGATTGGGATTTGCTGGATAGAAAGGCACTCAGGGAAATTTAGTTATGCCTTGCATCTTTGGTTGCTTTCAACATATCACAGGAGAAGACCACGGAAGGTCTCATGAGTGCATTGGGGAAGTTATATGAAAAACCCTTTGCCTCTAATAAAATATTTTTGATGAAAAAATTATTTAATATGAAGATGTCTAAGAATGGTTTTGTTTATGTTCATTTGAATGAATTTAATATGGTTGTGAGTATGTTAAACTCGATAAAAATTGAATTTGATGATGAGGTCAGGGATTTGTTGATTTTTACTACTTACCGGATAGATGGGACGACTTGGTTATGGCTATAAGTAATTCAATCTCTAATAATTCTAAGCTAAAGTTTGATGATGTAATAGGTGTGATCCTAAGCGAGGAAATGTGATGGAAGAGCACCATTGTTTCTTCTACTTCTATAAATGCTTTGACGGTGGAGAGCATAGGGAGACAAAATAACAAAGGGAAAGGTAACCATGGGAATTTGAATGATCAGGGAAGGTCAAAGTACAAGAGTAAGTTAGAATGTTGGCACTATGGGAAGGTTGGTCATGCTAAGAAATATTGTTGGAATCTTCGGGATAAGAAGAACAAGAAGGAGGAAACTAAAGAGGTAAATATGCTAGCTGGTGATGTTTGTCCAGATGACTTAATTCTTTCTTTAGATAACATTGTTGAATCTTGGGTATTAGATTCATGGGCATCCTTCCATGCCACCTCACATAGACATTAGTTTAATGATTTTGTTTAAGGAAATTTTGGACATGTATATCTTGGTGATTATGAACCATGCAACATAGTAGGTAAAGGTTATGTTCGGGTGAAAATGCAGAATGGGAACACATGGCTACTTAAGGACGTCAAGCATGTGCCTAAGTTGAGGTGGAACTTGATATCAACAGAGTCAGCTAGGTAGTGATGGCTATACAAGTCAATTTTATAGTATATTCTTTGAAAGTTACAAAGGGAGATCTTGTGGTTGCAAGAGGTAAGAAAAATTGTACTTTTTATTTAACCAATGGTGCTGATTTTTGTAATTTATTTGCTGCGAGATAGAGATGAAACTTTGTGGCACCGAGAGATTTAGTCATATGAGTCAAAAGGGCATGCAGATTATAAAGGACGGAGTTTCCGGATTAAAGGAGTTAGAATTAGACTTATGTGAGGAATTTGTGTTTATGGAAAACATAAGCGGGTGAGATTCCTCAAGGTTGGACCTACCGGGAAGGAGAGTAAGTTAGATTTAGTGCATGTAGATGTATGGGGCCAACTAAGGTAAAATCTATTAGTGGTTCATATTATTATGTCACTTTCATCGATGATGCAACTAGAAAAGTTTGGGTGTATTGAATTAGAAAGAAATATGATGTGTTTGAAACCTTCAAAAGATAAAAATCCTTGGTTGAGAATGAAACAGTCGCAAGTTGAAATGCCTCGAGTCAGAAAATGGAGGGGAGTATTACAACAATGAATATCTTGATTACTGTTTGGTAAATGGGATCCATAGGCACAGAACGGTTCCAAATACTCCACAAGAAAATGGAGTGTCGAGAGAGAATGAACAGAACAATGATGGAGCATGCTAGGTGCATGAGGTTACATGTGGGGCTTCTAATCATGTTTTGGGTGGAAGCAGTGAGCACCGTTGTTTATCTCCGATCAATAGAGGACCCTCTTTGGATTTGGATGGAGGTATACCCGAGGAGGCTTGGTGCAGTAAGAAAATTTGATTACTCATTTCTTAGAGTGTTTGGATGTGAGGTATTTGTTCACATTGATAAAGATGATAGGAAAAAGTTAGAGGCTAAGTTTGAGAAATGCACCTTTGTTGGATATGGTGAGGATGAATTTGGTTTCCATGTTTGAAGTCTTAAGGAAAAGAAAATATTTTGGTCTAGAGATATTGTATTTAATGAAAAATTCATGTATAAAGATTAATTACAGGAACAAAAAGATGAATCAAAGAAAGAATACACAGTGTTAGAGGACATTGTAGACAACAAGGTTTCCGGGGTGGTTTAGGTGCAGCATGTTACGACACGGTCGGTTCGGGAACCTACTCATCGGGAACCCCAAAATCCTGAGGTGAGAATGTCTTCTAGGGTAAGAAGGGAACTGAATGATTTAATCCATCTACGAATTATTTATTACTCACCGATAGTCGATAGCAGTGCTTTGAGGAAGCGGTGTAGGTGGATGTCGAGGAAGAAGTGTGAGTAGGCCATGGATGAAGAACATATATATCTTATGGAAAAATAGACTTGGGATCTAGTGGAGCTACCGAGGGCAAGAGAACATTGTAGAACGAGTGGGTGTATAAAATTAAAGAGGAATATGGAGGTAGGAAAAGATACAAGGCCTAGTTGGTGGTCAAGGGATTTGCATAGAAGAAAGGTATAGACTTTGATGAAATTTTTTCTCCTATTGTTAAAATGACTTCTATTAGGACTGTTCTTTGTTTAGTAGCGGTAGAAGACCTGCACTTAGAGTAGTTGGATGTGAAGACTACATTCTTTCATGGTGAGTTGGAGGAGGAATTGTATATGTAGTAGCCCATGGGGTTATGAGGTCAAAGGGAAGGAGAGGTTAGTGTGCAAATTGAAGAAGAGATTATATGGCTTGAAACAAGCTCCATGGTAGTGGTACAAGAAGTTTGATTTTATGTAGGAACAGGGTTACTCCAGGTGTCACTTAGACCATTGCGTGTACATCAAGAAGTTTCATGATGGTAGTTATATTATTGTGTGTCTGTATGTGGATGATATGCTTGTTGCAGGGAAGAACATGTAGGGAATAAAGGTACTCAAGAAGTAGCTAGGTGACTCCTTTGCTATAAAGGATTTGGGGGCAGAAAAACAAATCCTTGATATGAGAATAACTCAGAACAGGAAGGAGAGGAAGATGGTATTATCTCAAGAAGAGTACATAAAGAATTTCTTGGAGAGGTTTAGTATGCAGGATGCTAAACCGGTTAGTAATCCTTTAGCAGGTCACTTTAAATTATCAAAGGAGTAGAATCCCAAGACTGAGGAGGATAAAATCCATATGTCTAGGATACCATACTCATCAGCAGTTGGTATCTTGATGTATGTTATGGTATGCACTAGGACTGACATTGCCCATGCAGTGGGAGCAGTGAGAAGGTTTATGAGTGATCCAAGTAGAGAGCACTGATAGGAAGTGAAGTGGATCCTTCGGTATTTGAGAGGGACCATGGGAGCAACATTGTGTTTTGGTGGATTAGACACTACATTGCATGGTTATGTAGATTCAGACATGGCAAGAGATTTGGACAGTAGGAGGAGCATGACAGGTTATGTATTTATGGTTGGTGATACAATGGTGAGTTGGATTTCACGGTTATAAAAGGTTGTGGCTTTGTCAACCACAGAGGCTGAGTATGTTGTTGCCATAGAGGCAAGCAAGGAGATGATTTGGCTACAATAGTTGCTTGATGAGTTGGGTCATAAGAAGGAATTTGGGAGACTACACAGTGATAGTCAAAGCACTATTCATTTAGTGAAGAACTCCACTTTTCACTCTAGGATGAAGCACATTCAAATGAGATATCATTTCATAAGGAAGATTTGGAAGAAGATAAGTTGAAGATGGAAAAGATTCATACTAGTCAGAATCCTATGAATATGATGACCAAGGTGGTCACAAGGGAGAATTTGAATTTGTGTTCAACTTTGATTGGCCTTCATGGTTGATAATGAAGGGTTGAGAAATTTTCTTAGTAGGAACAACCTCCATGTTGGAGATTGTTGGGGTGTGAAGCCTATTTTATTTTTGGTCTTCTAAAATCAGTATTGAAGTGTGGAGTTCAAATTTTCATCATGACATTTTTATTTTCTAGCTGTGGGAAGATGAAAGGTCATGACATTTTATTTTCCGGACATGGGAATATGAAAGGTCATGATAACATCTTCTCGGTAGCCGTCCGGAAGATGAAAGGTCATGACAATTTCTTTTCCAGCCATGGGAAGATGAAAGATCATGGCAGCTTTCTTCTCCACTGTGGGAAGATGAAATATCACGAATTTCAAATTTCTAGGGTTGGCTTTATTGGACTTCTTAAAAGGATTGTAATCCTATAAATAGAGGTGTTAGGGTATCTTGAAGATATCTTGTGTGTTCAAGAGGTCTTGAGTCTTAATGATCAAGAGGTGATCAAGAGTGATCAAGGTTAAGTAATTGGGTGTCAATTGTGGTTTAGATGTGGTTTAGCATCTTTGGAATTCTGTTGAGTTCACAACTAAGAGATTACTATGAGAGTTATTTTAATCTTGTTGATAATAAAATCTGAGCAAGTTCTTGGTGGATGTATCCCACATTGGGTGAACCATGTTAAATATTGTCTTGTCTTCTTTTGTGTATTATTTATTTATGTTGTTATATTTTTGCATGTATACTTCTGCTATATAGTTTCCTACTGCTGTGATTTGAGGAATTGTTTCCACATATTTGTTCTCTAATTCTTAACGGTTATATGGTATTATAATGGGTTGGGGGATGGGCACCGCCCCCACCCCAACTCTTACTATTAATAAGGGTTGGGATGGGGCGGCTCCTCTCCTCCCAACCCATTTAAACCCTAAACTATATACTCTGCGCCATTTATTAGGTTGTGGCTATTATCTTATCAACACAAGTATTATATTGATCACCGATCGAGCCCTTATATATATATATATATATATATATATATATATATATATATATATATATATATATATATATATATATATATATATGCACTCTCACACTTTGAAAACCCCATATTTTTGTATATATACCCCTTGTAAAAAAATAAACTAGGTAGAAAAATACCTAATAGAGAAATGGGGAAAATCTTCCCATTTTACACAAAATAATCCCAAAATTATGGGAGTGAGTAAACCCTCCATAGCTCCCATGGCCTCCATGGCTCTCCCTTCAACCCGCAAAACAAAACTAAAATGAAACTAGGGGAAAATGAGAATAATAAACTAACATAAGGATTTTTACGGAATTCTAATCCAAGGTCCCAACAAGACTTAATCTAATGGATGAGATTTCTCCTTACAATTTTAAGTGACATCTCGATTTTTGTGGGAATAGGATTTAATAAAATGGTATGGGTAATATCATAAGCACGTTATCCCCTAGGCAACCTAGGTAGTTTCTAGGGTGTGCAATGGGTAATCCGCCATAGTTTGAAAAAAATAGTTCGGCTCTACCGGTCATTCGGCTTGCCCGGTTTGAAATTTTTTTACCAAACGCTGCACTCAACACCACATATATATAAACAAAGTTAATACGGTGATTATGTATAATGTATAATATAATTACACTTTCCAAGTTTAATGACAACCGTTTATGTGCCATGCGAACAATGAATCTCCTATTAGTGAAAAGTAAAATCATAACGATCCTTTGAATGTTAAGCGGTTGAGACTTCGGCAGTTTGAGCTGGGCTTTCGACCTTTTCTTTATTTGATTACCAAGTGATCAAGATCAAAGACAAATATAATAAGATTCGGCCCTAGGCTGCATGTGAGTGCCCAATGATAAATTTATTATACTTTATAGGCTATATGTGAATGTTATTTAAAAATAGTTTATAAATAATTTCGACTATTTTTTTAAACAGAGAAAAAGTAGAAAACTAAAAGACTTCACGGGATTTGAAGCAAGGATGTTTGGATTGGAGGACGGATATGGAGGGATGAATAAAGGTTTCAGATCTCTTCTTTAGTTCACATTGCCATATCATTGAAATGGAAGTTTTGAACATCAACTCATTAATTATAATGATAAATTCCAATTTATTATTTCCGTATAAATTTATAATGTATTCATAAATATTAAACTGAGTCTGATTTTTGGTGGGGCTAGGGAATTTGTTAAGGAGAACCATTCTTGAATCGTGAGCAATGAGCTTGTGAAATGCATTTCTTGTACTATAATTGTTTTTAAAATATGGAGAGGAAGGTGGGTGCTCTGGTCTTGGAGGGGGTGGTGGTATACTCCGAGTACTACCTAGGGCACTCCGAAACCTTAATTCGGCCTTGGGTAATATGTGATTAGGGCCACTTAAGGGTATTAGAAAGTTAGAAACATATTTTGAAACTTATTGTTCTAGATAAATGATTGTATAAATGGCTTTTAACTTTAAGGATTAATTAAATTAATTTTATACATGGATAACTAGATAAAACTATAAAAAGGATTAAAATTATTTTAACTTAATTATATGGTTGGGGAAAGTTGAGATGTAAGAACTAAGCCAACTTAGGAAGTATGTACCCATATGATATCTTTTAAACAAGGTGAAATAACGGAAACCCTAGGAAGGGGAAATTAAAACCAAAATGTTTAGAATTAAGTAATAACAATTAATTTTTAATTTAATTATGACAACCTTGAAAATATGTGGAATTTATTAGTCAAGAAATATTTAATCTAGTTGTTAGTTATCTAGAAACAAACCTTTTAAACAAAAAAATTATTCCGTAATTTTCCTAAGTAATTATTAGATTTTTCCTTGGGGTTTTTTGTCTGTGGAAAATGTGGGTGTTACAAAATATGAAATTCCATAACTGCAAATTTAACACAAAACATAAATCATTGAAGAATTAAGTCAAGTATGAGCTTATGTAGAAGATCCCCACATCCTGCAAAAAATAAAAAATACATACACACATACACACACATAGATATACATGCATGCACGTGCACACACAAACACACACACACACACAAACACACACACACATGCACGCATGCACGCACGCACGCACGCACACGCACATGCACATGCACACACACACGCACATGCACACACACACGCACACGCACACGCACACACACACGCACACGCACATGCACACGCACACGCACATGCACACGCACATGCACATGCACACGCACACACACACACACACACACACGCACACGCGTGCATGCGCACATGCGCGCACTCCTCTTCAACATTGTTTCATCTTGATATTGATCTTTGTTGAAATGATATTCAAACATTTCGATTTTGATACATTGATTAGTAGATGATATATTATATTGATATTAGGATTATTGACATTATGATGTTAAACTTTATTATGATGCACTAGATGTTAGACAATTGATATATGCTGATTTTCATGATATGGATTTCATACTAACACATTTTGTTTTGGGATGTTTTGAATAGAATTGTAATCTCATGGATGTTAGGGTTAGATTTTGATATATTGATGGATAATATAATTGCTAATGTCAAATGATGATTATTGATTTTAAATGTATATTTTCTCGATGTTGTTAATACGGCCGAAAGGCCGAGAGAGGTATTTTTGGTGTGCGGGACTTTTATCATATACATCGAAGGGGATAAGGGACCAACCACGAAGGATGTTGGGCATTGAGAAACGAGGAAAAATTTGACAACTTATGTAATGATGTTTAGTATGTGTTTTGCATGTCTAGTTTGGAAGTCTCCCATGGGGGTGAATTCACATATGTGGCCATGGAGTGAATTGTGTCACTTTCTTTATATTTTGGTATGTGCTTTATTTATTTTTTGTGTATTTAAAATTTAGAAATTTTATCACCTTACTATCATGTTGTAATTGTGTGTTAATGAATTTTAAACCTTCTTATTTTTAGTTAACCAAGTTAGAGATGTGACAAATAGTTATGATGTGATTTGGTTGTCCTTGTCTAAGTAAAATTTATGTTGATTGGGAGTATTTTACTCCACCCCAAGTTCAAAATTCGGATTTTGACTTGGGGACACTTTCAAGCGGCTTGTGGGACAAGCAAGGCTTGCCCATGCCTCTAAAATGGACCCAACAACCCTACCTAAGGGAAGTAAAGCTTATTTTTGACATATTTATCCATTTTTGAGTGTAAAAGAAGGAAACTTATTATAGTTTATTTATACAACATTTTATTATGTCCCTTGAAAGAAGGGTGTGCAAGCTTTGAGACATGTAGGTTTTCATAGTCCTTGCATGTGCATTGAGTTTCTTGGTCTTGGTGTGTTGACTTGAGTGTGGGGATAAAGGAATGATGAAGTGACATCCTACATGGAGCCACATCATTATCCTCACATTCCATTTCTATTTATTGGTGAATATTAGTTCGAATGGGGATTACTTGTTCTTTTATCTTCTTGTGCACTTTAGGAATTGGAGCTTTTGGGAGTTCTTGGAAATTTCTTGGATTGGATTTGAAGAGGCTTGTGAATATTTTCTTGGAACTTGATGGAGAGCTAGGATCTCCACCTTTATTATTATGTTATTTTCATTGTTTGTAAACAATTATGTCCTTGTTGAAAGTCTTTTTGTGTAATGATGGTGTTTTTGTGTGTTGGTTAGGTAGTTGGGCTTAGTTGGGTGTGTGAGAAGGGCTTATGATACCATTGATGAGGGAAAATGGAGTTTTATGATTCATGTATTTGGTGGGAGAGTGAATGGGAGTCTTACATATGGGAGAGAAAATGAATTTATGGTTTTGTTGCATGATTGTAAGGGAGAGATCAGGATTTTGTGTGATTATTTTATGCACTTGGGAGGCATAAGGAGGTGATATACCATAACCATTTCTCAATGTGGTTTGATATTCAAACCTTTGTGTCATTATGAATGTGCAAACTTGTTGGATATGTTATCTTGATATATTGGAATGTCTTGTATGTATGTTTGTTGTGAAGCCACTTTGTTGGAAGTTGTCATTGTTGCTCAATGCTCCTCATGGTTCCTTGGTTGGGGCTCGGGGGCCATTAAGGGGATGGATTCTCCCCTTAATGGATTTAAGGTTGGGAGGAGAGTGTTTCCTACTCCCCCTTCCTTGTTTTGTGATCCCATTGTGAAGGTTTGAAGAAGGAAAGAATTATAGTTTCTTATGGAAGAAGTCATGCTATTGGAGATTTGTACATTTGGCCTTGTTGATAGCCCTTTGTTGTAATTGTTCAACTTATTATTCCCACTTTGAGTGGATGATTTGTAAATTTGTAAGCTTGAGAGAAAGATATTGTATTACTTGGAAACCATTTTATCTTGTTAAATCTTTTAAGAGTGTGGATTGAGAAAATTATAGTTCCTAATGTGTTAGTTTTTGATAAGAAATTATCAAGTTTTACATTTTTTTGGTGTAAGGAAGATTTGAATATATTTGCAATGGATTTGCATTTATTCAATTTAAGTTGTTTCAATATTTTCAAATTGATATGCTCTCATTTTATATTTAAGATATTGAGAAGCTTGAAATAAAATCATTGTTGTTGGAAACAATTATTACTCATATCTTCGATAACTAGATAAGGCTATAAAAAGGATTAAAATTATTTTAACTTAATTATATGCTTAGGGAAAGTTAAGACGTAAGAACTAAGCCAACTTAGGAAGTATGTACCCATATGATATTTTTTTAAACAAGGCGAAATAACGGAAACCTAGGAAGGGGAAATTAAAACCGAAATAACGTTTGTGCCCACTCCTCTTTGACATTGTTTCATCTTTATATTGATATTGTTGAAATGATATTCAAACATTTTGATTTTGATACATTGATTAGTAGATGATAGATTATAATGATATTAAGATTATTGACATTATGATGTTAAACTTTATTATGATGCACTAGATGTTAGACAATTGATATATGTTGATTTTCATGATATGGATTTCATACTGACACATTATGTTTTGGGATGTTTTGAATAGAATTGTAATCTCATGGATGTTAGAGTTAGATTTTGATATATTGATGGATAATATAATTGCTAATGTCAAATGATGATTATTGATTTTAAATGTATATTTTCTCGATGTTGTTAATACACCCAAAAGGCCGAGAGGTATTTTTGGTGTGCAGGAATTTTATCACATACATACATAGAAGGTGATAAGGGACCAACCATGAGAAGGATGTTGGGCGTTGAGAAACGAGGAAATTTTTTACAACTTATGTAATGATGTTTTATGTGTGTTTTTCATGTCTTGTTTGGAAGTATCCCATCGGGGTGAACTCACATATGTGGCCATGGGGTGAATTGTGTCGCTTTCTTTATATTTTGGTATGTGCTTTATTTATGTTTTGTGTATTTAAAATTTAGAAATTTTGTCACCTTACTATCATGTTGGTACTTGTGTGTTAATGAAGTTTAAGCCTTCTTATTTTTAGTTAACCAAGTTAGAGATGTGACAAATAGTTATGATGTGTTTTCGTAGTCCTTGTCTAAGTAAAATTTACGTTGATTGGGAGTATTTTACTCCACCCCAAGTTCAAAATTTGGATTTTGACTTGGGGGCACTTTGAGGCTTGTGGGACAAGAAAGGCTTGTCCCATGCCTCTTAAATGGACCCAACAACCCTACCTAAGGGACTGGAAGCTTATTTTTGACATCTTTATCCATTTTTAGTGTAAAAGAAGGAAACTTATTGCAATTTATTTATACAACAATTTATTATGTCCCTTAAAAGAATGGTGTGCAAGCTTTGAGACATGTAGGTTTTCATAGTCTTTGCATGTGCATTGAGTTTCTTGGTCTTGGTGTGTTAATTTGAGTGTGGGGATAAAGGAATGATGAAGTGACATCCTACATGGAGCCACCTCATTATCCTCACATTCCATTTCTATTTATTGGTGAATATTAGTTCGAATGGGGGTTACTTGTTCTTTTATCTTCTTGTGCACTTTAGGAATTGGAGCTTTTTGGGAGTGCTTGGAAATTGCTTGGCTTGGATTTGAAGAGGCTTGTGAAGATTTTCTTGGAACTTGATGGAGAGGTAGGCTCTCCACCTTTATTATTATGTTATTTTTATTGTTTGTAAACAATGATGTCCTTGTTGAAAGTCTTTTTGTCTAATGATGGTGTTTCTATGTGTTGGTTGGGTAGTTGGCCTTAGTTGGGTGTGTGAGAAGGGCTTATGAGACCATTGACGAGGGAAAAGGGAGTTTTGTGAGGCATGAATTTGGTGGGAGTGTGAATGGGAGTCTTACCTATGGGGAGAGAAAAGGAATTTATGGTTTTGTTGCATGCTTGCAAGGGAGAGATAAGGATTTTATGTGATTATTTTGTGCACTTGGAGGCTTAGGTAAAACTCCCACTTCACTTGGGAGGCATAAGGAGGTGGTATCCCATAACCCTTTCTCTATTTGGTTTGATATTCAAACCTTTGTGTTGTTATGAATGTGAAAACTTGTTGGATATGTTATCTTGGTTGAGTTGAATGTCTTGTATGTATGTTTGTTGTGAAGCCACTTTGTTCGAAGTTGTCATTGTTGCTCAATGCTCCTCATGGTTCCTTGGTTGGGGATCGGGGGCCATTAAGGGGATGGCTTCTCCCTTAATGGATTTAAGGTTGGGTGGAGAGTGTTTCCTACTCCCCCTTCCTTGTTTTGTGATCCCATTGTGAAGGTTTGAAGAAGGAAAGAATTAGAGCTTCTTATGGAAGAAGTCATGCTATTGGAGATTTGTACATTTGGCCTTGTTGATAGCCCTTTGTTGTAATTGTTCAACTTATTATTCCCACTTTGTGTGGATGATTTGTAAATTTGTAAGATTGAGAGAAAGTTGTTGTATTACTTGGAAACCATTTTATCTTGTTAATTCTTTAAGAGTGTGGATTGAGAAAATTATAGCTCCTAATGTGTTAGTTTTTTGAAAAGAAATTATCAAGTTTTACATTGTCTTGGTGTAAGGAAGATTTGAATATAGTGGAAATGGATTTGCATTTATTCAATTTAAGTTGTTTAAATATTTTCAAATTGATATGCTCTCATTTTCTAAAAATATTGAGAAGCTTGAAAG